>OZ026630.1:39173226-39693226 GCA_964020975.1 Hermodice carunculata
TGGCAATTTTTTGGAAAAAAAAGAACTTGTCACATAGTCCACCATCTCCAAATAGCTTGCCAATGCTGGCAATGATTGCCATATACTAACACACATTCACTACCCACTTTTTTTCCCCCGACTCATCATGGCACCATCATTTGTGAATTTATCCATATCCCATAATCTATCATAATCTTAGGAGATGGAAGCATAGTACATGGAACTTACCCAAACACTGGCACAGTTTATATCTGCCTGTTTGTCTGTTTGTATTTGATGATACAGGGTTGTGTTATATGATTTGCAACCAAAGCATAAAATTAATCACATACTGGAACTTACTTTCTCAACTGTGCGATGTTGCGCCCGACACCACTGGGCTTTGACGAGCCCGGCGGTATCAGGCGCAGCGTCGCACAGTTGAGAAAGTAAGTACCTTTCTTTGTTTCTTTCTTTCTTCTTTACGACCAGATTTGTCCAGAGTTTTTCTCAGACCCTACTATTTCGAAAACCACCAAACTTGCCATGGTGCTGACCTACCAGTGAAATTAGGCACCTGACTTGGAATAGTCATGATGATTCAAGTTATGCAAATGAGGGGCAATTGAAATTTTAAAAGCTCCAGATCTTCTAAACTATTGGAGATAAACAGAAAGTTCTAACTTACACATACAGGTTTGAGACAACTGGCAAATCCAATAGCATGCAAACAAAAGTTGGGGAATTTTAATGTATGCTAAATTCAGTGAATTTCCCAAAAATCCACATTTTGACTAGGGCTTCTGCTGTACTGCATGTTATAAGCCTCCATGGTGCTAGGCAACCATTTTCCATTCATGATACTTGAACCTGTCTCATGGCATTACGTGGGTTTATAAGTTATTCTGGAAGGTACAGACTGCAACCTGGTTTGTTTACATTTTTTGCGGGTTGAATTAGTAGCGTAACACCTTAAGGGGCACTGCAGGTGACTACTTTGGGCAGCAGAAAGACCCATTATCAGGTCTGTACGGTCATTATTTCATTTAATTACTTGAAATGTTACATTCTATGAATGAATAAACACATAAAAGTGCATTTTGATAATTTAAATCACATTTATGCTCAAAATTAACACTCAGTTGTACAAAATGAGGAAGGTCCGCAAACAATTTTCTTTGTGATTCATGTCTCACACAATTTTAACTGATGCCATGGGTTCCTGGGTCATAATTTCATTATGGAGAGCACACTCTTGACTATGAAAACTCCAAAAATAGGATATTACAGTTAAAGAGATCAAAAAGCTCAGTATAGATGGATGGCAATTTCAACTATGGGCAAAATTCTGTATCTGAGAGGGTATGGAGTTTCAGTTACAGTCACCGTATTCAATTCCAAAGTCTATAAACCAACATGACATGTATTTTTTTATGGAAGTTCACAATATTTACCTCATGAAAAACACAATTTACAATAGGCATCATTGGGAAAAATTTTTGGTAGCATACCCCTGCAACATGCACATACAATTTTTCAGTTTTTGCTCATATGCATTCTGGTTTATTGCATTACATATGGCTGTTAGGGAAAAATAGTGGCCCCAGTTCAAGCATTTTAATATGATTTGTACACAAAACAATATTTCCAATCTTCAAAGATCATTTATTTGATAATTGTGGAGATGACTTGTTCCCTTAAGGTATTACGTGAGTAAATCGGCCGGCTTCCGGGTAGAAGGATTATAGAGTGCATATTAGAAATGACCCTTACAGGTGCAGGGGATGCCTCTTACATATAGCACAGAAACACATGATCCACATTCATTAATTCCAAACCCAACAATGACAGCAAAGAGATTCCAGACTTGCCAAAGCATCAACATTTCTCTTCCAATACCAATGTAAAGAAACAAATTTCACTCCTGACTTGAGACAGGCAGTCACCCATGAAAGGCAACTGGTGAAATAATTCTGACCACAGTAACATCTTTTTTTCTGAAACTGACAGGTACAGTGTGCGGTATTTATTGACAGGTCAGTTTTCAACATACCCACCGTAGTGACTGAATACACGTAGCCACAATGTGAGTACTTCAAGTCATCGCGCAAGGCGGCGTGACTGCTGTCACTACTTAGGCTGTAGCAAACGGTAATATCTTAAATTTTCCCAATGATGACCAGGTTTTCTTGTTCTCGGATGATTGAGAATATTGCAAGGAACAATTTGGCATAGGATATGTTTGGGTTTATAAGTTATTTTGGAAGGTACAGACTGCAACCTGGTTTGTTTACATTTTTGCGGGTTGAATTAGTAGCGTAACACCTTCACAGGCAGCCTTCTGGCCATGCCTGCTGGGTTTATGGTTTGAAAGGTTTGGGTCTTATAGCAAATGGGAGGTAGGAGTGGGGTGGGGGAACTCCCAACCACTGTGTGATGAGGTTCTCAACAAAATACAGAGAATCTCTTTCTGTTTATGCAAGAAACATATCTGATCCATGTTCACACTAATGCTGGACAGAGCTGTAAGTGCACCATGGCTGAGAATGCTGGACAGAGCTGTAAGTGCACCATGGCTGAGAATGTCAGTTTGCCTGCATGAGGCTAGGATCCTGCTAGGCTTATCAGTCACAAGGGATCAGAGGGTTTGGAATTCTAGGCAGAACAAGCCAGAGTGTACCCTCTGTTAAAAATAGACTACACACAGAGCTGAGTTTGCTGGACCGATCAAAGTCTGACTTCTAGTCCTCAGTGACTGTTTTCACATTTTGGTGAATTTTGAAAAAGTGTGCGAATTTGTGTCATCTCAATGGACACTTTCATGTCTTTGTTTTCTTGTACCAGTGAGATGAAGCCTGTTCTTCATAGCCAATACTTAGTCAGTATAGTGCATGTCTCAGTTCACAGGTACATGTACATGTAGTTTTGTATTGCATGTATATACATCCCTCTGTATTATTATATATGTACACTGTACATGCACTTATACTCATCAATACTGCCCAGAAGGGCTGACCCTCTTAGGTATGGGCACTTTTCTCTGGTCGCGAAGTGCCCACTGTAGAGAGGTTTCACTGTACAGTGGTACCTGCAATTTAAGATCACCCCTAATGCCAGATAAAAGTGGTCACATAGGAGAGGTTGTCTTTCATCTCATATAAATTAACAAAGAAATAAAAAGCCAATGTCTTTCTTTCTGACCAAGTTGGTCCAGAGTTTTTTTCAGACACTAAAAGTGGTCACATAGGAGAGGTTGTCTTTCATCTCAGATAAATTAACAAAGAAATAAAAAGCCAATGTCTTTCTTTCTGACCAAGTTGGTCCAGAGTTTTTTTCAGACACTTTTGGAAAAAATCACCAAGCTTGCCATGGTGACTGACATAACCAGCAAAAGTGTACACCTCATTTGGAATAGTCATGATGTTTAAAATTATGCAAATTTTGGAGGCAACAAAAATTTTAAAAGCGCCATATCTTCCAAACTATTGCAGATGGACTCAAAATTTCAATCTGCATATATACCTTTGTGACACTTGCCACTATAATGGACAGTATAGTTGTAGAATTTCAAATTATGCTAATAAGGGGGCATTGAAAAATTTAAAAGTTGGGTATATCCAAAACTATTGTTTATAGAGATGCCATTCCAACTTCAATTTGTAGGATTGTGGCAAAGCCGCATCCAATGAAATATGAACCAAAGTTGTAGGATTTTAATTTATGCAAATTAGGTGAATATGCAAAATGTGAATCTTTAATAGCTTCAAATCTATCATAGAGGTGCCATTTCTACTTCAATTTATGGGTTTGTGGCATAACCCCATCCAATGAACAATAAACCAAAGTTCTTCTAGGCTTATGATTCATGCAAATTAGACAAATACATAAAGTTAGAATGTTGAATAGGTTCAAAACTACTATAGATACTAGTTTCATTCAAACTTCACTTTATAAGTTTGGGACATAGCCACATCCCTTGAACCAAGAACCAGGCTGAGCATTTTAATTTATGAAAATTAAGCTAATACACGAAATTTAGATTATGTTGAACGATGGTTCTCATTTTGAAGGCACCCAGATAGATTTGCTGTGACGCAAATCTTCTTTTCTAGTTTTATGCTTTATTTGACAGCTACTGGATGACTGAAAACATACATTGTTATGATTTGCAACCATTACCTGTTCACTTTTGATTGTATAGTTAGATTATGGCAGTTCTGGTAAAAAAAAATAACCATTTTAGGCCTGCCAGAAAATAAGGGGGGTGGGGTAACTCTTTTCTCTGCAATTTAAATTCTGAGAGAGGTGAGGCTATATTTAGCATATTGCCTTTTAGCTCGACAATTGGGGCAATTTTTGGTGCATTAAATGTTTTCCTAGAGCAAGGACTTCGAGCACTGTGTAACATTTTATGCACCGTAGAATATCGAATCTGAAGGAATTTTTTCACTAATTTGCCCAAATTTGGTATTTTTCGACATTTTATGACAACAAAATCGTGCAAACATCATCTGTACAGTGCTTGGCATATTATTTCAGATATTATGAGCCATATTTGGTATGTTTCTTGAATTTATTGTTGAAGTTATGCTCAGTAGTGTCTTGTATGGAATGATAGTTAAAGTGAAGACTACTTTTTTCAAAGATATGGCTATAAAATACCCCTGTCATCAAATTAAAAGACCACAACCATCATAATCCGATGCAGAATATGCCAATCTTTAATAAAAAATGGGTTGTTATTTGTTCTACCATAGGGAGGGGTATATCCTTAAATAAGCCACTTTTTGAGGGTTGGCCACTAGTCTAATGTTATATAGCTACATGTACTCTAAACAATGAACCTTCAGAATCTTACACAGGAAACAGCTCAATCTAATGATTTTCAAAATAGTGTTTGTCATGCAGATAGCTGCTCACTGATAGTATCCAAATGGCCAAAATATAATCACAACCCTGTAATGGAAGTAGGAACAGCACCTGTATCTCAGGCTATAATAATTTTGAAGATATTCAAGATTTAATTGTGTGTATTCACCTAATTTGCATAAATCAAATTGCTACAACTTTGGATCATAATTAATGCACCAACAGCATGGACGTAGTAATACGGGCACCTCTGTCTGCAATAATTTTGAAAGTTATTCCAAGATTCAAATTTTGTTTATTGCCCGATTTAAAATGCTGCAACTTCAGTACAAAGTTCCTTGAATCTACCAACTCCACAAACTTTTAATTCAAAGTAAGAGTGATACCTCTCTTTAACAGTTTTGAAAATATTCGAGAGCCACATTCTGACATTAGCATACTAATGGAGACATCCTGGAGGGCTGGCCCAGACAGACATTGACATATATGTACCATCACAGGAATCAGTCCATGTAGCCACAATTGTAATTTTCCTTGTTATTGTATATACAATTTTGTACAAGTGCAAATGTTAGAAAAAAAAGAAAAAAAAAAAGAAAAGAAAAAAAACCAAAAAAAAAAAACCAGGAAGCCTGTCTGACTCCCAGGTCTGTAAACTTGAATTTTTCCTGGATGACATCATAATTTATCTGGAACAGCTCTAGAAGCGGTGACGAAAGGTCCTGTTCTGCCAGGTTATGCAATCTCACCCAAGAGTTTTAAAGTCACAAGCTTATCTTGCTCCTGTGGAAGTCTGTTTGTCCTCAAACACAAAGCTTTCATGGTAAATCTCTCTGGGTGCTGTCAAAGGTACAGTATTGTCATATATCTGTATCTTGTTGGAGGTTCTAATGACAAATGCATGGAAATCAAAGTTAGCAATTTGTTTCGTATGCCCCTCTTGAAGAATGGAATTCACTTATGGCACAAAACATATCAATATCAAGTGCCCTAATCAGCATAATTTAAAATGCCACTATTTCATATTCCATTTGATTGGCAAGTGTCACAAATATACATGTGCCAGGAAGAACTTTGTGATCTACAAGTCTTGGAAGACAAGGAGCTTTTAAAATCTAATTTCCCTAAAATTTGTGTAATTTTGTACACCATGAATATTCCAAACAATATGCTCCATTTCATTATTAGGTCAGCCACTTTGCCAAGTCTTCTTATTGTCCTTAGAAAAGACAGATGGAGAGAGAGAGAGAGAGAGAGGGGGAGAGAGGGGAGAGAGAGAGAGAGAGAGAGAGAGAGAGAGAGAGAGAGAGAGAGAGAGAGAGAGAGAGAGAGAGAGAGAGAGAGAGAGAGAGAGAGAGAGAGAGAGAGAGAGAGAGTCACCACTAATGGCATCTGACTGGCTCAAGATGATTGCACCTAATTCTATACTAAGTTTCAAATTAATCCAGTCAGGACTGATGGAATACGACTGGCCCAGCTGATGAAATGTAATGCCGAGTTGCTAAATGATACAATCATGGCTGGCAGTACTTGACCACTTTAAGCATCTTGTTCATATTCTTTGCCTTTCTCACCAATCTTTACAAATATATATTAACTTTTTTTGCACATATGAAAACTGTATTTTTGGCAAGCTATTCATTATGCCAGTGATTCTCACCTTCATTCACCAAGTATGATTAGCATAAAGGGGACAGGAAAGGGGCACAGCAACTGTTGTTCAAAGTTTGCAACAACAGAGACTCTAACTTTCCAAACCTGCTTGGGGGATCTATTTATTGGTCCAAAGTATCATTCAAATTCCACTTTCTCCTGCCTATTTGTCACATTCCGTGTATATTATATTAATGGAGCTTCCATTTCTCATATCTACTTTTCTCAAATCCTGCTTCCTGTACCACAGCAACTTGCATCTCTGTGAACATTCATCCCTAAAATTTAGTACGTTGATCTAGAAGTCTACAAAGTGACATACATTTTCGAAGATAGTTCATGGACAAAAGTTCAAAATCTTCTCCCCTCAAAGTTAGAGTTTTTAAAATGTAAATGCACATTTAATCCATATACCACTATGCATGGCAGCTTGAGAGGTGATACCATCTGGTGGCGGTGAACGAACAGTAACACATCTTCCACCAGGTGGCAGCACTTGACAGCAAGTCCTGGTGACTCCATTGTTGCATCTTCAGGCCACAGACCACAGTTATAAATCTTTCTATTTTTCATATTAGCATTTTTCAGTCTAAAAAATCAGCATTTTGGTATTTTGAAATTCCGTGAACGGCATTTAACAGATAAAAATGTCAGTAAAATATGGACGGATTTTTGTCATACAATTCCCAGCTCGTTAATTTGTGATAATTGCAATACGAAACAACACCTGGATGTCAGCTTTATACAGGTGTATGAACTGTGCTCTTGCCAGGGTCACGTCATTGTCCTTCCCCACCATAAAGTTCCCACCTGGCCTGGAAGACAGTGAACCTATATGACCACCAATGAAGCAACTCTGCGATGCAGCAAACCTGACTTAGCTAACTTTATTTAAACAGAAGCTACAGCATGCTGAAAACACAGTATTTTCACAATTACGGACTATCTCCGTTGGGATGCGCAACCAGCCAATCACAACTGTAGTCTGTAACCTTCAGTTTTTGGGGGGTAAACCCTTCACATGAGAAAGTGTTCTAATTTGTTAAGTATGATTTGATGGTACATTTCAACTCGGCTTGGCTACAGAGCAAACTTTTTTGTGTAATATGTAGAGAAAATTTTCCTTTTTATTTTCAAAGTGATGGCTAGACTAAGTCGAATATCAAAAGGAAACCTAGTTGTAATATTTAAAGAACTATTTACATTACTTCTTCCTTGTTCCATTCCTATTTTAACATCTATTGTTTCAGAAACATCAATATTTTGGGGCCCAAATTCATTGAAATGATAGTTAAAAAGTAAACAATTCTGATGGACTTGGATTTGGTATAGTGACACGTGGCTTAAGTTTTTGGTAAATATCTCACTTTATGCACACCAGAACAATGTAACCCTTGGCCAACAAGTTGTACATGTCCAATAGCATGATAATGAAAGCAAAATTAGGACTAGATGCAGTAAAAACCATCAAGGACTTTCTTCAAAAATTGGGATTCCACCACACAAGACTGTGTGGAAATGCAAACTAATTAAAATACACTACCCTTGAATACATCAAGCTAATCCATTAGTCTGTTTGCAAATTTTTATTTCATTGTGAACACACCAAATTCATAGGCATACTCTAAAATGACAATATCTAGTTAATTTTTTTTGTCTAGAATTTGTTTGAATGACATATGCATGCATACAGGTAATTCACAGGAACAATTGGGAGCACATTTTTGTTGGGCAATCTCTAAATTGACCTCAAAATGTATCTTTTCAGATTCTCTTTACACATAAGAAGCAAAGAAAAAGCTTTTCACTTCATGACAGTCCACACATCTTTTAAACCTCTTCCCCTTGAATTACTGAATCAACAGCTTTCAACAGTGTGGATCAAGTTATCTTGCTAGGTCTTATACACAATTATCAATTTTTTTCCCTTGCTGTTTAAATAAGCTGAAAATACTGAAGCAGACAGTTGACCACTGGCCGTTTTTTTTAGTGGAGAAAGGGTTAATATGACTATTGACAAGAAATTAGGATGAAGTTTTGTCTCTCATACATATTACTTCTTGCAAGTATGTGCTGTACATTTGGTAATATGTACATCAACAATTTTCATATTTCAACAAAACAAACATGGATATTTTGGCAGAGCTTCAAAATCTTTATTCTCATCTATGTACAATTTCATTTTTCCCCAAGCTCCATACAAAGTTTGTTCAATAACTGCAATGTAAAAACACAACTTAGAGGTTTGTACATGCATGACTTCAAACATGTTATAAATTAATTCACATTTGTTCAAATACCACGTTGCCTACCTGCACATCACTGAGCACTAGTTCTTTTTTTTTTTGTTCCTGCACTACCTTCAACAGTCACGAACACTGTGCAAGTTGACATGTGAATATTTAGCACCATGTCTGTCAACAGAAATCATTCCAGATGACCACAGTGCTGTCATGATCTATTTTCCGGTACAACAGCAGACTCTTTATGTTCATGTGTCTGCAGCTCATTTTTTTCTTGCTGTCTGCCAATAGTCCATCGCCACCATGCCACTTTCATTCTATCCCAGCATGCACTTGGAGAGTCCAATGCAGGCCGCACATCAAGCAGTGTGAACTGGTATGTGCTTTTCTCAACCTTGCCCCCATCATAATAGTCAATGATGTAACGCACATCACGGCCACAGCGATCTATAACCCAATCATGGCGATCAAATGGCAGTTCATACCTGTAGGTACAAGAATAATGTACATTATGTTGCTGCAAATGAAAAGATGTCCATACTGCTGAATTGTTAGAGTCAAAGCTTATATATGTTAAAGTCGCATGCAACCACAATTCTTTGTTGTTAAAAAAGTTCCCTGACAAAATTCATGTATGGTACATTAATTTTTTTTTTTTTTTTACCAGAGGAGCAAATTTAATGGCACCAGGTTTGACATAAAGGTTTTCCCATACTTATCTGATCACCACTTTTGCATCAATTCAGGGCACGTAATGGGTTAAATCTCTATAGGGCTCAAAAACTGTATTGTTCTGACAGTAAATTAAATTGTCATGAACAGCATGGCAAGCCCAATATTAGCAATCGTTTTTCCTCGGTTTGTTTTATGCTATAGTTTCACTTATCAGCCAAGTTTGAAACTGTTCATCTAACCCACTGTCCTATGACATCACAGTGTTTACAGCAATGCACTTTGCAAAATTGTAGGGATCAGTGTGAAGGGACCACGGTAGCCTATTGTTCATTTTTGCAGATGTCCATATGTATCAAAAAATGGTCTTAAGTTTCAACAATGCAAAATGTTACCTGCTGTGTCCCACAATGCCCAAGTTCTAAAAAAAGATCATGCTTGGGCTGGGTGTTTACCAACTACCATGCAATCCAACTGAAAGGATAATCTGGGCCAAGTTGATCAGGAATGAAATCCTGAATACCCATATTTTTTTCCCCCTCAAACCTTTTTCTTATGGAACTGATTATAAAACCAATTTCACAGGCAATCAGAGATTGCTGGATCCATGCCCCCCTCGCCTTATTTATAACCTTGCTTATCACAGGTCTCATTTTGGAACAACTATAGTCATAAAAGAGAGGCTATCACCCTGACCCAGATACTTGACCCAGTGACCTAATTTTACGCACGACACACTCTTGTGTCCCGATACACAGGTGCATTAAGTTTCATGATTCTAAATCAAAGTACAACAGAGTTACAGCCCAGGCATGACGCGTAATGTAGTTTTACATGAAGGTATCACTGTGACCAAGACACTTGACTTGATATAAGGCCACCCCAAATGCACAAGAAAAGTGGCCTTATTTATAACGGGGGGGGGGGGGGGGGGGGGGGCCTGTCTTGAGGGGTAAAATACAATGAAGATGCCATACTAGCATCATGATCTCCCAAAATGCACTGTGGTAAACAAGGTACGACATAAGGCTTTGGGGGAACTAAATGGGTGTGAATACTACACAACCACTGTGACAATACATGAATAGTTATTGGTATCAAATTACAGCAAGCAACTGGCATGCCTTCTTTGAATATTCTGTCAGCCTGATAAACAAGTTTGCATTAAGGTTGCATCAATTTTGCCAAGACTAATTTCGTGATTTGACGACAAAGATTAAATTGATGCCTTTACTTTCTCTCCAGATAAGGCTACCCATGAGATAAAACACTTTTTAATTTACCATTTGAAAATAAGCATTCTACATATAATTTATGTGCATGCACAATGAGATGTATCCTCCACAGGATAGGTGTGTGTAATTTTGTGCAATCATACCCCATCCATGATCTGATCCTTGCTCTTGGCGACAGATCCTTGGCCCTTCCAGCAAAACTTTTCAACTTGGGTTGGCCACACTCCCTGCAAACAGAAGTGTACTCTTAGAACAACCTGCAAACTGTACTCTTTCTTGAACCAAGCTGGCTCAGCCACTTCACTGTCAAAAAGGGTTACATACAGATATTACACAGGTAATTGCAGTACATGTCAGACTGTAAAGCCAGCCACACATTTAAAGCTACGCTACCCCCTTACTATTTACAGATATATGTGTATTCTGCTTCCCTTACCATTCTTGTATGCAATGGAAGTGAGCCGGATAAGCCCCCACACTTCAGCTTTAACCCGTAAGAATTAACAATGACTGACAAATTTCTAAATTATATGTACACTGACCGAAGAGTAAATCAATCAGTACAGTAGTCCCTCCTTTGAAAGACCATCCTTTGGGAGACCACAGTTGTCAGGTCTTTTTGTAATACTTTTCATGTTATTTTTACCTCCTTTGAGAAACCACCTGCTTTATGTGACTGCCTTTTGGGTGGCACTAGGGGTGGTCTCTCAAAGGAGAGACTACTGTATTTCCACCAAACAGCCAGCATGTGAAATTCACTGGCCCTGATGTCCAGCAAATGTTACAGGTTTCAGAAGATGGGGACTCAGCTGTTAAATTTTTATCTACATACATACATACACACAGATATATAATAATATATATCAGAGGTTGCTCTTTTTTCCCAGTTTGCCCGTGAGTAACTACAACTAAAAAAAAAAAAAAAAAAAAAAGTATGTCCCAGTATCAGCCAAGCTGTATGCCTTGGCTCCTTGTGTATCTTTTTAAGTTGTCCCCAAACCATTTTAGACACTATGCCATACCCACAGTCTTCATTTTATAGTATTGGGCCAAAAAGTAATTTAAATTACAACACATTAAATGAAACATTTGTCAAGCCGTCCGTTCTTTCATCTTCCACATGTGCGTCTCTAGATAAGTTTACTATTTTCAATGAAACTGTACATGTCAAATACAGTGTTGCTGCACATCTAATGTCGTGCTAACTCACGACAAGTAGTTTACTGAAATATGTACATGTTATTAAATTGAAGCAACTAAAACTAAAGTACAAATATATATCACACTTGAAGTCGCAATGTGGTTCAAGAATTTCTATAATGTGGTCATTATCCTTTCACTCTAAAAATCATGACAAGTTTACTTAAATATACATCTAAATGAAAACAAACATACCCCACACATAGACTTACTATAAATATAAGCAATCAGAATAAGGCCAGTTGTGCAGATATTAGGAGGAAATTTTGGCTGGATAGGGACATATGAAATGAAAAAGCATTTTGAAATAAACGTATCTTTGCAGTTACTTTTCATGTATTTTTTGTTCTTGACATTTCATGTGAAAAATAGACTGGAAAACTGCATAGGGAAGCAAGCTAAGACAGTCTTAATTACATAATAAGTATGACAGGCCTATAAAATTGCCTCCAAAACAGACCCATGCTCTGTGTTTATGTGTACTCAACAAAATGAAACTTGGGTCTGCTTTGGAGACAAGATGTAAAATAACAAGAGGCCCATGGGCTACATGCTCTGCTGACCACAACAAGCATTTCCTGAAATGCAATCCCTCTGCCACCTTGAAAAATTAATAGAGGCCATCCATATTATGCAATATCAAACATCCAAATGATACACATTTGTGGTCCATTTGGTATCATTTGCCTTATTCTTTATCAAGATGTTCACAAACAGAGAATATATCAAGATGTTCACAAACAGAGAATATATATATAAACAAAGTATAAAGAAAACTGGTGGCAGACTATACAGTTGCTTCCAATTACCAGATTGCCACATTTGTCAACTAAGAGACAGTTTGTGCAGATTATCATAGCCTAATAATTTACACCAGAAAGCAGAGGAAAATGTAACTGCATTTGATGCTACTGGAAGTGACTGTGCTCATATATGTGACAAGAAATTTAAATGATTGTGCGACTTTGGGACCTCCAAACTGGAGATAGTGTTCAATGCATCACTAAAGCAACACCTTTGACGGACCTGAGCTTGTTGACTGTCATAATGCTTCTGGCAAAGCTTTGAATGATAGAGACATTTATGTATTTAATTAAAATGCAGTCCATGATTGCTGAACCCATGTACCCCCTTGCTTCTTCCCAGAATGCAGCTGAACAGACAGACAGATGAAATAATTAATGTTACCCAACAACAGAAAGAAATTTAAAAGTTTCCAAGCAGTAACTGGGGTCGTAGAAAAAAAAAAGTCCCCCATTTTTGTTATCCAAGACAGCAGGACAGCAGCCACAGTTAAAGCCTGTACACATATACATGAAATTGAATACTATACATCTCTGCTGGTGTTTTATAAGGATAACAAAAGTTTGCAAACTGTCTATGACCAAACTTACAAAAAGGTATATTTCATTACCTAGCATGCATGCTCTCCCACTTGAGTATCTCCAACCAGGCCTGCTCATTGTTAGCATTATGAATTCTTATAACATGAGACATGTCATCCTGCCCAATATCTGACCCCTTCCATCTCCATCCTACAAGCAGAACAAAAAATATAATTATTCAAATAGCTCCATATTTGTTCCACCGTATATCTTCATTGTAGACAAATTAAGATCTTTAAACTTGAAAACTGGTTTCAAGTTTCTACAATTTGGACATATTACAACTAGCTCTAACAACAGTAATTTGGAACAGACAAGTAGAAAGCTTCTGCTATTTACAAGACTTTTTAGGCTCAAAATGGTGAATCTTTAGTTTACCACCAGCATAGGGTACAAATTCACTGGCCAACTATTAAACTGACTGGCATTTGACTGGTGGTGCCGAGCTGCCTCCCAACCAGATCAAGCTCTGTATTTTCTCTACTACACTTAACGGGGAGTGGGGGGGGGGGAAGTATTGGAATTGGTTTGTTATGGCAATTGCAGCAGGTGCAAAGTTTGAGCCTTGGATTTTATTTTACTTAAGCTGCATGCAGCACTCTCAAATGATGATGTCGTTAAATGAAAATTGATTTGAGAAAGGGCTTTTTATTTTCAGTTCTTTAGTATCAACAGAAAAATGTTGCAAACATTTTTTTGCTTCCTCATGCAGACTCAATCAAAAGATGGCAGCTTTACCTTTTCTCAGCATGGCATTCCAGAACATCTGCTCTGATGGGTACTGCCATGTCTCCCTGTCTGTTCCTGCTTTTGGTATGGTTGAGGATTCCCTCTGAGTGCTCAGTGAAAATGGCTGGTCAGGTGCTGGCCTTTGGTTTGGTGGTGGCATCTGAACAATCAACACACCTTGGCTGACTGTACTTTTAAAACTATTGTGTGAGAATAGTGTCTATATGTATGTCTCTACTGGATATTCCTAAAAATTCAGGTATGCTAACACCTTTTTTTTTTTTTTTTTTTTCTTTGGCTTAGTCTCTGAGGAGTTCAGAACGAACGAAACCGGTCAGATGCATCTTACAGCTAAAGTCGGGCTAAAGCTTCACAGACAGGCACTATTTGCCGTCTTGGCCTTTGCCTAGTTCTCACAATGCTAACACCTTTGCCTCACTTTTGACCTCTTCATTATAATTTGGTTCACAATGTGTCAAACCACAGCACATCGACACTTAACTAAGTGGATTTTAAACAAATGTAAATAGAGTTAATTTATAATCATCCTTACATTTGCTGATATGAATACACAGTGTTTCTACAGAAATGCAAGTTCATTATAGATCGAGGATGGCCTGTGATGTGTTTGCATGCAGTTATGCACTCTAGCATGTGTCAAATACAACTAAGAGGATCCTTGATATGAACTGTGAATCCTTCGTAATTTGCAAAGCAAACAAAGAATTGTTCACACCATGGAGGAAAAAACTACATGGAGGAACAATCAGCGAAGATCTGAGGGCATATGTGCAACACCGCCGCTGCCAATATACACCCTCTTATCCCTGAATACACAGCGACGCTTTAACTGGTTTCTTCCTCCAAGGTGTCAGATAATCACAACGGCTTAGCCAAGGTGCGGTGCCCTTCTACCTCCATCGGCAGTGACGATATGTCGTCGTTTACTTTCGCAACTTCCGAATGGTCACTTCGTGTGGTGATCAGGACATTACTTGGCAAAATATGACAATTTTTGCATTAAAATTTCTCCTTTCTGACTTCATCATACCATCTTATTCTTGCCACATATTGGTTATTACACTCGTTTGCTGAGAGAACATCGTGGTCGTAAGTTGCACAAATGTCCGGAAAACGTCTTTATTTGATTCTTAAGTCAGCATAAATGACTTACTTTACCCACGATTGTGTGTTGAAATGTGAGCGTAAAATCAGTTCTATTTGTCGTAAAGCAAAAATTCAAAGAGCGGCAGAATGCCCGCCATGTTGGCTTTCTTGCTTTTGCCATTATTCATCTCTCCTCACACAATTTCTCCTCATAAAAGAGAGAGTTCCCATTATTGCGCCATCTGGTGGAGAGAACGCTCTCGGCCGGTTCAGGTACTGGGAGGTCACGGGACCGCTTACCACAGATTAGTGACACCTCGCACCTTTGAAGTTTAATTAGAGAACAAAGGCACTCTCCATATACAAAGCTGTGTATATTGGGTGTTATTTCTCCATCTAGTTTATTCCCCATGTTCACACCAAAGGGTACATGGTGCGATCCACAGAGGTCCATGCCATTTATTGGTTTAAAACAAGAGGCCCCATGGGCCTAATGTTCTGCTGACCGCCTTCACCAAAAGAAACATATGCTGGAATGTATTCAATCCACAAACTGGAAAAAGTAATCAAGTAAGCCATATCATGCAATATCACAATTCCACATGATACACATTTGTGATACATTTAGCATCATTTGCCTTATTCTTAATTAAGATATTGAGATAAATGTCCTTTTCTAAGTGCTTAATGACTTTGTAAGATATGTCATGGCCACACAACCATTGGGTCATGGTGACCCAAAAAGTAGGTCACCAAGTACAGTTTTATACTTAATAGGTATTTTTCCTGGAGACAACTCTGTGACCTATATATCCTACAATTTTTTAGCACGCCTAATTCGAATATTTCTTGAGATATAAAGTTTTGTATCTTTCAAGACATTTTAGCTCATAATTTCTATCAAATTATAGGTGGTGCCACAAGTGTCATAAGCAATTTAAACTTTGACTTCTTCCACAATCCCACTGATCTTTATGAAGATCTCTCATACATTAAGGATGTTAAAGGGGTCGCAAGATTAAGATTATCAAATTTTGACCCATATATTATATACTACTGTAGACGGCACCATCAATATCGAACTTCACCTAGATTTTCATACACTATAGTTGGTAAGTCCTGAGAGTTATATGGGGCCATCTTAAAAACTGTGAACTCGATTGCGCTCACAAGCAAAAAGTTCACGGATGGACATGAGTGATTGCAAAAGCTCTGCGACTTTTGGTCAGCAGAGCTAAAAAAGATTACCCCAAAAGGAACAATTGGGTTCATTGTACTTTCAAACATTGGTGTGAACTGCTCTTCTTTGCTTTGCAAACTTGGGAGTAACCTCTTTATATGGGTTCAATTGCACCACTGGTTGCACAACAGACTAAAACTGTATACATGTAGGCCTACACTTTATCCTGTCATGCATGCACAGATGTGCTGAGCGCCTGTGTATGTATAATGTGGTTTTGGTGCAAACTCTCTGATCAGTAGCTCGCAGTCTCTCTATCGCATAATTACATGGTATTTTGGGCAAACTATCTTGCATATGAGGACACTCATCATTCTACAAGAAACAATACTTTTCAGTTTTCTCTCCACACAAATCCCTCTGTGATCACTTTTGTCATTGAGATATATGTACCCAATGAATGCTTAGAAAGCTTTTGATCAAATTTGGAACAAATGTACTTCACAAAGCAGGACTCACATTTAAGATTTGTGAGTTACCATGACTTCACAAAACCCTGAGTCATGCGGGGTTATATTAGAAGTCCACATTAGGTGAAGCCAGCCTACTATGATCAATTCCCTGGATGATTTGTTGAAATAACGATCTATTTTGGAGGTAACTCTCAATAAAATCTGACTTCTCCTTTTAGAGAAGCCATTTCCTGATCAAAAAGCCACATGTTTAAAAACTTAACAAAAACCTTGTGACATGTCAGTCAACACTCACACTGACATTCTGCCAGAATAACTTAAATCAGTCTTGAGATCTGGTAACATAATTTGAAACAAGTGTACAAATACCAGCACATATATTTCTGTGCTTACCATATTCAAGGGGTCTATCTCCTCAGTCACTGCAATTGCATCACCACGTCCTACGGCAGCTGGACACTCGCTCACATAGGCTGCCTGGGCACCTGACTGATGCATAGGGCACTCACTAGGTATGTTACCCATGGTGCTTTTCAAGTGATCATCTGATACTGCAGTCGTACCCTTCTTCTGATGCATAGGACAGCCTCCAGGTGGTGCTGATTGTTGGTCTCCTGACATGCCAATGGGTGTAGCAAGGTGTGTGGTGCCAGGGTGGGCGACAGTAGTTGCTGCCTGGGTGGATGTACCTGCACCCATGTCTCTGCAACATACCAGGTAAAAACTAAAACAGGGTTACTCACAGAATGTTTATGATGTCAGGATCTATTGAAGATACCTTGTGTTATCTATCATACTTTTGACAACATGTCAAGTAAACTTGAAATAGTTACAGATAATTAGAGTACACCTGTATATGTATTCTCTTTTTTTTGTACCTTACTTATCCATACTTATCCATAAAAGTACACTTTTGAAATAGTGATTTTAACCCACATAATCATCTTTTTTGAACATAAGAACAAAGACCACCAATCCCCCCCCCCCAAAAAAATTTTCACCTTACTGCGTCTGATGTGTTGCTGATTTGAGGAAGATAAACTTTTGTTTATCAGGCTACCGTCCCTGAATAAGTTCCTTATTTTATCTTATCAAATACAAGAGGGCTGTGTGAAGAGCCTATCCTTAGCTGACCTTCACATTCAGCACATAATAAACACCACTTGAGTCTAGATGATGAGGATTTTAGAGAGGAAGTAAAAAATGTTTCTATTGCAATCCCAATGACTTACATGAATCAATAGGAATGCATGCATTAATCAAAAGGTACCCAAATTATTATTATTATTTTTTTAAAATCAGGGATCTTGAGAAATCCCAACTAGTTAATAAGTACCAACCTGAGATTAAGCGAGAGAAGGTTTGGTTTTTGAAGCTGGTGAAAGTTCAGTGGAGTTTTAGCAATATGGAACAGGATTTATTTTATGAATATATATAAAGGCAGGGTATGTTTTAGTGATAAATTTGGGCTTTTTTTTAGGTATTTTGAATCTGAAAGTATGAGGGACTGAAATAGGACTGTTTGCATGGGAGCCACCATTTGAATTTCATTAGCGAGGAACGAATAAACAGTGAAACTGCAGTCAGTATGTCGGTCGTGGCCACACAGTAGGAGAGGTGCAGGACAATGGAAACTAGCAAGAGGGAGGTGTGCTGGGGGGGGGGGGGGAAGCAGGCGGAGGGTGTACAGACTGAGATAGGACGGGAACAGATAGGAGGCCGGGATGAGAGGAGAGCAGAGGAAGGGGTAGGAGACAGGGGGAAAGGTACAGAGTCGAGGGAGGTAGACAGAGAGCATAGTGGGAGGGATACATACAGTGTGAGGGCTGCTGTATGGGGGAGGAGTTTTGTTGTTTTGGGCTGCTCTGTACCTTTGAGGAGGCACGGGAGGAGAGTTTTCAGTATAGTTGTGGGAAGTGTAGGAGGACTGACACTTGTCAAGTCCAGTTGGCAGCCCTCAAATTAGTATTAGAGGAGGCCAGAGATAGGACTAGGGGCTGCAGGGGAGGGGGTAAGCATGGTAGGGGGACAAGAGGGTGGTCGAGGGCAGAACTGGGAAAGGGGGAGACATATGATAAGACACAGTGCAGGAGCAGGCATGGACCAGTGGCCAGGAGGGAAGAGGGAGCAGAGAGGGTTTGTCACACAGGCAGTTGTGGTGGGGAGTAGTATTGTTATGAGGATAGACAGGACCTTTTGTAGGAGGGACAAGAGAACAGGGTGGGGGTGTGTCTGCCAGGGGCAAAGATTAGAGACAGAGTTGCATTTAGTTTCGTTTTTATAAGCATCCCAACCAATGTTAAATACACAATCAACCAAGAAATCACCGGCCAACCCAGCTTGTTTAAACACAGAGGCTATTAGCGCTTGGCGTTCATCAGTATTTTAGACCTTTCGGTAGTCTCCCAGGTGCCGGGTGACAAGATTCACCTGTTTCAAGGCCGATTTTCTGCCTGGCCAAAACATGACACACAAAAATTTTTAACATCCATGGCAAGATCTTACTTCTTGGTACATCTTGGTGGTACTTTGACAATTGCGTCTGGATATTTCATTGTACAGTTGGTGTACAATGTGGTAGTATTTTGACAAACTGACAGCGTCCGGAAAGTTTATTACTGAAGATCTTTATTTTGGCAAAATTTTCCTTACATTATTATTCTGGAATTCCCCTTGGAAACTAGAATTTCAATATCTCAGGTTCTAGTACTAGTAAGATTACGATGATGTAACGGACACCATTCAAATCGTCTTGACGGAAGCTAGCGATTTAAACTGACTGCGAACGCATGCAGGTGATTTGTAGCTGCTTACAAAATTACACATCATAAGGCCCCACTGTTCCGGAGCAATGACGCTAGAATTTGCTATGTGCTGTGCGCGTGCGCAACAAGCCTGGCTGAACACGACTGTGGTTTCGGAGCTGGGGTAAAAAACTTACCTGGATTGAGCTAATTAATGCAGGATAAAGGGAGAACGAAGGACTGTTTGCACAATTAATTGGTCACCGCGGGGGTGGGGGTTGATGGGCTCAACTGACCATAATAATACTGTATTATACCTCCATGGATTAACATAATCCATAATACGGCTATAGTCTTTTCGGAGTTCACTGTAGACACGCCTTTTGAAGCCTAATTCACGAACTACTGCAGCAGCTATCACGACGATCCTCCTCCTTAAGTTTAAGCCATTGGCCTATATAGTACTCAAGGTCTATTGTTTCTATATATTTTTATGAAATTGCTGTACTCACAATTATATCTGTCAATCGAAAAATCAACCCATTAACCATCACTGCCTTTCATTCTAAACCCAATACCTGATTTTTACTGCATATGTGATGTCATTCACATAAACTTTCTTTGTATTAAAAAACAAATTTACCATAGCGAAATGGCTAAGCGTCAAGCAGTAATTCAGGTGGGAGAAAAAGGCAAAAGCCATTAGCACCAAAGAATTGATTCTGAATGTGCACAGAAAAGGCCGGGCGTGGCAACTTTTGGTGAGCCCGAATCGACTGGTGGAACGTGTTACGACCAAGCTGAAAAGCAGCAGGAGCACGCTGTACAAGCAAAGGAGTTAGGCTATAGGCCCTAATTGTAAATAATTTGTTATGTCCTCATGAATAAGTTGATAAGTTCCATTCAAGATTTCTTTGAAAAATAGCGACATTACTGATACAGTAATAATTTAAGAAACAAGTTTCAACAGTTTAGTATAATTTAAAGCATGCAAACACACACACGCAGATAAGGTCAATCCATTTTGTCTTACATTAATTAATTTTGAAACTTTCTTTTTTTAGGATAGGGTCACTAAACCCACCAGTGAAATTAGAGTGAGACTCATTCATAATGTAACCTCAAACAAATATGGATATTCTTATAGAGGGAAACTGGTTTTCAAATGTTTAACAAAGTGCTGCTACAGAATGGCCGAAAAAGTAAATATAAGCCTATAGTTTCAATATAGGCCTATATTGCTATTATGCACTTCTCAACATAATCAAGTCTGCCTAGATATACTTCCACTTTTTCTCCTAAGGGCCATGCAATGGTTATTTTAAACAAGTTTCATTATTGGAATGAGTCAAAATTTCTTCAACGATTCTTTTGTTGTCGCCCAGTCTGTTGATGCTGTTGTTGAGCCATAAGCTGTCCAATTTACATTTTCATGAAGACAACATTTTTCTCGCTCATTGTTTCCATAATTGCTCCCTGTGACGCACTTTGCAGATATGCTTACTTAGGTCATATAACCCCCTACATAATGTTAGATACGTATAAACATAAATAGCTGACACATGCAGGTCTTGAAAATATGTAAAGACCTACACCTGTTTCCATATTTTAGGCCTTACTTGGGGGCACTGCAGTTTGACACCACAATTGTTTTATTTTATCTTATATTTATTCAGTAATTTTGCGAGATCGCCACAACAAAACATTACAGGCCTATCTCTATTGACACAGGCATGGATACACAGGGGTGCTCAGGGTACCCGCCACCCCCACACACCTCAACCCCGAAAGAGAGCAGGAGAAAAATTTTGCTTATAAGAATGTTAAGTGTGACTTTTAATTGAACAAGGTAAATCTTAACTCATAGACCAATATTACGATGGTCTAGTTAAGTGAATATCACATTTCAGAAATGTAAATCAGTGCCCCTTCTCAAATTAACCTTTTTCTTTACCACACACTTGCCAAATGAAATTGGCAGGTCAAGAGAGCAACAAATGACAGACCGTATACATGTACATATTTGAGCGTTAAAATGTTATATTTATTTCATGTAATGGAATGTCAGCCATTACCTGTAATGGGGCGGGGGGAGGGGCTGAATAACAAAATAGTTCCTTAACAATTTATGATGAAAAGTGTATTTTGACAATTGAATTCATGAAAAAAAATATTTCACATTTGACAATAGTAAAAATGCAACTTCACTATTCACTCATATATATATCGGTCCATTTCCTCCAGTGATACTTAAGGAGATGGCAGTACTTTGGCATTGTTTTGTGTTTTTGCCCCATTCGACATTTTTTCCTTGTTTTGTGTTGTTTAAAAAAAAAGTATATTCTTTCCCAACATTTTCATATTTCGGCCATAAAGATGGGAAAATACAATGATCAAATTTTTTAAAATTCCTTCCTTCCCAGACCTTGTGAAAGTAGCTAAAGTTGATCCATTCATTGAAAATCAAAGTTCTGCAATTTGTACATATTTTCTCACAGATTTGAGACTGTTATATAACAGATTCATTAGCACCATTGTTTTTCAAAACCTATTTGGGTCTCAACACAAATAAGCTTACCAACAGGTGGGGCCATTAGTATCTTTCAGGTTTGGCACCTTGGCCTTCAAACATTTGCACTTATTCTCAATGATCTACATGCCCTAAACATAAATGACACACGGCGTGGGGGTGGGTGTCCCTTGCGCCTGTATTTTATGCTAATTCATATATTGAGTCACCACTTGGGCAATTTCTCTGGATTTTAATTCAATAATTTTAAAATCTACAAAATTATTACAGACATGTGCAGGGTAAAAAAACCTCACTGCATTCGTTAAAACATTTTTATTTTGAGCAAAAACAAACATTGCAATGAAGAACAGCAGCTAAGTGGAAAAACTCCCTCACATATACACCTTTTTAAAAAGTCATTTGCAATCATTGATATGCACACACATACATGATGATTATACATTCATTAACTTTCACATAAGTGTAGCACAACTGGTCTAACATTATTCTGTATCTACAACAACTGGCAGGTTTTTTTTTTTTAATGCAGACTTCACAATGCAGTTTGAACAAAAACAATAAAAGACTGTGTTTTTTCCAATTAAAATTAATTCTATTGTCAGTGTGATGCAAGAAAACGATTCAACATCAAATGTAATGAGGAACATGAGAAATCCAAAATGACCCTAAAAAAAGAGTGGTCCAGCTCTAAAGCTGGATGACATGGATACCGCCACAATTCGTTGAATGGTATTGAGGGAGTTCAAGAACAAAATGCAAGTGACTTCGGAGTCACTGCATAAGATATTAAGGAGTGAACAACATGGCTTCAATATCTCTGTTTCCATGTTTTGGAAATACCTGATATAAGAAAAGACTGAGGGACAAGTATATTTAGGAGCGACATGACATCATTTAAAGAAGGTGTGTTATCTATACAATTAAAAATATCTGAAGAAATCAACATATAGCTGTGTCAGAATATTGATACTCATTAATTATTGGGGTAATGGAAACAAGAGGCCCCTAGGCCATAAAGCTGCATATTCAAACATGGAGTTGATGCAAACATCACACCAACCACAGTAGATGGCGCGCTGGTCGAGTGCAGGATGCGTGCGGTATGAAAACAAACCTTCCTGAATTCTGAAATGCATATTTTACAATTTACCGCTGTTTTTGCTCAATTTATCAATAAAATGGCAGCGCGGGAAAATTTAATTTGCCGATTGGAATGGATTTTTCTGTATTTATTCAGAAATTATTGCTACAAGATCCTTGATTACATTGTAGGGAGATGCCTGGATGACTTAAACTAAACGAGGAGGATAATCGCGATAGCTACTGCCATAGTTCTTGAATTAAGCTTCAAAAGGTGTGTCCATGGTGAACTCCAAAAGACTATGCACTTAGTGGTACGCTACATAATTAGGACCTATATACTTCCGTTTCAAAAAACTAGAAATTCTGTTTCAGTAGTTCTCTTTGTATGTAAAACACATTGAGGCAAAACAGCAAAATCTGCTTCAGAGGTGACAAAAATTCATTATTCCGTTCTGTTTTTGTTTTAAACAGAAAAATACAAACCCTACATAATCTGGTGAGTTACAAAGGAACCCATGTAACTTTTCATTTGGACATTCTAACTTAAATATTATTACGGGAGATATGGACATTTGAAAATACCATGAAAGTGCCCCAGCCTTGGCAGGTGACTAAAAGTTTAAACTTGTGGGAAAGGTCACAGTTTTTAAAATGCAAATTGAGACAAATTAACCCTGTTTGCTGCAGGATTTAAAATGCTATAAAATCACTTCCACTTAAGATATTTTCAAAATTTCAAGAAACCCGACTTTGTCTCACCTTGGAGGAATCATAAACTTCCTCCAAGGTTTCACCTAACTCTACCCAAAGACACTAATTTATATATATATATATATATGGTCAGATTTTTACGCTAGATGGCGCTGCGTCAATTACCACCTTGAGCAGGGAAGCGTTACTTGTGACCCAGAGAGGCAGAGCGGGTCTGGATCGTGGCTGGGTATCCTCTTTTATTGTCACATGCGCATGCTCAATATTCGAGTCTGATCATCTGATTGGCTGAGGGAAACTTTAAACAAGACCGGTTACATAATTTGAATGAGATTTGTAAGTGGAATATTTACTTACAAGTTCTATCACTATTTTAGACCAACTTCTAGGACATTTTCGTCATACTTCCCGATGTTTCTGTTCTGTTCCGTAAATACCATTGGAAAGAATAGGTTCTTGTATTGTATGCCAATTTTTAGAGCAATACCTTGAGGTGCTGACTAGATACAAGCGATTTCTTGCTAGGGTCTATTATGAAGGAATAGGCAATTTCGATGTGGTGATAAACTGGGTCAGTGAGGTGTTATCCAACATGGCGATGCCATGCACTAGACTCAGGTAGCAACTTCCAGTTACAATTAAATGAAAAAAATTAAAATGTTCCTTCATTGTTTGAGTAAAATAAAATATTATATATATATATATATATATAAAGACAGTAATGGAAGTTGACATGTATTCCATAAGTTTGTCCGGTTTTACGTGTATCTGTGGCCGGAAAATAAGGTTATGAGGGTGGAACTACAAAGCCTGATTTGGCCATGCAAAAATGTGCATTTACAAAATGATTAACCCTTCACACTTCAAATCCATTAAACTCTGACCTTTTATTTGAGCATCAGTAATATATATAAGCGTAATCATGTAAATTAACATGTATTTTGTAAGTTTTCCATGTTTTATGTGTAACAGAGGCAGAAAAATAAGATTATGAGGGTGGTACCGCAAGGCTGGATGTGCCATCATTTGGCCATGCCAAAATGTATATTTCATAAAATGATGAACCCTTCAAGACGTTTCTACTCCATTAAAATCTGACTTTTTACATTTAAGCATCAGTAACATATAATGCATTAAACCAACTATATGGAGCTGTGCAACTTAACTTTGTAATTTTTCTGTGCTTAAGATATTTGGGCTGAAATTTGCATGTCCAGGTCAGAACAAATGTAAGGTCTAAGGACACCCTAACACGTCAGAAATCATCAATTTAAGTAAATGAGCCTATTCCTTAGATATTTTTGCATGTTCATATGGAGGATTGCTTAAGGAAATACAGATAGTCAGCAAGAAACTGACAAAATTTAAGAAAATGTCTGAATTTTGTAAGAAATATGTACAATAATTATAAATTTCTAAAGTAAAAACTCATGAACATATTACTATTTCCTTACAGGTATGTAGACGTACATGTGTGCTCGTGCATGTACACAAAATGGCAACATTGACAAATGGAGAAGTTCTAAAAGTGGTACAAATGAATATACTTTGATCAGACAAAGAACAGGATCAAGTTACCCTTTGTATACATGTAGTACATGTTTTTAAAACGGCATAATGATAGGCTTCGAAGCAAATCTTCTTTTCCACTTGTATTTTCGTTTACATCAAACAAAAATTTACATGTTTTGTTTAACAATCCTATTTATTTTAATAATAGTATGTGTTTTGTGATAAGTAAATGTGTGACCACCGCAACAGAAACCTGCACTGGAACTTGAATACGGACTGTCTAGAGAAATCGGACAATATTTCGATTTAATTGTACATAAAATGCTATTGAAATGAATATAAATTGCCATTTACAACTTCATGTATTGGGGAACAGTTCACTGTACATAAATATCAAATATATCTTGCATGTAAAGTTAACCGTGTGGATTCCTTCAATTTCTATATGGTGAGAACTCATAATAACGACACCCAAATGTCGGACATATTCACTTAAACCACGCCCTGTAAGGCCCAAAAATTAATTTTCTATGCTCTTTTATTCATTTATCTGGCACATTTTAATGACATTTCATTGTAATAGGCTAGTAATAAAATGTCGACAAGTCTCTTGCCAAATTTGAGTTTTGCTCCCTAGAGAAGCATACTATCTGGCTAACCAAGATTAAAAATTCGCATTAAAATTTAAGTAAATTTGTGTAGATATTTTAATTGAAAAAGCAACCCCACAAGGATTTGTATTTAGCTTAATTTGTTTTACAAGCATTATTTTACAACAAAACATTTATCTAAAAAAAAATTAATTCAACCACCATCTTGATATTGTGTTCAACTGACGTTGATGTGTAAAATTTTGAAATTTAACTTTTCAGTACTACAAAGTATTTACGAATAAGTTATGAAAGAACCCCACAAATGATTTGCATGTGCCTATTGATTTTTATATGCTTTATTTGCCCCATGAAATGAAATTGGTCCCAAAGAAACAAAAAGGTCCTGCATGCTGAGATGATGTGCACTGGACCGTGACACAGTGAGCACTGGGAAGCTGGGTCACAGATCTGGACCCAACACCTCTGTGCAGCTGACAGGTGGCAAACTCCCCAACTCTGAAATATTAGAAATTGCATAACTTTTTCAGATATTAGGCTACAGATATTAACATAGAAAGACAAAATGTCCGGTTATGAAATCTGCATGACTTGCTTGTTCAGTTATAAAATTTAATAGAATATTTTGATTTTGAAAATTTTCTGTCTGTCCCTAATATATATACATGTATATATATTATATATATCTGTTATTCTGTGCCCAGTCTGTACTTGAAATATTTTGCTGATCAATGTGTGCTATTATTTACACTGATCTTAATTCTTACCTCACTCTGACAAGTCCAGTTGGTGAAGCGTTTTGGTCGCCAAAAGGCCAGTCCACTCTTATAAACAGATAAAGGTAGTTATGAAATGTCCTGGATTATACCTTTTTCTCCTGTTTCTGCACACTGAATATTGTCCACACAACCCACATGTCTGTGAACCACAAGGACGTTGTGTAACGCTTGAATCTCGT
Organism: Hermodice carunculata; assembly: GCA_964020975.1. Lineage (NCBI taxonomy): Eukaryota > Metazoa > Annelida > Polychaeta > Eunicida > Amphinomidae > Hermodice > Hermodice carunculata. Next base: position 39,200,086 of record OZ026630.1, read on the forward strand.
TGATACTACGAGATTCTGATTATGGCCAATGATAATGTACGTTGCAGTTGAAGTTGGGAAGGATTCTGCATAGCCAATCAAAACTTACGTTGTAAAATGAGCTAAATAGTTGGTGACAAGTATCGTCATGCCTCCTCAGCCCCACGCGGATATGGCGGCAAAAATGAAGGGGACACGCAGCAAACAGGACAATTTTTTACCAAATAGCGAACCCAGAGCCCCTGTCAAAGCAAGAAACAGGTAAGTGAAAGAATATCCAATGGAGATTCTCCATAGCATTTCTTTGTGTGATGGCACGGAGTTTTCTCAAAGAGTGCGGCGTGTTTGTGGCTGTGGAGCTCTGCTAGTTTCCACTTCGAAAAGAACGTGTGTAGCGGATCAGATTTACAGTGTTTACCTGTGCAAGCTGCGACACGAACTGAAAGATCGATATAGAAATCTCTGGACACTCGTTTACTGTTCATTTCTTTTCTACTTTCATACAGCTTTATGGATATTGTTCAAGTCTACAAGTTGCTAAATTAAAGCTATAAATATGATTTTGTGTAGTTTAAAACCACAATTTCGGCATGTCAACAAACTTGGTGGGCGGACATGCTTGATTGGCTCAGGCGTCAGCGTTACTATGCACGTTTCACAAAGTTAACTGGTAAAGTTAGCCGCAAATTGTGGAATTATCAAAGAGTGTTTTATATGGTAAATTGCTCAACCATGCTGTAAATACATGTATCTGAACTTTTTTAGGTGTTTCGTTTGTTGTGAATTATGATACGTCTGCAGTTCAGAATTTCTGCATATCTGCACACTGTGACCAACACAGACTCACAGATAACAAATTATGTGCACATGAACGAATGGGTTCAGTTCAGTGACCTCATTTAACATGATAGCATTCTTGAACTTTATACATGCAAGTTATAACAGATGCCAGTTTGGCATGTATTCTTTCGAAAAAGCATATACATATACAGGAACATGGAAGTAAAGTACCAGATAAACTATAAAGGCTAGGGTTTCCTTCCTTTCAAGTGACTTGCGAAATTTGATAATGAAACTTAAAAGTCTTAAAGGCCGAAAAATAAATAACCAGTGACAATCTATCGGTGTGTCTATAGACTACTGTACCAATACATGTACTGATGTCAGTCCAGCTGAAAACTATCTTAGACCATGTAGATAGACATAAACACATCTTCTTATCCATGGCATGCACTTTTTATGTTGGAATGTGTTTTGTATTTAAATCATTTGTATTACATTTCCAACAATCTGGACAAACCATTCCCTGTTGACGTTGCTGCATTGTCATATGGAATCTGCATGTATAAGTTTTGAAAGTATTTTTGATTAAAGTATTTTTAACATTAAATTTTGTCGTGTGCTGCATTTGGACCTCTCAGCTGAAGTATTTTGTGTCCCATACAATATTTTGCATAACTAAATTATAAAAAAATCAAAATTGATAATAAGGATGCCTGATTATTTGTATATATTTTGGACGCATCATGGAATTACAATGGTCCCTGTCTTGAGAGACCACCCCTACTGCCCTAGGGAAGATCAAAATGTGGTCTCTCAAAATAGGTGGTCTTTCATTAAAGGTATAATAACATGGAAAAGATAGCACAGTGTTCTAAGACAGCTGTGTTAAAAAGATATGTGGTCTCTCATTGGAGGGGTGTCTCAAGAAAGGTACCACTGTATTCCCGTTCTGTTGGTGCCCCCGCTGTACAGGGGAAGTTTTCCTAATAAATTATTATTATTATTAAATAAAACATCAGTTGATATCCCTGAACATTATTTATGGCCAACAACCTTGCATCAGTTGCCTGCCCTGACAATTTCAAACCAGACAAACAATCAATGATTGCAATGTTATCATGCACATACAATGTTTTATGTTCCTCTCCATATATATATATATATATATATATATATATATATATATATATATATATATATATATATATATATATATATATATATATATATATATATATATATATATATGTGTGGTGGATGTATACTGATCTGCAATAGTCCCCACCCTGAGAGACCCCTGCTTTGAAAGAAAGATCACCCACTCTTCAAGCATTTTCCTTTGTGCACAAGAAGATTCCAATTATTGTGGCCTTCAGTCACAATACTCAGTGCCAGTGGGAAGGCAAGTCCATGAATGTGGAGAAGTACAGTAAAACCTGTCACTACCGAACACTTTGGGGACCCAGCAAAAGTGTTCGGTAGTCAGAGGTGTTCGGTAGTCGGAGGGTTGGTAATTAGGGTAGAGCTGAGTTTAACACATGAGTGATATTTGTGTTAATCCTGTCTTGTCTTTTAGAACACCTAAAACAAGCAGCAATGGACACCATACCCTGATCACTTTGAAGAAATAATCAGTGAACAAGGAACATGTCAGACCTATTCAATTAGAGACAGAGCTCAGTATAATGCCTGAATGATACCTATAGGTGTTTAATCCTGTCCCTGCTTAGAATAGCTGGAATCAGAAATGTTTTTGTTCACTTAAAAGGAATACTCAGTCAACATAAACATGTCAAAGTCAATCCACATGAGTCTAAGTAAGATAAATGAGTAAATTAGCCAGGGGGAAGAAGAATCTACTGTTATGGAGTTTATTCTGGTCAACATATTTTTAATTCAAACTTTGTACAATGACAATTTAAACAAACAAACAAACAAACAAAAAGAGCACACAAATTAAACAGATTTACAGATTTATGTTCAAAACTACTAAATTTTTGTGTATGAAAGACTTCCTGATGTTACTTAACTGCTGGTATTACAAAATATCATGAGAGTGTTCGGTAGTGACAGGTTCATTTTGGGGTTTGGGACCCAAATCAGGTGTTCGGTGTTCATAAGTGAGAGGTGTTCGGTAGTGACAGGTTTGAACACCGAGGTCTCCTATTAAATAACATGTAAATCATTTGGGACCGAAAAAAAGTGTTCGGAAGTGAGAGGTGTTCGGTAGTCGGAGGTGTTCGGTTTTACAGGTTTTACTGTATCTCATATTAGTGACCGCAGTGTGCATGTGCTGCTTTGAAAGCCACTTTTTGCGGTCAAAACTTCTCTGATAAAAGTGCCAACATTTTGCTGAAATTTCCCTTAAACAGTGTTGTCAATGTTTTTTGTGCAAGATTCACATTGATTTCAATCCATATTCCTTATATACTATTATTTTGTAACAAAATGTCCAAAATCTGTGTTATTTCAGGAAATAATACCTCATGTTTGGTCTTAGATTGCATCATATAAGGTCAACTTTTAAAAAAAAAATTACAGGAAGCGGATACCCCCCTGTTTCCACCTTCCTCATTCGCTTTATGGGCTTCACTCATTTGTAGATTACAAGTTATATTTTTTCCTGAATATTGGAAATCCTGTTAGAGAGTATGACTGTTGCCTCAGACGTCTTAAAAATGTTTCATATTTGCTGTATGAAGATCAAATTTTTTCTTGTCAGTACACTTTTAATGCAAATTTTTGCCACTTTTTGGCATGGGGAATTATTGTCTAAAGAAGGGACAAGGTTCAACTTTCAGCACTGTGCAGATGATGCACAAATGTTCACGTCATAAATTTTACAATGGAAATGTTCTAAGAAGAGAAAATCCGGTTGATATCACACACTTGAAGAGTGATAAGTAGAAAACCAGCATGGCTAGATCATGTAAAATGTGGGGTGTTGTAGGTGAAAATACTCCTCTGTCATGCAGTTGCCTTTTTGGATCATAAAAACAAAAAGCCCCCAAAATACAATGGGTGTAAAGTAATCAGATGGCCTAATCATACTAAGCTTCATTTCAATCACTCTTGCAAGAAACTCTTAACTAAGAACTCCCAAGTTTGAGTCTCTGCACCAAAGCTGATGCACTGGTGATACCTTTATTAATATATAAAGTAGTATTGATTTTAGTTGGCCTCTGTATTGTATGCGCAGCCAAAACACAACTCCCATGTGGGATCTAGGCTGACCATGACTATGTCATATGCCACTGCACAACGTACAAACAGCCATAATATAATCATGTGACTTGTAAATCATGCAAATGGATCTATCTGGATCTGCTCCCTGAGGAACCTCAAGCAACCAGCAGTTATATGATCAGTTGTGCATGTATGACTGAACGCTCATTCATGAGGAAACGAGACTGTGACTGGATGTGTGCACTCCTTAAGCTGTCAGTGTTTCTTTTTTTCTGTATTTTGCTACAAGTCTAAACATGTATGCCAATCTCAGTCAGTCAAGTATATAGCACTTGGTTAAGCTAGTAACCGATACCATGCACCTGAATCACACATACACTGCTTTTGGTCTATGTTCCAAGGTCAAAGTATCAAATATCAACAATCTAATGGGTATTTAGAATATCCACCTGGAATTTCCAACACAAAGCATGGTTTAACATTACTCATTTTGAATAGACCAGTATGCATATTTTAGAAGTGTGTGGGCAATAAGAAATTTTTGATGTGTCACTTATGACAAGCCGTTTGAGCATTTATTCCATCATTATACATATGTGAAAATCTCTTTCACATGTAATTCTTTTCACAAATGTGCAAAAGAATTTGACATTTGTGCAATAGCTTAAAAAGAATTTAACATATGTCAAATGGTTTTACACACAAAGTACAATTATATCTTTATCTCACATACATGTGTGAAACATACTTAACTATTTCACATATGTGAAATAAAACAATTGTATATATATATATATATATGTGAAGCGAAATGGTATCTAGGGAACAGTATTTTTCAGCGTAAAGCACTTTCTGCAAGTAAATTTCACAGACACACATATATATATATACATATATATATAAATCTTTTTCACATATGTAAATAAATGATTACTTTACATATGTAAAAAAATTTACTTATGCACAATAAATTCTTTATTTCACATGTGCATGTAAATTGTTTTCATTGTAAAATTAATTGTTATAAATATGTGAAAAACATTTACATATATGTGTGTGAAATAGTTTTACACATATGTACATTTGTTTTTCGCATATATGTAATTCTTTTTCATGTATGTAAAAAGTCAGCGTGACTATACATGTTTCACAAAGTTAACTGGTAAAGTTAGCTGCAAATTGTGTTTTCTTTCTGTTTTTCCCTTTTCTTTTTAGCTCTGCTGACCTAAGGTCACAGAGCTTATGCAACCACTAATGTCTGTCCGTCTTTCCAAACTTTTGCTCATTTGTGTGATACCATTCACAGTATAATGTTCATGACTAATAGGACACCTGCAGTATTATTTAATATATGGGTGGAAATGTGAAAATCTTGTGAACACTCTCACATCTTTAATTTTTGGCGAATCTCCTGAAATGTGGTGCGATTGTGAGGGAGGTCAAGGTGTTAGTTGCTTATTGCAGTCTGTGAAAAAAGTTTTTTTTTTTTTCTTATTGGTCATTTTGCTCAAATTTCAAAAGTCCCAATACTTTGACATGAAACTTGCTAGCATTTTCTATTGGTCAGGGGGATTTTTTATCCGTGAAAACCGACAGATCGGTACTTTTCGTATGGACTGTCACTGGTGGCATGACCTATAATTTGATGGAAATTTGGAGCCAAAATGTGTTTTAAGATTTAAAATCCATATCTGGAAAAGTAATTGGATTAGACTTGCCAAATTTATAGGGTATATAGTCCATTCTAAAAAGTAATTGGATTTGACTTGCCAAATGTATAGGATATAGACCATGGCCAAAGGTAGAATGATGTGTCATATCAGTAACCTTGACCTATTTAACTTTATGCCTGTAAAGTTGAAAGAGGTGATTTTGTAGCAGCAGAGTGTAGCTTGAACATCAGTGGCAAAGAGTGATTGAGCCTCCACATCAAAATTGCACTTGATTACATAGTACATAAAACTGTACTTGGTGACCTACTTTTTGGGACATTCTGATGTCCAATTTTATTGTTTTTCTTCAATAACTTGAAAAGTTAATACCTAATCTGAACAAACAGACCAGGTATGGAAAGCTGGATGTGGGGTGCACATTTTGAACATGACAATTTTTTAGATAAAGATAGATAAGATAACTGTTACGGCAAAAGGGTAATCATTTGCCTATAGACCACCCATAGTGTTCACCACAGACGAATAAAGACATCTTTTGATGCCTAATGATCGTATGAATTGGGATGCTTCACTCAATGTGTATCAAGTTTATTTTTAAAGGTGTTAACTAAATCCAAATTAAAGGTCAAGGTCTAATGGCCAGTGAAATAGAGGGGTCATCTTCTGAATGCTCTGCACAATTTTTGAGATAAGCCCATATAACTAACTTATAAAGTGTACGAAAGTCTTCTTCGACATCAGTGTTGGTGGTGCCACCTATACTATCATGTAATATACAGGTCAAAATATTAAAATCTTGTGACCAGTCCAGCATCCTTAATTTTGGATGGATCTGTATGAAATTTAGTGGGATTGCAGAAGAGGTCAAAATCTTGCTAGATTATGCTACTAGTGGGGCCACCTATAATTTGATGTAAACTATATTTTAAAAGGTCTTGAAAGATAGAAAAAAAAAATCCATATCTCGAAAAATAATTGAATTAGACATGCCAAATTTATAGACTGTATCTAGACCAAGTCCAATGCTAGTATATCATGAAAAATCTGTAACCTTGACCTATTTTTGAAAGATCACCAGACCAGTTAAGTTGGAAGGAGTGATTTTTGTAATGGTAGGGTGTAGTGGCAAAGAGAATTGAGCCTCTAGATCAAAATTGCACTTGAGTACATTGTATAATCAAACTACTTGGTGACCTACGCTTGGGCCACCATGAGCCAATGATTGTGTGACCTTGACATCTTTTTCAAGGTCATTAAGCACTTTAAAAAGGACATTTAATTATATATATATATATATATATCGATAAAGAATAAGGCGAATGGTGCCTGCCAAATGTACCACTAATGTGTATCATGGAAGTTAAATATTGCATAATATGGCTAACCTTGATTATTTTTTCCGGTTTGTGGATTAAATATGTTTCAGCAAATTGTTTATTGGTAATGGTGGTCAGCAAAGCATCAGCTGGCCCATGGCCCTCTTGTTTTTATTTCTTTTTACTGCCAAATTCTAACTTGCCCGACAGGAAACTATACTTAGAAATTAGAAATAAAATCTGTCTGTGTGCCTTCAAAAATTGTAAATATGGCTGGATGAGAATTTTGAAGTCCAAGTGACTTTTGACCTTCAGAAGTCACATGTAAATTACAAAAATGTGCAATGATGCAATACCTACAATTAAAGCCCAACATGAACCAAATCAGATGAAAATTGGCCAAGTTATGGCTAGATGAAAATTTAAAAGGCAAATTCAAAACCCTTTACCTTTAGATGTCACATGTAAATTACAGAAATGTGCAGTGTGACAATATTTATAATTTAAGCTCAACGTGAACCAAATCAGAGGAAAGTTGACCAAGTTATGGCTAAATGAAGATTTCAAAGGGCCAAATAACCTTGACCTTTGACTTTAAAGGTCACATGTAAATGACAAAAATGTGCAGTGTTGCAATTTGAGTTCAACATGATCAAAATTGGATAAAAATTGACCAAGTTATGGCTAGATAAAACTTTCAAAGGTCCAAATGACATTGACCTTTAGAGGTTAAAAATTTGCAGTATTGCAATACCCACAGTTTGGGTCCAACATAGTCAGAATTGAATGAAAGTTGACCAAGTTGTAACTGGATGAAAATTTTAAAGGTCCAAATGACCTTGCCTTTTGGCATTTAAATTACAAAAATGTGCAGTGTTACAATATCTACAATTTGAGCCCAATATGATCAAAATTAGACACATATTGATCGAGTTATAGCTAGAAGAAAATTTCAAATGACCTTGACCTTTAGAGTTCACATTTAAATTACAAAAATGTGCAGTGTTAGAAACCTATGAATTGAACTTGGACTGGTTAACTGTGCCTACAATATATATATATATATATTTCTTTCTTTTTTTGCCCTGGAACTCCAGGCAAGAGGATAATTTGAACCCTGTACTATATAAATTGCAAAATATGTTACTGTCATGATCTGGTGACAACCATATTTACCCGTGTAAAAAAATTCCCAAGTTGTCTTTGAAATACTTTATAATCTGGACATGTCTGTACATGGTCAAAATATCTTGTCTTGGAGTGCACTTAGTTTTTACCTGAGTAAACAAGTGGATAAACCTCATTGCAAATGAAACCCTGTCCTGGGCTCTTTACGGGATACATGAAATGCATGCTTCTGGAGAGACAGATTTTAATCACACGTTGAATGTTGTGTTAACAAAGAAAATTTGTGTAGATTTCCACAGATTATTGTGAGCTTGCCAATGTGTGGGGGTTTTTTTGTTTTTGTTTTTGTTTTTTTTTATTAAAAAAATTTAGTGCGTTTTCTTGGTTTGGTTTGAGTTACATTAGATTTGCTTCTTGGTGCTACAATGAGGGTACTTATAGGGATACTGGATATGAATATTTTACAATAAGGTACTATGTCCATTTAAACTGTTATATCAATTGTGGACTGTGCAGCAAAGACAAGACATATATACCATGGCATGTTCCTTATTGGCACCAGCTTTAGGAATGATTCATTAGCTTCTCGCTGAGGGGAAGTCCCTTGTTTCTTTCTGTTTTGCACATCTGCCAATTTATATGTTGACATTAATGATTGCAATACATGAAGGCAGCAGGTTATGTAATTTCTTTCCTTGTGTCCCTTCCCCTTCCATAATCATTGACAAGTTTTCCCCAGGCTTTGAAAGCACAGAGAAAGTAAATTGAAGATACCACTGCAAATTAACCCTTTACCCATTGAATCAAGACTGAGTCAACAGCTTTTGTTGGCATCAGTTGGGCACTAAGTGCCTAACACATGCCAAGGAAAGATGTTGACCTGGGGCATGTGATGTTGATAGGTCCAGGGCCAGAATTTCGGCAAGAATCCATTCTGGTAAAGATTCTCCTATATACTTGTCTTTCTTTGAAAAGAAAACTAATTGACAAAAATCCAAATAGATTCTCGCAAAATTTTGTGAAATTCTGGCCCTTAGGTCTCATCTACAATTATCAGTCAAAAGTATTTTTCAGCTCTGTTGAGCTTGTTGGAAACACTGAAGCAGGCAACATTTGACCACCAGCTGGTTGGGGGGGGGGGGGGGGGGGGGGAGGACTGAGGCAAAAAAGACATTTTCCTGTGGACTTGCGTCTCTTGGAGCTTTAATTTGTTCTTAAGGTAAATTATATTAAAATTTTACTTATTTTCTTTTTTAACCTCAGTTGGCAAAAGGCAAATGTTTAATTTTTGGGTCATCCCATGGGCAGGGGTTTTCAATTTGGAACTTACCCTCAGAATTTACTGGCATTTGTATAGGACCAAATGGTTCAGCTGAGTGTGTTTGGTCAGAAAGTTCTTTTTTTTTTTTTTTTTTTTTTTAAATCATTGAAATGTCATGGAAATAAAAAAAATGACCTATTTGCCTTGAAAAAGTGACCATTGTACATGTATTAATTGCAAAAAAGTATGTTAAAAAATGGTGGGTGGGGGTCATGACTGCCTTTTAACGTGCATCATATGATCAAGGAACATGAGCAAGACTAGTATCTCACCGGGAACTGTTAAAAAACTGTTGATACCAAAATATCATGCTGTTGTAGTTATGTAACACATGGGTTTGTGTTTATGTTTCAGCAGCACTATGACATAATACAATCATATGTCCGTCATTATATGAATCTGGTTCCCATTGGGTGTATCAGGTCCAGAATGGGAATTCCCTGGCTGGGGATCACCCTCTGATTTTGACCTGATTTGGTGCGAAATACTGATGTTGGGTTGACCGGAAGGGGCACCTTGTGGTTGAGTGGCCCTTGCCCTGTGTCGGGGCCTAGGAAAGTGTCGATACACTGTTCCTGTACAGTGTTAATATTTGTGTGATTTTTTTAAATGAAAATTCACATGGGCTTGTGAATCTATTCTTATCATTGGAAAGTGAGCTAAGACAATAAAAGTTATAGTATATGACTGAGCAAGAAGCTCATTTTCCCATGGTATTGAGACCAAATGGCTCAATTGTTCAGAGCTGGTGCATCCTGTAGCATTCCCTAGTTAGGTGTAGCTCTGTGGTATGTTGTAATCTAGCAGGGTTTTGTATGTACTCAAGTAAATATGATCAATGAACTTACAGCAGCATCAAATGTGCTGGCCACTCCAATAAAACAGAGAACAGGATCAAAAGGTTAATTTTTGATAAGTTTCAACACGGGTATCTAATATTATACATCTGTGATTTTAAAAACATGTTGAATCAAATTATTGCTGAATGCATAAAGGTTTGCATTCCCTGTATGTTTCACATTTTTCCTAAATTATTTCATTTTAAGGTGATGATATCAGTAATATTTTCATGGTAAACAAATGACAGAAATTGTGCTATGGCCTTCATGGAGGATACAAAAATCCTGTGAGCTCAGACTGGGCTGTCAGCTGTGACCAGCTGACTGTATGATGTATTGGTCAATAGTTAATTTGTAAACTTGAAGTAATGCACCCACTCTGCCAGTGCAGGTCTAATTATGGAGATTCAAAAGCATACATTGCATAACATTAGTTTGTAATGCTGCAAACATACTATGTCAATGTAAACTAAAGCTTAATTGTATTCATAAAACTAACTGTTTCTAATTTGCTTGGTATTGTTGTGAGCAGACCAACTGTTAAAAGTCATATGAGAAGTCCATTTTCCCAAATTTACACTCCAGGGATTCTCAGTTGTGTGAACAATGAAAAGTATGTATGTTATGTACTTGACATGAAATAGAAATGTTCTATGTGGCACACCTCTGTATTGATCTTTTTTCTTGTTGGTGTGATTTTTCTGCTTCGTTCCTGTGTAAAGTTTCATATGTGGGCTGGCTTTCAAATGGACCTGCATGAATATTTATTGCTTTGAACACAGTGGAGATGGAGATCTTTACTGTTTTAGCCACTTGTCTAAAGCTGCTTAAAGTATAGTATATTTACTTTTAGCGTGCTAATAGCTTGTAATTAGCATGATTAATAATACAGAATTCATGACCTGGTCACGCAATACGGGTATAATTTGATGTATTTCTGGTTTTATTATTTGAGGCATGCAACATAGTGTGATACATAAGCATGTTACAGGTATTGTCACCATGTGTATCATAGCGTATTGTTCAATCCCAACTTAGGTCTTAAAACATTTATGCAAGAGAAGCAGACACGGAAGTCTCTCCTTGCCAGATTGAGCATAAGGCCATTGACAGGCTGTATATGTTTAGATTTGTTTCAAAACACTTTAACAGGTGGTCTTACACATCCACGTGGTCTCTTAGTACACGTGGTCTTCATAGCAGGTACCAAAGGACACTGTACTCAATTATACCAGATGAAAGTAGTGTAAATACACATGGGTGTGTTCCTTGGAAATTTGACTCCATGGATTTACATTGGTGTTATAGACAGCTCTGTTATCATCCATGGACTGTGTGCACTCTCAGTGTGCATGTGTATATCACAGTTTGTTGTTCTCATGCATGTGCATGTACAGGGGCAATCCAAGCTGTCAGTCACCTAGGTTTATCATAGGTTTATCACAGGCATATCATCATTAAGCCTGTTTTGGTTGACAAGCTTAATGCATAATGCAACTTGATAACACTTTTCCAGAAAAAGAAGCTTTCAAATTATGTTGCATGTTTTCTTATGTCGGGAAGGGGAAGTGTGATCATTTGAAAGTGTTTGAACTATGATTTGAATTAAAAAAGACTTTCAGGTAAGCTATGGTTTGTACTGCACCATGCTTTATGGTCGGTTTATGACAACCTGGACTTGCATCAAGATCACACAGCTATTTTTTTTTTCAACTGCCGATTTTTCAAATTAAAGCACTACTTAACATTCTGTTTTCTCGCCCAAATGAGAGAAGGCACTGTTGGCTGATTCCCCTGACGGGTAATAGTAAGGTTTTCTCCACTCCTGTCCCAAGGTTGTAATTAGAGTTTTGATTTGAGAAAAGAAACGTGTGAAATAGAATTGTTATGACATGTGCAACATGCAAAACATGAAAAAAATAAGGTGTATCACTGTGGACCAAAATCCATGTAATAATAATGAGCTGTGGCATACAAGTGCCTTAAATAACCAGAAAAGGCAATGTGCTTCTGCATTTGACTGCATTGCTGGCCTTCTTCAGGTCTGTGGAATGCTGTTCATTGGCATCCACATTGATTTACCAGTTTGTTGCAGGTACATGCACACTGTCTTGGCTTTACTCTGCATAGAACTGGAGTCATTTCTGTTGACTTTGGTTGCTGGAATGTATACATAGAATATTGATAAGCTGATTCTTGGAGTGAGAGAGGCAAACACCATGAATGTTAATGCTGTGGACCTTGTCAACACAGTATGAACTTGTTTCATATTTAGCATGTTCAGGTATCACATTGGATAACAAGCAGTAGTGTTAAATGTCACCTCATGTTTCAGGGGCTCCTATCAAGTAGTATTGAGTATAAAGAGTGTGAAGTGATATATCTGTTCATTGCATGCAAGATGTAAAATCACAAAATACCACTACATTGTAACCATTTCCAAATCAAGCACTCCCTTTGAGAGGTGAGTTAATTGTGTAGCTCACTCAGAGCCCAAAACTTGTTAAGTAGATGTACAGAAAGAGGGAACAACTTAAACATTTTCCTCACAAGCTGCCAAAAGTGCCCAGATGTACTTCACTTTTTCAATTAAATTTCATGTTAATGAAATATTTTTTTCCTGAGAATTGTAGATAGGGGCCATTCATGAACACACAGCCCAGGTCAATAGCCTTTCTTGGTGCAACAGGCAGCAATGCACCCAACACGTTTGGAGGAAAGCTACTGGCTCATCTCTTATTCTGACCAGGAAAGGGTTAAACATCCAGCTTTACAAGCAAGGGATGGGGATGGGCAGTGGATGAATCTTATATGCGAAACTCATGTACATGCATCAAATCACATGTACCTAGTCAGCATGAATTGCTCTCTATACAGAGGAGCAGATGTGAAAAAAACTATGTTCAGAATTTCCAAGAAATGGTTTGCAGATCTAATATTACTGTTTTGCCCTTATAATGTTTGTGGATAAGTGATTTACTGGTTGGCCTGAGGCTTTCTGTAAACAACAGATGAGATATCCCCTGTTTTGAACCATGTTTAATTTTCACAATCATTAATTTAGAATTAACTGTTAGGAGCCCTGTATGTATATTTAGTGTCCATACATAGCTTTATATGTACATGTATAAATGCTTCCTATTTTTCTCCAAGTGCATACAGTAAATAGCAAATGAATAAAACTAGATGAGGGCCTGACAGCTATAGTATTTAGACAGACAGAAATGATCAAGAAGTATGACTGGTTTTGCCCTTCATGGACAGAGGTGACCATCAAGAAACCTCCATAGTTATAGCCTATCATAAACAAGAGACCTTGCTAATAAGATTAGACCCAACGTCAAATGTAGATCGTTGAGTCTGCTCTGTAAATTCGGTAAAAGTACACAGTAAATACCCATAAATAAAAGAATACTGCAGATGGGTTGTTTCTACTCACTGCTGTGAAGCACACATGCTTCAATAGATAAAAACCTGTATCCTGCAGAGAAGCCTCAGGGAAATTGATCGTGCTGCCACTCATGGGTGATACGCATCACGGTGGCACTTGCATATATATTTAATCCATGTATTTTTGAGGAGGGTTTGACTGTGCTTTTACTATTAAAATGCTGGCGGAAACTGGTATACTGACTAAAAAGCCACCGCATGCAATGCACTGAACATTTCACTGGGGGCATAATTGACAAGGTTCCTGCACCTTTTCCATCTTTATCGAAATTCTTCAAACATGTAAAGTATGAGGAACTAGACCTGTGTCTTTGTGCTCATTATCTGAGTTTCAGCTTTGGACATAAATGATATAACCGATCAGCAAGAAAATATTATGTTTTTAATCAAAGCAAATAACAAGACATTGATTAAGATGTTGATATTGACATTTTGTTTTACAGTGAAGTACATATTTTTTTACCATTAGGGATACCTAACTGTTGATTCAAATGTGATTTTCCTGTCACCAAATTTTACTGCTACATGTACATTGCTTGTGATACATGTACAGATAAGTACTCATATTTTCAATGATAGCATCATTCACACCATCTTGGACACACAAATTGAGCATATTATGGGTTCTTCTCGTGTTTGCTGTTAAATTACAATAGGTTACTTCATTCTGTGTTTCTCCTGGCTCTGTATTCCTATTATTTACCATTATAATTTTCAGCCAGTTGCCACTGTATGCAGAAAATAGCAAATTTTGATATAAACCAACCCATCAAAATTTCTGTGACTATTGTACATTTTGAAAATGACCAGTTAATTAAAATGCTGTGTGATGGAACTGGATAATTCTACCTGCTCAGAGTGTTTGTGTATTAGTTATATAACGTTACCTCTCGGCCACTGTTGCCAAGACCTCTGTCTGGGGCAAGTGCCCTCAAAATCAAATTGAGTTCATTTACTTGATTCCAAAACCTGACTGTCCTGTGGCACCATCTCTCGGTTCCTGTTGATCTGGTGGTGACTTCCAATGTGCATAACCCCCTAATCATCCGTCCTTTTTTTGGGTGCCATTACTGGCTCACTCTTTCGAGTTGAAACTCTGTGAACTTTTCTTCACGCTCACTGTTTCAGTGCTTTGCTCGTGTTCCCTTCTGCGTAAAATCATTTCTTAGCAGTCCAGGACTCTTCGAAGACCTAGATAGCTGATATCTGTCCTGCAGAAACGTATAAAGTTGGGAGTAGGGCTGGTCATTTGGCTTGAAACCTAGATTTTCAAAATGGTGTCTCACAGATCGCAGGAGCAGGAAGACTGTGTACATCAGGCAACTGCTACCTTTCGGCAGCAAGCCATGCATGTTGAACCACTGACCACTTCACCTACATCCTTGTTGGATCATGGGCAGAAGCTGGACTCACGGAATCACTATATGGCAGCCTGGGACAATCATCAGCA
The DNA here is from genome assembly GCA_964020975.1 of Hermodice carunculata. Taxonomy (NCBI): domain Eukaryota; kingdom Metazoa; phylum Annelida; class Polychaeta; order Eunicida; family Amphinomidae; genus Hermodice; species Hermodice carunculata. The sequence goes on from OZ026630.1 coordinate 39,215,211, forward strand.
TTGCAATGGTTGTCTCTTCCAGTTGGGTCATGAGTGTTCTTGTGAAGACACATGCAAGTACTGTGAGGATTGGGCAAAGGACAAATGGCTGCTCTATGAGCTGGCACGGAGGAAGGGTGAGAGAGTGAGGCTCCAGTAAAGTCCAGGCAACCTGGAGTGAGAAGGAAGACACCCAAGTCTGTGGTGGTGCCTTCTGCAGTCAGTGGGTCTTTGGCTCCTGCGGCAGTGGTGCCTCCGATGACCCAAGTGCCACCTTCATTGTCTCCAGCTGCAGTGCTAGCTTTGCCTCCTGCACCTTCGGTGGCTCCGCCCTGAAGGAAGCAGCTTGCAATCCTGCTTGTTGCCGCTTTCGACCCAGGTGCCATGCCTTCCTCCCTTGAGAGGCAAGCGGAACTGAAGCCCCACGAAGAACAGCATTTGTGGTCAGAGACTGTGTCTTCTTCCACTGCTGCCGAGCTCAAGCAGACTCTGTCGGCAGAGCAGGTTGCTGTTTCTGCTTTGAATTAGCTTACTCTTGGCCCGGAGGCTTAGGAGTTCCCTGAACTCCTTCTGGCTCCCTCTTACCAGCAGATTTCTCAGTCATTGGTAGCTGTGGTCCCTAAGCCGAGCCTCCCAGCGGCCCATCAAGTAACCTCTAGCCAGCAGAATTCTCAGTTGGTGGCTGCTGTATCCCAGCTACCAGTCTGCCGAAAGCCCTCCTCACCAGCCCCACATGGGCTGAGCAGATGCAAGAGTTATGGGATAGCCAATTAAACATGCTGTGCTGAGATAGGTAGTATTCTTAGGGCCTGTATTTTTTCGTTTTTAACGGAAACAGAACGGAATAATGAATTTTTGTCACCTCTGAAACGGAATTTGCTGTTTTGCCTTAATGTGTTTACATACAAGAAAACTACTGAAACGGAATTTGGAAATTTCTGGCTGGTGAAACGGAATTTCTAGTTTTTTTGAAACAGAAAAATACAGGCCCTATGTTCTGCGACAGGTAATGCTCCACTGTGGTGTGATAGGTAGTGCTCTGCTGTGCTGGGATAGAAATAAAGCTCTGCTGTGCTGGGATAAGCAATGATCCTGCAGTGTGCACACATGCAGACTGCACCTGCAACAGTGTTGCTGCGTGACCACTCCCACATACCCTCCACACAGCATGACAATATGCTTCCCTATGCACAACTCAAAACTGGCTACATGTATGTTCACAGCATTCATTTTCACAACATTTGATAATTTTGGGTAGGAAGGTCAGTATGTACAGCTGCAAGTTAGCATTGGTGGATCGTTACTTCTGATGAGACAACCAAGCGTACATGAATTGTCTACATGTTAAGTGTGTGTGTAGATTTTGAATAATTAGCATTTTCATGTTAATTGTGCTTTCCCTGAAAAGTGGTCCATCTGAATAAGTCACAGTTGGTGTCAAAATGGTACTGAAATAGAGCATTAAATTTTCTGACAGTATACAATGTGACAACTCCTGATTGATAACCAATATTCCAAATTTTATATACATGTATCTCTCATTGTTGCCTTCTAACTGACTGTCCCCCCCCCCCCCCCAAGTGCTGCCTTACATAATTGTGGGGGCGGGGGTGAGCTAATGCCTCTAGCCTTAATGTATATCCTGAAATAAGTGGGTGTAACTGCTCAGTGCTGTAACTTATAGGTATCAATTTCCAAAGACTGAAAATGTTTATCCATTCCTTGGAGGCAGTGGATCGAATGAAGTGAATTGTACAACTGTAACTTTTCAGAACTTTTCTTGACCCAGCCAATATGAAAAGTGATGCTGATCTTTGATATTAAAAATTTAAATGAGTCACATTCATGGCAGGTGGTTGGGGTGGGTTGGGATGAGATGGGGACAGTTTTTTTTTTTTTTTACTTTTTATGTCTGGGTTAGCACCCAGACATATTGATTTTGTGTGAATTTTTTATAATAATTTATTAATTTATTAATTTATTTCTTCATACCTTTCCGCCACATTTTGTGATGGCGTTTTCTCAGCCATTATACAAGCTACAACATTTAAATTTTAAATATGTAAAGACAAATAGCTGAAATTGTGCACCTGGTGTGGATTTATAATATGTTCTAGATTATAAAAGTTATGTGTAAAATATAAATTACTTGAGCACCATTCTTGTAGTATTGGGCATGATCTTATCCTATCCAGCTATTGGCTGGAAAAAACAATAGTAGTTGTGTAAGCTAATCACATTGTATCTTTCATAATGGACTGTTCCATTAAACATTGTTGGGATGGGGCAAGATTTCACATTTTTATTTTGTTGTTGATGGTATTACTCATGGAATAATACCGTTAGTAGTGTTACAATAAATTCTTATTTCTGTCAACATAGTCAATATTCTCAGACATGGTAAAAATATATCATATTTCTTTGCGATGCCATAAAAATAATATCATACTATAGAAAACAGGGCGGAACATTCAGACTTATTCCAATTGGCACCCAGACAGATTTGCTTGTAAATCTACCTATTCTACTTTTCTTCTTTTTTTTTTCATTCAAATTAGGTATGAAATTTCTTAGAATCTGTGAAATGTAACCTTTTGATTCATTTCTTTATTTTAATTTTAAACATTTTGAGGGTGGGTGGGTGGGTCAGGGGAATGTCAGGTAACTTGGACAGGGTTTGTGTGTTTATTATTTTATATGTATTAATATATATATATATATATATATATATATATATATATATATATATATATATATACATACATATATATATATATATATACATACTTACATACATACATATACATACATACATGGGAAGAAAGGGATTATCTCATTAAGGCAGGCACTATACATGTACATTGCAATTTCAGTCAAATCTGTCCATGCACCCATCTGTCAAGACTCATAATTAACCTTTTCCCTTGAATTAAGACTGAGTTAATAAGTGTTCAGCTCTCTTTGGCACGGGTTGGGCACTAAGTGCCTAACCTATGCCATGGAAAGCCTTGAACTGTGGCATATATGATCCTAATAGGTCTCCTCTATTCTCATTGCTACCACTCAGCCCATATAGGCCCGGGGGGATGGGGGAGGGTATTGCCTGTGTCTGCGTTTGAATTCCGTCAGTGTGTGCCTTCTTGTTGCACACTATTTCAGAAGAACCAGATAAGCTGGGATCATGAAACCTTTTAGTTGATCACCCTTTTTGAAGTTTATGTCAAGTTTGAAGGACAATAACCTTGACCCAATTTTAAGATCACCTAGGTCAATTCACTGTGAATTTTTTACACACAATAAGAGAACCAGAATTGCTAGGGTCATGAAAAATTTACATATGATCACCTTATAAGGGTCTTTGTCAAGTTTGAAAGACAGTGACCTTTTAAGGTCACCAGAAGCAATTTTTCTCTTTAATAGATGTCTTGTACATGAGATCTTAAGAAGTGGATAATATAGGATCATAAGACTTTTATAGTTAATCACCCATGTAAGTCTAGCTCAGGTTTGAAGGACAGTGACCTTGACCTGATTTCAAGGTCGCTAGGGTTAATCCACTAAAAAAAAAAAATGCTAGGAATATCAGAGGAACCAGATATGCTAGGATCGCAAAACTTTTACAGCTTATCTCACTTTCAAAAGGTGAATTCAAGCTTGAAGGAGAATGACCTTTACTCAATTTTAAGGTCACCCGTGTCAATTTACTTTGAAATTCTTGCGCACGATATCAGGAGAACCAGATCCCTTTTGTGGGCAGCCAAGGGGTTTTAAGGCATTAGCCTCTAAGCTTTTTCATTACTGTTGAACTCAGTTGAAAACACTGAAGCAGGCAACATTTGACTACAAGTCGGTTTTGGGGGAAGTGTTAAAACATTCCCTCCTTCCAGCATATTTTAGATCTGTTTCCCCTGTAATTAGGGACCACTGTCAGTTTTAGTATGTCCCATAGGTGGTGCCCTAGCAACAACCCAGTGAAATTACCCAAATGCACCCAGAACTTTGTAAAATGTGTGCTTTAATGTGATTACTTAGGGGCCAACCAAAATTATCAACATTTTCACATCATTTCATAGAGTACTATTTCAAAGAACCCCCTCCCCCCTTGAAATTAGTACTTTAAAAATGTTGATTTTTCAAACCAAAATGCAAAGCTATATTGTTTAGCCACATGTTCAGACCCTAAAATCAGTGCATCTGATGTTTATTAAGCCAAATATTACCATATATATTTAAGTTTGAAACATTTATTGGTAAGCAGAAAAATCAACATTTTCATGTATTTTAAAAAAAAAAAATATGTACACTGGCCCTCAGCCCCCTCCCCCCTCCCCGAAAAGCATACTCTGTGTACTAATGTGAAAAATGTTGACATTTTTGGCTGGCCCCTTAAATCTTTTGTGTGTAGAAAACATTTTGAATTAGAAATGTCAACCTGCATTTATCACATGTGTTTGGATAGCATTCCTTAGGTCAACAGCTTTCATTGATGTGGGTTGTGTCTTTGTCAAGGATACCTACTGACTCAGTCTTATGCTAACCAGGGGAAGGTCAAACTATTTTGACTCTGGACCTATCTTTAAGTAGCTGCATGCATGTAGGGTGCTTACCGGTTATTGCTCAAAACATGCAAGATGAAGAGGTACACATCTGCTAAGGAGGCAAGGTCAGATTACATGGAAAAGACAGCATTAGGAGCCTGACAAATGTGGTCTTTCAAGGTCAGATAGCATGGAAAAGAGCCTGACAAATGTAGTCTCGTTAGGTCAGATAACATGGAAAAGACAGCATTAGGAACCTGACAAATGTAGTCATAAAAAAGCCGGGGACCTTCCCTTGGAGTTGTCTCTCAAAGGAGGGAAGAACTGTGCACACTTATTTGTGGCATGCAAATGCTCCATGAATACTGAACTTGATCTCATTGTGTTGGATCATGACTCAAAATTGATTATATTCAAGTTTAAAGAGGCAACCTCATCAAGGTAAGGGTCAGTGAATTGATTGTATTTCAGGTCTCTGTGACATGCATACAGAGGTGGCAAGAAACAACTAGAAAAGTGGATTTGCTGCATAGCAAATCAGTGTGTGTGTGTTCAAAGCATATTGGTATGGCAATGTACAAGTAGTCCCTGACACAGGAGTAGAAGTTGGAATGGCTTCTCTATCTATTATAGCTTTGAAGTTATTCAAGATTTAAAATTTCCAGTGGTGCTAATTAGCATAATTTAAATTGCTACAACTTTTCTTTTTAATTCATTAGGTGTGCAGTGGTCAACAACCCCTAGTAGAAGTTGGAATGACATCTCTATCTATTATAGTGTTGAAGATATTGAAGATTGAAAATTTGGAACACTGCTAATTAGCATAATTTAAATTGCTACAACTTTTGATTTAGATTCATTACATGCGCAATGGTCAGCAACCTCCTAGTACAAGTTGAAATGACATCTCTATAATAGTTTTGATCCAAGATTTAAAGTTTCAAATGGCGACTAGCATAATTTAAATTGCTACAACTTTTGTTTTAAATGCATTAGATGCACAGTGGTCAATAACCCTCTACTAGAAGTTGGAATTACATCTTTATCTATTATACGTTTGAAGATATTCAAGATTTAAAATTTTAAATGTCCCTAATTTGCATAATTTTAAACATCTTCATTCCTCTGCATAAAAAGGCCCAACTCCTCGTAGGGAGGTACAATCATGCCAAGTTTGGAGTTTCTGTGTATAATTGTGTCCGAGAAAACTGTTGGACAAATTCACTGGTAAAGAAGAAAGAACTAGAAAAGAAAATTTGCTGCAAAGCAAATCTGTGTGCCTTCAAAAGTTGTAAATATTAAATGCTACAACCTTTATCCTTTGGTACTTCACATTACATTAAGCTTATGTCTGGATGCAAATTTCAAAGTCCAAATGACCTTGACCTTTGACCTTTACAGGTCACATGTAAATTGCACAGTGTTACCATGCACTGTATCACCAAGTTATGGCAAGATGAAACTTTCGAAGAGCCAAATGACCTTGACCTTTGCCCCTTTGAGGTTACATGTTCTTATAAAAATGTGCAGTGTTGCAATATCTACAATTTGAGTCCAACATGATTAGAATTGGATGGAAATTGGCCAAGTTATGACTGGATCAAACTTTCCAAGGTCCAAATGACCTGGACCTTTGACCTTTAGAGGCCACATGTAAGTTTCAAAATGTGCAGTGTTACAATAGCTACAATTTGAGCTCAACATGATCAAAATTGGATAAAAATTGACCAAGAAGAAAGCCATCATCGAAAGTGGCCTTTGACCGTAAAATGACCTTTGACATTGAGATGACCTCTACCTGAAGTGAACCTTGACTTTAAAAATGACATTTTGACCTAAAATTGACCTTTCCGCTTGACATGACCTTGACATTTCAGATGACCTTTGCCTTGCTATGATAGAACTCCTATACACTCGGAACCACATCTACTATAGTATATAAGATATTAAAGATTTAAAACTTTTATTAGCCCTCATTTGCAAAATTTTGAAAAGCATGACCTCTCATTATAAAAAGGCAAGACTTCATCTATAGAAGTATAATTGTGCCAAGTTTGGAATTTCTGCGTGTAATACTTTTCAAATTAAATGGCAGACAAATTTGCCTGTAAAGAAAGAAAGAAAGAAAGAAAGAAAGAAAGAAAGAAAGAAAGAAAGAAAGAAAGAAAGAAAGAAAGAAAGAAAGAAAGAATTCCTAGAAAAACAATAGGTCTGTGTTGACACACAGATATAGAAAGAAAGAAAGAAAGAATAGTGTGTGTTGAGACACACACTTTAATGATGAGTTGGTTACAAATATGGGCTACGAAGTGCCACCTAATACATCAATGGGCTGGCTAGATACCAATGCATGTTGATAGTCTATGGAGTTTTTGCAATATATTGAATTGTTTTATCATTTACTTGTATACAATACAGTGCACCAATGTACGCATACATGTGTATCTTCCTAACAGCACAAAAGATTACAAGAAAACACAGGTATTGAGTACAATGTCCACACAAAGATAGGGAAAGGAAAATATGTGTACAGCAGTATGTCCTAAGTGTATTAGATGATGATGGAACAAGATATGACCAACCATACATGAAGTACAAAACAAGTACTACTGATCCCTGTCTGGTCACAATTTTTGATGAACATACACAAAAAGCTACCAATTAAAGTATCCACATTAATTGTTCCTCTAAGGAATGCTTCATTAGCTTTCAGACCGAGAAAAAATATAAACTGCTGCACAGGCAACAATCTTGTTTCTTTTTATTTTATTTTATTTTATTTTATTTTTTTTTTTAAATATTCTGAATGTTTAGACAAATGCTACAGCAAACCATTGAATATTATATTAATATATTTGCAGAAAGCGGCGGCCAAGTGGTGAGGAGCCTATGCCGCTGATCAAGGATCATGCCATTAAAAGCATCAGTGGCATGCGCACCACCTGTACCTGGGACCTGGACCAGGAGAGCACTGATGCCATCCTTGAAGACATTGGAGTGTCATTCATGGAGGAGGACAACATCCAGGAATCAGTGGCACCCACCCCTCCGACATACTTACATGACGCAATGGTCCCACCCCCGGTGAGACTTTTGTGTTTATTTATTCACAGAGAAAAAACATTTCAAATAAACATTGCCACTGGAGTTTCAACACACACAGCTTTCATTGAAAATAAATTTTGTGATACCATGCAAAGAGTTCAAGTTGTTCACCCACAAGTTAAATATGTTCAATTATTTGTGTGGTAGCACAAAATGTATTGAATTCAAAACCAGGGCTCACAAATTTGCTGGTACTGTACGTAATTTTAGAGGAATTAATTTATCAATACATACTTAAGCATAGCAAACAAAATAATACATACCTGTTGGTCAACCAAAATTTGGCCTTTACAAACTTGTATTTTTGGTGGCTGAACATATTAAAATTTGAACAGGGGGATAAGTTAGTAAATTTCTTTTACCTCAGCACAAAAGTTCTTGAAAAGCATTTGCATGTCCTTCACTTTGTTAAAAAGAATGTTTTTTTAAATTCTCAGATTGCAGTTTCATGTTAGCAGGCTGTCATTATAACCATCTTTCTGCATGCAAAATTTTGGGGGAAACCATGTGATGATTGATGTAAAGGGAGACATCATGTTTTTGATTCTCTGTTTCTTCATCCCTCAGGCACCACGGATTAGCATGTCGCTGTACCCACAACAGACTGTGATAGCTGGTGGAAATCACAATGAAAGCCACATTGCCACACCTACCCTGGCTTATATGGAACCCCAGGGGACAATGGATGATACCTTTCTTTTCAAAAGAGCTCGCTCAGATGCTGTTGCTGGAACAGGTAATAACCCTACTATCTTCATTATAGGGACATATAACAGCTTCTGGTATTGTCTGTTTGATTCTGTTATGAACCCTGGTAAGTGCAGTCAATAAGAATGATACAGGTGTGAAAGACAGCCCGGATATCCCAGCTATGATTGCTCCATGTATTACCGCAGGCTGATTGACAGCCTGGACAATTGGCAATAATAGATTAAAGGGCAGGAGCTCTCTTCACTTTTGTGTACCGCAATCCACATTGTCTTTGTCGCAATTGGCCCAACAAGGAACCACATCTCTTGCTCTCGGTTGAAATGTTGAGGATCAATAATGTTTTATTCTAAATCATATCAAATAATCATGAGAATTATACACCTTGGATGGTGCAGTATGCTGTATGATAGACTAACCCTGCAGCCTCTTTGTCTTACAGGAAATTTGTTTTACTTTGCTGCATTTTTACTTCAACTTATTTTGGTAATGTCTTTGAAAGCAATATCTACGCATTGATTTCACTTACGTTTTATGCATTTATTATCATTATTTAAAAAAAAAATCTATCAAGCTGGCTGTCTGTATCTATTTTTGGGCAGGAGGGAAAGAATGAAGAAACAAGTTTCTTCATGACGCTCATTCATGACTGGTCATATTTCAAAATTCAACTTTCAATGGAAAGAAACTGGAATCTATATATTTACATGAGACACTTGCAGCATGTTATTACAGTTTACATGTGACCATCTTTTGTATTTTTCATTTTATTTTTTTTTTTTTTTTTAAATGAATTTTGGGGGTGGTCCTCACAAAAGTGACAACGATTGTCCCAATGTAGGTCTCCATTATCATGGAAATACATGGAATGTATTTCTCATATTTCATACATACTGTATTCAGCGTTTGATCTTTCAAAGAAAATAATCCTGTATTAGTGAACAATCTATTTCACAAAAATCTTTATCCAGAAGAAAATCAAGCAAACAATGTTTAAAAATAAACAAAATAAATGTCAATAGAAGAAATCCTAACTATGTAAGAAAAAAAAGGAAAGATGGAAAAAAACACAATGGTAAAGACAAGCACATGTATATGTGAGAGCCGTCATGGCCTAATGGCTACCTGTCCGCTTCACGTGCCGGGGGTCTCGGGTTCAATCCAAGAGACTTGTCTCTGGCTCTCAATTATACCAGTGGTCCATGACTGGTTTATCAAAGGCCATGGTATGTGTTGACCTGTCTATGGGAAATGCATATTTCCTATATATCATACTATAGTTTAATGATAAAGACCACTTGCTGTTTATCGAGAAGAGAAGTTGAGTTAGTGGCGGCAGCAGGTTTCTGTCTGTAGAGAGGACCCCACTGGAAATGAGTCAAATCGACTTTCATGGGTTTTCCCTGCACCGTAGGTGCTAAATGACATACATGTGACGAGAAAATGTACTGGTATTTTTGCTATGGTATTCATACTAGTAAGTGCGCTTAGGCATGATAAATTCTGTAATACAGCTGAAAAACAGGCCGTAGACTAAAACTGAGAATGAAAATAAACATTTTCAAAGAAAATTGAGGCTTATATAATCTGGAAACAAATATGTATCTGTTCCCTTTATAGAATGAATATATGGTATTTAGTGCTCATTTCACCCAGGAAATTTTTAAAATATCGATATTAAGTGCAGACCTATTTTGAGAGATTGATGTCACAATTTTCACATAATTCATGGAATATTTACATACATGTACTTATGATTTTCTGAACTGTCTGAGGAAGCAAAGTGAGTTGGGCACTGAAGGGATGAGAGGCACTAAAACAGGATTATACAGCACATGTATTACTGTTTTGCATATTGATCATGCTCAGTGTGTACCAAGCAGCGCAATACATGTAAATGTAGTCCCTCTTGAGAGATGTTTACAAAATGAGTTTTGCCTACCCCTTGGCCAAAGGCTTGAGAGACTATGCATTTTCAGAAATTTTTCACGGCAGTGGACAAATTTTTTTTTTTTTGCAGTGTTTATAGCAGGCCTATAAAACATATTACATGTATTCTGAATATTTTGTGTTGTTTTCTGTTTCACAGATCACTGGACCAAGTTGTCAGATGAAATCATATTAAGTATATTGCGGTGGTTACCAAAGCCAATGCTTGTGAGATGTGCACGGGTATGCAAACGATGGAAAAGACTTTCGTAAGTTGAAATTATCACACTTTACATTGTCTTTTATGGGTAACCCTTCTTCAAGTCAAATTGCCCCAATGTGAAATGTGGTCTCTGCGAATACTATATGAAAGTTTCTTGCTTACAGAAAGCATTGTGTCTGGGAATTGTAGATGGTACCTATATATCATACTATAGTTTAATAATTATTCATTCCTGCTCAGAGTATGACTGAGTCAATAGATTTCCTTGGCAGGAGCCACCCAAAGGAAAGCGCTGACCTAGGGCAGGCCCTCATGAATGGTCTTACATACCAATTTCAGTAAAAATATTTAATAGTAACGGAAATTTAAGTAAAAATGTTGAGGCAGACAGCAATTTTTTATCCAGGTGCTTTTGGACAATTTCGGCAGGAAAGGGTTAACTGCAGTCCTCCGCAACAGGTTAATGCTCAGTTCTTCTTTGTTTTCTCAAAATGGTGTGCACACTTTATTAAAACATTTTTCTTTTCAAATGTAACTCCAAAGAGTTAGTTTCCTTTCTAGTGAGGGCCACTACTGGAGACCAGAAACAATAGACTTGGAAAATTTGTTCTATACTATATTTTTGTTTGTGTGAAAAAAATTACCTATCCACTACATTTGGTATGATCTCTTTGAGATTGTATCTACTCCAAGATTTTATCTCTTCATAAAAACATTTCTACATAATATATGTTTGTCTGGACTCGAGGCCCATGGTGTGCCCTCAGGTGGGTGATCTCCTTACCCCATACTTCGGGTGGATTGAGAGCCTCAGGCTTACACCACCCACCCGAAGACGATTGCCTTGGCTCCTAATCTGCAGGAGCAGGGTTCTATTGACAGAGGCACACAGCAGCTGGTAGTATCAACCATATTCCCTCTCCTCCATGCCATCTGATCAGGAAGAGTCAGACTGGGATGAGAAGTCCTGTTCAGTGTACTTCAGGGAGCAGACCAGGAGGATATTGGAGCAATTGAAGACCTTGGCAGCTGGCTGGTCTGTCGACTTTAACCTGTCAGATTTGCTCCCAAACTGAAGGTACCTACTTAAGATGTACAGGGTGCTGGCCTCCACTTGGGACATTAAGCCTCACTGGGTTCAGGAGGAGTTCAGTACTGTTGTCTCCGGGAAAGAAGACTCTGCCCCTGTGAACATATACCTAAGAAGATCCTTGACAGGATCATATCAGACATCAGAACTGTCCTGCTGGCACTCTCTGGATCTGATCTAGAAAACCCTAATCCAAAGCCAACAACTTTTCAGGCTTGTCAACTGCTTGGATTTGTACCCCAACATTTTATTCCAGTTATTCCAGATAGAGCAATTTAGGGCCCTATCGCTGCATAATGTCCTGGAGAACATGGGTCACCTGGAAATCAACTCCTTTTTATTCCAGCGACGGGTGTACTTCAATGTCAGCCTTAAATCAGCACCTTTAATCAGATTTTGAACCAGACACAGCCAAAATTGTAATATATTATATCCTGCCCAAGGCATAAGTGTTTGGTTCCAAATTTTTCATCATTCAGTCCATCCTGCTATATTTTAAAAAGCCAAATGTCCTGCAACACCTCCATATTATCACTACCCAGAGACTGGCAGAGTCAGTCCTTTAGCCAAGTTCTCTCCATGTCCATTCCTACCACTGCCTACGTCAAAAACATAAATACAGAAACATTGAAGAATTTGTTTTTATTGTTTTTATTCTTATTTTTACCAGAACAGGTGCAACAAATAATTTTTGACAAAAGCCATAGCAGCCTGAAGGACAGTGACAAGTCTTCAGGGAGTAACTATCAGCACACATTTTCAAGCCTGGAAATACCAGGACATGTATATGGGATAGAGGCTCCTTGCTTAATATTTAACCAGTACAACCCACAAAGAATTTTAAGAATATATTGGATAGTAAGTGGTACTGAAATAGCACATAAAACTAGATACATAGGTACTTGCTTATAAATGCAAGAGTTTGTAAAATAAAAAGACCAAATTTTTTTTTCTTTTTTCTAACTGGTGACAATTTGGCTTAATGGCTGATACAAGTTCAGGATGTGATCTTAATATACATTCCATTTAATTGTTCCCATTTATGGCAAGTGTACATTTAATGTAGCAATTCATATGGCAAATGGCCATTATTTTGGTGGGGGTGGGGGTGGACAAAAAACAAAAGAAAAAAGAAAAGAAAACAGATGGAAACAAAACACACTCTGTTAAAAATTTATAGAATTAATCCTCCTGTGGCATAAAATGCAATTTGGAGATTTTATCAGTAAGTCTTTTGGCAAACCTTTTTTCCCAACTGAATACTGATTAGTCATTTACCTGTTGTAAGTTGGTTATAGCCTTGCATGCAAATCAACACAAACTGAGATCTGGTATGTCATTTTGATTTTCAAATTGCAAGGCTAAGTCTAGTTGTGCCATGCTGCTGATGTAAATTGTTGATTTATAAAGTTGCCGTGAGCTCAAGGTTAACCCTTTCCCTCCTTAAACCGGCCCAAACCAGCTGGTGGTCAAATATCATGTGCTTCAGTGTTTTCAACTAATTTCAAGAGTAATGAAAAACAATTTTGACTGAGAATTGTAGATGAGCCCTATCAAGATCACATGCCTCAGGTCAACAACTTTCTTTGGCATGAGTTGGCCACTAAGGAAACTTGTTGACTTAAGTGTCAATTTAAGGGAGAAAGGGTTAGGCTGTCATGCTGGATGTATTTTGACTTGTCACTTGCTCATCTTGTGTACTGTCAATAGGAGATTAAGCAGTCTTTATCTGACATGATTATCCGTGGCCTGAGTGAGGCCAAAGAGAGACAGCAAAAAAGTTTCTCGGGCACGGGACAGAGTAAGACATAAAGCACTTATCTACAGAGTTACCAGGTTACAGATCAGCCAGACCAATTAAGTCATGTACATGTACTGTATATTTACCTCAAGTAAATCTGATGGGACAAGGGCCGCAGATGGAAGAGGCCTAGTACTGGTTTAAACATAAGACTAGTTTCAGTTATAGCTTCTCCTCATCAGTTACGAGCCATTACAGTTGAAAAAACTGCGTTACGCCTGTTTATATACCACTATGGTTGCTATGTAAAACATGTTCTATTGTTTAAATTTCAAAAGTGTCTCAATGTAGATTGATGTGAATGTCCTTTGTCGATATCATGTGTCATTCAAAGAGGTTTTCTTTGAATTGGAAAGATTTTCTGAGTGGGGAAATCATTTCAGTTGCCAGCTTAAGGGTTAACCAGTGCAATTATCAGGCCCCTTGTTTTTCGAACAACCATTTAGTTGTTTCAGTTGCCCTGGGTAGGGGCTATGGTTGTATTTCTGTATGTAATAGACAACGTTTTTCCTTTTTTTTTCCAAATCCACGCAAATGTTTGGATTTAGTGGTACATAACATGTGGAGATGAGCGCAGACAATAATTTTTTTTTGTTTACCTTATCTGTATGAAGTCCATTTGTTCACTGTTCTAAGATGTAGATGTCAATATGCTTGAACCTCTGCCAAATAAGTGTCTGATTATTTGAAGAAAGATTTTGTTTTGGATCAAAACTGTCCTTCCTTAAAAACACCCTTGATTTTCCATGGTTTGCCACTTTTTGCTGCATGATTGGGGTTGGAAGTGCCCAAATCAGACCATAGAAATTAATTCATTTTATACTGGAGACAGATATATATATATATATATATATATATATATATATATATATATATATATATATATATATATATATATATATATATATATATATATATATATATATATATATATATATATATATATATATATATATATATATATATATATATATATATATATATATATATATATATATATATATATATATATATATATATATATATATGTATATATATTTTTATCCCTTCATGCTGTAAACATGGTAAATTCTTGGTATAAATCACTCATATTGTTATTTCAAACATGGGATCCAAGGGTTAACAGGTGGGGAATGGCTGCTTCAAAACCTTTACTGTGAAAACAGGGCTGTCAATATGTGTAGTTTTAAGTCAGTTGACCATTTACATTGACTGATGATACGAAGCTGATATGAAGGCAAGGTTTGTAAACATCAGCACATGTTGGGTGAAAGCAGATGAATGTTCGCAGTTTCTTGTACCTGTTACATTGAGTTACCCCCAACTGTTGCATGGCAACAGAGGTACCTTTCCAGTGGGACTTTGTAGATTGAATATATGGTGCTGCCATGCAAAGGGTCCATGGTGTTTGCATTGTCTCGAGTCATGTGTCAGCTGCCACAAAGGCAGCTCAACCATGACATATAAGGCAATTTAAAAAATCTGAAGCTTTTACCAAGACAGTAATGCAGGAGTTAAATGTTATATAATTTATGTACATAGCAGGTGTCATTGAACGTAGCAGTCTGTGGGTTCGCCTGTTGACCATGCCAGCAGAAAGATGTATTGACTGTTTCCTGTCCAGTAGGGGGGCATTCACAGTATCAAGGAAAATTACAGACTCAAAAGGGTCAGCAGTCCAAATGTGCTATTGTGGACATGTTGTTGATGCCTTCATCGACAGAATATGATATACAGTTACAGAAAGTATATGAAATTACTACTACTTTGATTTTGAAAGCACTAATACAATGATTCAGCAAATTTTTCATCCTGCTTAAGGGGAGTGTCCCTTCTGGTGATGCAGGGTTGACATCCGGGCTGACTAAGGCTCACTACATGTGTCATCTACAAGTCTCTAGGAAAAAAAATCTTGTTTGATAATGTACACTCAGATGCATCTATCACCTTTAGTGGGATATATTAACTCTTTGGTTCCAAAAACACCGGGCCCAAGAAGGTTAAAGAAAGATAACGATGGGACAGTTCCCAGTCTGCCCATCTTTGCACTCATTGAAAACAATGCAGGTGTGTGGTATTGATTTGTCCCTATACCCTGTTGGTATATCCACAGAGTAAGTGATTGTACATGCTGAAGCTAAGCAAAATTTCATTTCAGCAGGGCCATATGCATGGTATTGTAGTGCTTTGATCTTTAATATTGTTAAATGTGCAGCTGCATACCATTGTATTACTGAATGTAGTGTGTAACTACAAGCAAATTGAAACATCATCCATATGAATGGGGAACTTTCATCAATGAATTAGTTAGTTCATATATACATAGAGCTATGAATTCAAGGGAAGATACAAACATAGCTATGGAAATGGTGATCAATGTTGACTTTAACAGATGTCATGCATTATCATATAATAATGCTGTCCAAAAAAAGAAAAACCATTTGAGAGGAAGTTTGACTGTGATACGTCCTATATGAGGACATTGTTATTAAATTATCAGTGTCTCATGACCAAATGTAAATTTTGCTCTGGCCCAAAGAATAAACACCTCTTGTGTTTCTACTGACCCAATCTTGTCTTCCAAAATCAGGTAAAATTTGTCATTTGATAAAAATTTAAAATGTACTTTCCTGTCAGACCCCCAGAGCTTTCTTCACTACCTGGACATGGGACATAGATAATTTAATAATGCCGCTCCACGCACGTAACAAATCATTCAGCATTTACATTTGCTGGTAAAAGTCCGCTGTAGCTTTGTTCATATCAATATATTGAAACGCACCAGACCAATTAGTCCTGTAATACACAACAAAGGGTATTTCTTTTCAACAGGGTTCAGGCAGCTCAAATGCTGTGTTAACCCTTTTAAATATTCAACAAGGAAGGTTAGTGAATTTTCATCGGCTGCCTTCAGGGAGATTGGACGTGTCTGAGTTTCTCCTGGTATGTAGTACATGTACATACCTTTAATAAGACGGGAACTCGCTTAGTGAATCGTATGATGCCCACCCACCCCCGCATCCTTGAATGTAGGGGCTTGTAAGTATGATGTACCGTGCATGAGGCCACTCAGCAGCAATAATGTGTTAATATCAAGCCAGCTTCCAGCTGGCTTGGCGTATTGACATCAGATGTGACACGCTCTTTTTCTTCAATACAGGGAAATTCCCTTGCTGTAATGACATTAGATATGACACACACTTTCTTTGAATGCAGAAATGCATGGACAGGGAAATTCCCTCATAGACAGAGGCATTGCAGTAACGAACTACGTGAATTAAATTTCTGCTTTAGCCACATTAAATATAATACAGGCTACAGATCTAGAATTAACTGAGAGGGTGTACATGTATCTTTCATGAAAAAAAACATTTGGTGTTTATAAGTTGAGGCCATTTTCCCCAGTGATTTATATAAATGCAGTGTTGTTCCTTGTTCAGTTTCAGCAACTGTATCAGTGCTTGTGTGTGTAACAATCAATCACTGACTTTGCATATGTATGGACGATAATTTAGCACTTTTATGCAATGCATGACTTGGGACTACAAATAAAATTGTTTCCCATAGGATTCAATAACAACATTGTTTTCTGGAAGCCCAGGTCACCACCAGTTTCACTGGCTGCCACTTTGTAAACTGTCGGCTACTGCATTGGAGTTTCTACAGAAGGGTACTGGGTATAGGGTATAGAGCAAACACATTTGACACTTTAACAAAGTGACCTGTCTCTTAGGAGTATTATGGAGAAGCCTGCAGCAATCAAATAAAAGTGAAATACATGAATGAAACAGAATTCAAAATGTAGGTATAATATATTTGAAAATCAAAGGACTACACTCAACTTACTTAGCATCAATATGTTATGTGACATATCATACAATGGAATCTCTCATGAGAGAAATGCTCAGAAAATGAATAATTTTACTAAAAAAGGCCTAGTTGCGCAACACAGCTTGAACTATTTACAATATAACTATACTAAATACATGTATATAGTACAGTCTCTATCCAATAGACCTACAGAAAACAGTGTTATACAAAGAAGAAAAAAAATAAATGAATACAAAGAAGAAAAAAATAGATGAATACACGATACAGCAATAAGTATACCCATACTTACCATAAAAAGGTGAATGATATGCAAAACAAGTTAACTCGGTGAATAAAACAAATTTAAGATGGGTGAAAAACATGTAAGCTTGTTGCCTCTTCTGTCAAGATTTCTAAATATATGTAGTTTTAACATTTAAGGTTTTAGGGATGATGACTTTGAATAAAATTTTTGTTGTTGTTGTCATCTAAAGGTAGGAAATCAGTTTCATATTAACTGGATGCTTCTTGTACAAGTATGGACCCATAAATTTTGACATTTTGTGACATCAGAGTTGCTTTGTGTTGTAAATGAACGTAAGCAGTGTTTCTTCTATTTTAATCGGGTCTATAACTGCAAGAAATAAAGTACTTACGATAGATTGATTGGAGCTTGCGATTTATTTGTTTTTGAGAAAAATTGAGATATAATCATAATTGTGGTTAATTATATAGACTTGACCATGTAAGTTGTCTGTTTGTGTTCTAGAATTGTAGCTGCCAATTACACTGACTTCACTCATTCCATACTAGTCCCTGATTTTTCCGTATATTTACCTAGATTTAAGACGACAATTGCATGTTTAAATTCTTCATAAAAAGAGCTTTTGTTCAAGTACCAAGATGCCTATAGTACTGACCAAGGCCTGTGACCATAGTATGGAATGAGTTAACCACACAAGCTGTCTTGTTCTGGAATTGTACCTATTCATTTCACAGACTTGCAGCAGCCTGTTATTGTTCCAGACTTGTATCTGTTCATTACAGACTTAACCATCTAAGCAGTCTGTTGGTGTTCCAGGATTGTTCCGATTCATTACATAGATTTTACTGTGTAAGCAGTTTGTTTGTGTTGTAAGATTGTACCAATTCATTACACCAATTTTACTGTGTAAGCAGTCTTTTTGTGTTATAGGATTGTACCAATTTATTGCACAGATTTTACTGTGTAAGCAGTCTGTTTGGGTTCTAGGATTGTACCGATTCATTACACAAACTTAACTGTCTAAGCAGTCTGTTGTTGTTCTAGAAATGTACTTGGTAATTACACAGACTTAACCGTGTAAGCAGTCTGTTCTGTTGGTATTCTAGAACTGTTACTGTTCCGTACATAGACTTAACTGAGTGAGCAGTTCCTTGTTCTAGGATTATACCTGTTTATTACACAGACTTGACCATGTAAGCAGTGTGTTGGTGTTCTATGACAGTACATGTAGCTTTTAATTGCACAGACTGAACCGTATAGTGTTCTGGGATTGTAGCTGAACAAGATCTTTGAGGACTTGTTTGTGATCACACAAATTGAACCACTTCTAGTCTGGCGCTGTTTTTTAAGTTGAGTAGCCTAGGCCTACCGAGTAACAGCTGTCATGATTGGTTGGTTACATAACCGTGGGTATTGCACTTTTTCAAAACCTCGGGATTTGTGACCTCACAAAACCCAGAGTTTTGCTATCTCACAAAACTTTGTTTTGTTCTGTTATTTCACTTTGTTACAAAACCCAAGGTTTTCTGGCAAAACAGAGGGTTTTGTTAAACTAATAACAAAATTGAGGGTTTTATGATCAAAACTTAAGAGTTTTGCTCTGAACCTGTGAATTTCATGCTCATAACCCAAGGTTTTGCTGCGAAACCCACAGTTTTGTGCACAAAACCCATAGTTTTGCAGCAAAACCCAGGGTTTTGTCCAAGTGATTACATATTCAAATTCAACAACTAAGGGAGCAAAACTCGTGGGTTTTGCTAAGGAATCCCAGGGTTTTGTGATAGAACCTGTGGTTTTGCTACAAAACCTATGGTATTTGTGAATGAAGCTTAGGGTTTTGTGAATTATTAAACAGTACAACTTCCATAGACATGTCACAGAGACAAATTTGTTCGGAGGGAGGGGGCTTCCCTCTCTCACTCAGGATAAAGGGATTGTTTTTCCTTGTATGTAAATTCACTAGGGCTGAGGAAAGTGCTAGTTAGGGTAAATGTGTGGGACAAACATTTACAGGGGTTTCATGAATTTTCAATAAGTAAGAGTTGAGCCAGGAGTGTGGGTAGAAGTATGTTTCTTCCCTAAAAAAACGCATACTCTGTCATGTGGAATTAGACAAGAGAACTTGAAAATTTTGTGTATATATGATATGTATGTATTTACTTTTGTTGATGTTCCTGAATGCAACGCTATGCTCTATCTGTGGTCATATTCTTAATTATCCAAAGGACACAGACTTCAATGGCAGACCAGTGCATTATTCATGGATATACATGTATAAACACCTTAAACTGTCACACAGTAACTGCAACTTTGCATGTTAAGAGGTTTTTAACATGTTCATAGGATAATTTGATGTATGCCAGAGTGTGTGATAATTACAGCAAATTGGGGCATTATATATACATGTTTACATGATGAACCTTTTTTCCCCCAGGTTTGATGAGACACTTTGGCGCAGGATGGACCTGGCCAACAAGACTCTGAGGCCTGGAGTAGTGGGTCGAGTCCTACAGAGAGGGGTTGCTGTGCTCAGACTTACAAAAACAGAAGTAAGTAACAGGGTCATAACAGTGTGAGAGCATTATCAGAGACATCAAAAGAACTTTTCATTTCTGTATCACTGGTGGAAGAAAAAATACTGAAACAATTTGTTACAAAAATGATAAAATATTAAATGCATTTGGTCTGTATGATTATGTTTAGTAGACCCCCCAACCAAATTGTAAGTGACAAAGTATATGTCATGCATCACTTTCCACATGGCAGTTGCTTATGTCGCCAACAGATGGACCAGCCAGAACATTGAAACTTACTGCATGACACACAACTTCCTGCTTGTGGCATGCGCTGATAGTACCATCTCTTGTCAACATATTCTGTTGTGCTGAGGCCTTTATATGTCACAGCATGTTTACTGCATGGGATTATGAGGGATTCATGGTCCATTGCCTTGTTGCACCAGCATACACACTAATTTTCATCTGGAGAACCCCTCGATTAGTCATCATATTATGTACTATTGGGCAATCCAGTATAAAATAATATGTTTAAACTAAACTAATATAGACCTCTTTGTGACTTGGTTACATTTTGTTTCATTGCAAAAAAAATGAAAAGAAAAAAGACATTGGAACTTTTAAAAAAAGTCTTAGGTTTTTTCATAAGACAGATGTATACAGATTGGAGCTAACACCTGGGGAGGGGGGCATTTCTCCAACTTTTTTTTGCTGGGCTGCGGCTCACCTTTCAAAAACCCATCCTTTATTAGGGCACTTTTTTGCAAAAATTATACTTTTGTTAGGGAATTTTTTAACCGAAATAGAAAATATGGTCTCAAACTGGCAACAAAAGTGCTCCAGGCAGAAAATTTTGACCTTTATCAGGGACATTTTCCCGAATTTTGGACCATAAAAGATAAAAATTACCCTTTTTTAGGGAATTTTTGTCAAAATACTGAACCTTTGTTAGGGAAATTTTATTAGGGCCTTCAGAGGGGCACATACCCAGTATCATCACTAATGGGAGTAACCCCCCCTGGGGATCTAACACATGCATGTATTTTGCTTGGAAGTCCTGCTCATCTGGATAAACACATGTATTTTAAGTCC
The DNA here is from genome assembly GCA_964020975.1 of Hermodice carunculata. Lineage (NCBI taxonomy): Eukaryota > Metazoa > Annelida > Polychaeta > Eunicida > Amphinomidae > Hermodice > Hermodice carunculata. Next base: position 39,236,267 of record OZ026630.1, read on the forward strand.
AACTGACAGCAGGTGTTCAACAGTGTCAGAGTTTGCATTTTTTCATTCTTGAGAATAATTTGTTTTTAAATAGCAGAGAAAAAGTCCAAATCAACAACTTGACATATGACTCAATGGAAATAAAGAGTATACATTGTTATCAGTATATGTCGGGCTGTCATTGTGAGAGTAAAATTTTTACTCTTTCTTTCCTATTTTTTTCCTATCCCTTCCCTTTCCTTGTCTCCTCTTCCTTTTTCCTCTTCCCTGCCTTGCCTCTCTTCTCCTCCACCTCTTGCATTTTGCACATCAGGTTTTGTGTAAAGTACAAAGAAATATATAGCAACAATAATTCAGGTAGACTGAGTATTTTTCATCAACATTGGATGTTCATCTGGTATTATTTCACATGAACAATGTTGGGTCTGCTGTGCTTTGTGCTTTTAAATTCAATAATTATACAAACTGCTACCAAAAGACATGACCAGTGTAAGTGTATGAGCATGTGTTGTCACAATGGAAAGTATACAGGACAATATACAAGGGCCAGTGTTTACAATGAAAATTATAGGCCACAGAGCTACAAATGAGCATGTGGACAATTTCATGGTAAAAAAGATATGAAGATGATTATACAGATGTATCTTCAGAAATTAGGCCAAAAAATGATAAAAATAAGAGAGTTTTGCGAGTACCACCCCCATCAGTTTCAGAACACATCCTCAACCTAAATGCATATTTTGCCCATGAGCCTTCACTCTTTTAGTGCCACATGTTGGACCGAGTCAACAGCTTTCCTCCGTGCGCTTCAGGCGCAATGCGCCCAAAATGTGCCCCAAGCATGCTGAATAAAGCTGCATGTTGACCTCAATCGTCATATTCTCTGGAACTATAGGCATGCTGCTACAAGAATAAAAAGCCTTTTCACAAGGAATATGAATGCAGCAACCTCATGAAATAGAGAGCAGTTCGTCTTAAGTAGTTCGATTTTAGTTGCAGTTGGCATTAAAAGAGTTATAAGAGAAAACCTGCCTTGCCTCACCAATTATGTTCAAAATATAGCTATGAAAAACTGAATTTAATTTGCAAGGCCTTAGTGTAATAAACATATTTTTTCACATGTATAGACATATAACTTAAATGTCTGTATTCACATCAGATGTTATATTAACTACTCCACCCACCATGTAGCCTTCTGCATGTGCATATATAAGTGTTTTACAGTGATGATTTGACCGGTTATTATCATCATAATGGCAATACTATATTGAATTACAGTCACATTTTTCTAGCCACAAGAGCCCATATCTTTATTTATTTATGTGCCATGACAGGTCACCTGCTGTATATGGCACTCTTTCGTAGCAGAAAGGGTGGACACATATAGCAGGTACCAGTGCATGATTGCCTGTGTTCTTGTCAATCAGGATGCAGGAAATGTCATTCTTGAGAAACAGATCATTATAAAGTGCTGGACAAGTATGTGGTTTAAAGCATTGGATGATGATTACCCAATAGGATCATTGATATCAGACTTGACAAAGCACTTGATTTGGTCAACCACAAACTTCTATTACAGAAACTCAGACTATACCATCATTCTGACAATTTGTACCAGTGTTCAAATAATCTCATTGATAGATTTCAAGCAGTGTGTATTAAACTTGTTTCTGAACCTCTACAAATACAGTATGGGTGCCACAGGGGTCTACTGGGACCTTAGTCTTATGTTTATCAATGACCTAACCATTGATTTGATATACACATGAATATACATGCTGATAATACAAGTTGCTCTGAAACTGTTAAATGAATGATTTGATGTATGTACAAAAATTGAGGAAGAGCTGAGTGAAAAAACATATGGCTTCACAATAATAGATTGCTTGCAAATCAGAAGTTGAGAGCAATATTATTGTCTTCTAAAAGGAAAGCGAGTCTGCTGAGAAGTCATGATAGTGACAGGTTAAGTGTTTGTCTCAAGGGGAAAAACATTACATTAGTTGCACCATATGTGGGACAAATAGGTCAGCACTGACCGTTAGTATTGCCAATAAAGTTTTTACTTACTAATTACAAACTGTGAGTGAGCACAAAGTTTTAGGGCTCTGCGTTGATTTTTTTGTTTTGTTTTTGTTTGTTTGTTCTGGAATGCACAGGTTGCCAAATTATGTGAAAAAATAGCCATCAGCCTAAATGTATTACTGACGATACGTCAATGTTTACCATGTTATGTACAAAAAATGCTTAAGTGTGTAAGTCCGTCCACACATATACTGTTGTTTCGCAGCATGAGACAATGTAGCAGGTCTTTGCTGACGATAATGCAGCTGCTTATCTGATCATAAACATGAGCTGCTTTCAAAGCTACAAGGACTTGATACACAAACTGAACTGGATAGCATTAAAGAAAGGATTACATTTAACACAGCAGTGCTTGTGTGAATATCATTGAACAATATGGTGCCAGCCTATATAGGACAGATATGTTGTGCATGTCAAGGATCTCCATAGAGTTAAGCTACCATAATGATCAGTTATACCTCACATGACCTGGGAAAGACCAATTGAAAAGAACAAGAAGTTACATTGGTGCAGAACTTTATGTGGAATGACCTCTTCAAGGACATTCTATATTTTACTTCTTTGTCTTGCTTCAGAAAAACTGGACAATAAATTTGGCCAATCTATGTATATAATGAACAATGGTCATTATAACTTGTGTATGAATGTCAGATTTTGTACTTGGATGTTCTTGACTGCACACTCTGTTATATCAAGAGAGTCTCGGGGAAGTACCTTAGCACACTGAGTCACCCTCTCAAAAGAAATTCATTATATCTCATAGTGCTAAAGGTAGATCATGCTGATTTTCACTTTTTGTGTTTCTTTCTGTTACAAACTGTACATTAATTTTCTCATCACAGTCTTTTGTCAGTGACAGGAACGTCTACTTTTCCCTTCACCTACAAAAATACTACTGTCATTAAATTACATCTTTATAGTGGAAATGGAAGGCCACACATACACTATAACTATTTCAGGTTGAATGCACAAGTTGTATCACCTTTTTGTTTGTAATCTGCTGAATGTTTTCCTTTTATTCAAAATTGCAAATTATCCAAACCAAGATTTCATATTTGTTACTTAAACCCATGATTTAGAGCCACTGAACTTGGAAATCATGTGTTGTGCTGTTAACCCTTGTTGTTGCTGCAGTTGCTCACAAGTATACAGTGGAGCCGTAGGTTGTATGTAAGCCAGAAGTGTGTCCTCATCAATCCCCTTTAGTCCTTTGTGATAAACACACCTCTGTGTTATAGGTTAGAGGACAATTAGGTTTTGGGTTTTTAGTCCATGGTTAAAATCAACCAAGAAAGACTGTGTGTAGATTTAATGTTCGTATACAATTTGTGTTTTTTTTTTCAGATTCAGACACCAATATTTGTAGAATCCAGTACTGCCTTCAACTCTTCCACTTGGTCCTCAGGCATCGGGTCAGCAAACAACTCACTGAACCTATCTATGGACACTTCCCTCAATAACTCGTGTATGTCCATGGACACCTCAATGAATGCATCAGTCAATCAACAAAGGTACTGCCATATTCCTAGTTCATGCTTTGTAACCTTTGCACACATACTTTCAACACACTCACTGCCCACCCACCCTCCAAAAAAAAGGTAACATATTTACTATCCCCCCCCCCCCCAAGATTATTATTATTATATATTTTTGTGACCACAGAAAGTTGGGTTATGAACCAGCAATCTTCGGCACCAATCACCCAGCTGACAATGTTATGTGTATAGTGTGACTTCCTGGTCAGGTAAAGCAGTGGTCTTCTGGTGTTTCCTTGGTTCAGTTACTCTCGTCACATGTTTGGTGTTACCTGTAATACAAAGTGTGAAGGTAACCTGTTGTGTGAAGCAACTGATTTTGTGCCCATAATGATTTGCTTTGGCAGACTTTGTCTTATATCAAGCTTCTCTGTGGATGCTAAATTAACCCCTTCTTCACCAAAGTAGGAAAAATTAGACAATTTGAAGTATGCAAAGACAAGCTGTTGATTTGCTGGTCATTCTGGATATGAATGTAAATACAGTAGTCCCTGTTTTGAGAGACCATCCTCAGTCCCATCAAAGAAGTGGTCACATGAAGCAGCTGGTCCCTGAAGAAGGTTCGACTCTTGCACCACCTGTCCAACAACTAACCATTACTTTGAATTCCCATCCATAATTCAGATTTAAACATTCCATCTTGTAATCATGTGGTTACTCATTTATTGGTATTGAAAACATATTTTGGATTTGTTAACTGGTTTGGACAAATTATTTTACCAATCTTGTACTGATTAGGTACATGTAGGTTTTACTTGTCTGAAATGCAGAATTTCTGGATGATTAGGTGGTCTTTTGGGGGTCCTTTTGGGTGGTCTCTGGTCAGGTGGTCTCCCAAAAGAGGGACTACTGTACATATTTTTTCCAAATCATCCCAGTCATAAAAAGTAGAATAGTTATCTTACATTTTTGTACAACATCTGTCAGTGCATATATATATATATATATATATATATATATATATATATATATATATATATATATATATATATATATTAGGGAAGTGGGGTTAACAAAGAACAACAGATGACAGTGATGTCTTCATCGTATTATCTTTCACTTTTATTCTCAGATAATCCCAGCAGCAGTTCCCATGTGAGAAAGATTGATTTACAATCTCTTAGTACACATACAGTTCGCTCCTTCTTGACTGCATTTAGTTCTTGACTGCATTTAGTTCTCTTAACTATAACTTTGAAGTAAAAATATCAGTTTTCCATGAAGCTTTTGACGATGTAGTGCTAAAAGACATAAACCCAGCCCACTAAATGATAATAAAAATGTCAATTGATCTTGCACAACACTGATGTAAAATTACAGATTTCAGAAATATTATTCCGTTGTCCATAACAAGAATCTTGATGCTGGTTGCAGGTTAACACGGGTGCAGTACCTGGATCTGTCTATGGCTACTATCAACTTGGAAGGCCTGGAGGAGCTCCTGGCTAACACACACTACCTGAGAAAACTCAGTCTGGAGAACTGTGAGGTCAATGATACCATCTGCAGGTCAGTCAAACTCCCATGCTACGTGTATATGTATTATGAAGGAAATTCCACCTACCCACTCCCATCACCAACCCAACCCAACCCACCCCCTCCCCACCCCACCTAAAAGGAAGGGAAAAAAATAACTCAAGTGTCCTCTATAAATTACCAGAGAAACTCAACTGTGGATCTCTATGAACAAAAAAGTGGTACCGGTAATGAATGATGAGAATGGAAGCAATATCACTGCATATCATTTAAGTACTCCTTTGGAGCCATGACAGGATTGCACAAAGATAGAATATTAAGCAAATTGTTCATACATATTTTGTGTGTGTGTGGGTGCCTGCGTACATACATACATTGGGGAAGTGGGGTTAACAAAGAACAACAGATGATATTGATGTCCTTTGCTACCTATTAGTGCCCTTACATTGCCTAACTAGGTACATTTGTACAGCACGACTGCAAAGTAATGAAATAAAACTCATTTATTATGGAATCTTAATATGGTTAAGCAATTTTATTTTAAGAAAATCAACCACATTAAAAAACTGCAATGACTATGTACTGAGTTGATATTTACTTTTTTTCCAGGTATATAGGTCAAAATAGGAATTTAGAAGTTTTGAATATGTGTATGTGCCAAGGTATGACAGAAAATGGACTTGTGCCCATCTGTAACAATTTACAAAGGTAACTTCAATTCCTCCATACTTGCATAACATGAACACCAGTAAAGAATGCTTAATGTGACACTGTAATCATCTTTACATATATTTTATGGCAAAATGGAAATACATACATAGATACATACACTAATATATTTCTTTATGCTGAGCATATCCAGATTCCCAGACATGGGTTCAAAAACAAAAAAATGCAAACTTGAGAGCCAAAAATTTATTTTTCAACATGCAACTGGTTTATGTTGAAGCTTTCAAATATTGGAAGAAGCCCTAGATTCTGTGTTATTATGACTCCAAACAACTGAATTTCTGATATATCCTTGGTAGGAAGGTCAGTTTCATGCCATATGCAGTTAATACAGTTGCTAGTGACGGGATATTTAGTAAGTTTGGGTACAAAAAGAGTATCAAGTTTGAAATTATTTTACATATTTTCAGGTTAGAAGCACTGAATGTCGGCTGGACCAACATGTCTCGTGGTGCTGTGGTTTATCTGCTCATATGTCTACCTCTCAGTCTGCTCAAACTCAACCTTAGTGGCTGCCGCGACACACTCATGGATGAAGGCAAGTTTAAGTTCTAGTCATCGTCATCAGGATTTGAGATGATAGTGAATGATAATAAGAATCAAGATTTTACACTATTCATTTTTCGTGAAGATCTTAGTTGGTATTTTTGTACTTTAAGTCCTGACCCAGCTGGTGCAAGGCCAGCTAGGGAATGACTGGACCAAGGAGTAAACAGGGACTTTGGATCGTAACTTGATGGGATGTGTATGCAATTGGAAGGAACACTTTCGCAGAGAAATCGGAATTCGCAGATTTCATGTCATTCTAGGTTAACCCTTTCAGTGCTAAATCGGAGACTGAGTGAACAGCTTTCCTCAGCATGCTTTAGCAGTGAAGAGAAACGTGCTGAGGGAAGCTGTTGACTTGAGCCATTCCTTTATCTCAGGAAATACAGGCATGCTCGTACTTGTATGACAGGTCTTGCTACAAGAAATTTGTATCTGGAATCATTATAGTACATCAGATGACCACAGCTTTTATTGTGATCAGCATCGAAGGAGTTAATATAGGGGAAAATCTGTTACTGGTATGGACTGATTTAACAAACATTAGTGACTCATGCAAGTACCTGTGCTAATGTAGGAACAAGCCTTTATGTCCACAAGAATTGGTTAAGTGTGTAATACACAGTTCCCCTGCTGGACAGACATTGTACAACTGATCAAATAGAATATGTATGATTAACATTTGAAAATTGCTATTAATCACACAAGGTCTCTGTTCCCTTTTTTAGATGTTCAACAGTTATGTGGTAGTTGTCCACACCTGAAGGAGCTAGACTTGAGTGACGCCACGATGCTGACGAGTCAGTCTGTAGAACACATTGCCAGTCAGCTGCGGGGACTGGAGTATGTGGCTCTCAGTAGATGTTACCACATTGCTCCATCATCTTTCATGTAAGTATAGGACAGTCCACAAATGATGGTAGTATGGGATTCCTAGGTGTGATGTCTAGAGTATGATGCTAGAAGACTTGGCAGTCTGCTTCCTGTCCACCAACCATGCTGTTGTGTACTTTGTCTCCATCCACACCGGTGATTCATCAACCTTCCATGTGGGGAAGTCCCTCTTTCTTCTTATCTGCCACTGTCACCAGAATAATGATTCATTACAGCGACACCATCTCTTCCCAGAAAATGTCTTGGCTATTTTAAAGTGTTGGGAAAATTGTAAAAATGACATAGATAACATACTTGTTTGTCCCTTGCAAGCTTTCTCAGTTATTAAAATGTGGGTTATTGGAGTGTTGTGGTAATTTCTCACTGTAGCTTGTAAGAATGTTCCCAGGCAATGTCTCAATACAACAAAAAGATTGTGTTTTTCAAAATGATTACAGTTGTATAAATATCATCAATTTTGCAAACCATACATATTATAATGATATATGAAATGCACATATGAATAGCTGCTCAATGATCTGGGGGATTTTCTTGCAGGTTGCTAGGCAACATCCTCACTCTACTAGCAGTCGATGTGTTTGGCATGCTGAAGGAGTCGGCTTTGCAGCAACTTAGGGAGGCAATGCCCAGCATCGAGATCAACAAGTTTCCCTTCTCCAGCATAGCTCGCCCCACCACAGGGATCCGCCGCACCAGCATATGGGGTCTGAGGGTACGAGACTCGGCCGTATGAACATTTCCAGTCTGTATAAAGTAGAATCATATCACACACACAGGGCAAGCAGTTAACCTGAAAAGGGTGGTAACAAAATTATGAAAAGTAACATAACATGTAACTGGGCCACTTTTGTGGCTTTACAATCAAAAGGTTAACCATATTGAGCCTCTAGGCAGAGAAATACTCATGAAAACTACAAAAAAATGTAACCCAATGTGAACGTGTGAGTGGTTTAAATGTTTCACCCTGGTTCAGATAATACCAAAATCATTCCTGTAGTTCATGACTAAACTGAACTCCTCAATTTGCAGGTTTTATCTTTTTTCTTTTCTTTTCGTTGTTTTCTTTTTTTTTTTTTTTTTTTTTTGTTGTTATTAACTTCTACATCTATTTTATTGAGATAGCATTGCCAAATATCTTACAATTATACTTTAGTTGAGTTTAAACCATTCCGTCCATGTGTCATCTTTGTTATGACATTTTACACTTTAGTTCTATATATGTTGTTGACTTGTTTTGATTGTTGTAGTTTCAGTTGAATTATGCATTGAATCTGTGATGAGTTGTAGTATATTTAATTTTTTAAAGACTTGCATGTTTTTATTCTTATATTTTATGTAAGCATGTAGATACATGTATAAGTTATTAATTTATACATGTATTGGGATTCAATCTGGCCAAAATGTTGGCGAGACAGTCAAACGGATGTCTGCACCCATGTCATACAGCCTTAGCTGTAGTGTAGATATTGGCACTCAAGTCAGTGACATGTACAGCTTCCATGCTGGGTTTGCACAACCAGTGTTTTTCCATAAGTCAACAGTTTTTTGGAAGGTTAGAGATGAGATGATTTGCTGTTTTGATTTTAATTCCTATTGAGTTTAGGCGAGTTCTTGTAGCTATGAGCTGACATTTTCTCTTGAAACTTTCAACGCTTATAAAAAAATTACATGAATATATCACAGGTCAGAAGGCAAGTAAAAGGGGGAAGGAGGGGGAATCTTAACCCTTGCTCCTATACTGTTAACCATCTCCTTCCTGGATTAAAACTATGTCAAGTGGTTTCCTTTATTGGTGTGGGTTTGGTGCTTTATGTCCAACCTACAGCAAGGAAAGCTGTAAACCTAAGGGCAGTACTCATTCTAAAATGTTTCATTTCAACACAAATTCAAGCATAAGATTTTTGACATCTTGGTTCATGTAAGCCCATAACTGCATTGGAAAGCTGTGCCACCTGACTTGGTTACCATGGCAACACTGGTTGTACACATGACTGACCATGCTGACCTATCTTTACGTATTGTTTGCTGCCGGAAGAATGTAGTGCCTGTCAGTTTGCTCTGTTCCTTTGTCATGATTTTATCTTCAATTCCCAATGTCAGAAAGGCATGAAGTTGAAAGGACATCAATGTTTCAGCATGCTTTTCAGGGTACTTGAACAAAATACAATGGGAATGTGCATTTAATATAAATCAAACAAAAAATCACGAATGTTAAAAATGAAGTCTGGTATTCACACAATCTTCTGTGTATGATTGTACAGTGGTACCTGCTGTATGCAACAACTGCCATGAGCAGCTGCATTGGTTTTTGTGGCCTCCAGGCTAGGACATAGGAGTCACTTTCTTTGTTAATTTACCCTCAGTGACAGGTTACCTGCTGTATTTGAAAACATTCAGTCTTGTAAGACAGGTTGTATACTGCTAGATGGTGTTGCAGTTCTGTAGTATATATTTTCTGACAATTTGTGCAGTGCTATGTTTGCCCTGTATGCTATACTAACATATCAGTGCCAATTGCTTTTGGGCCATATTACCTGTAGCAACCATAAACTGAGTGCTATTGCTTCTAATATATATAGTTATGTGACACCTCCACCACACAGAAGTCACAAACACATCCATACACATCTTATTTAAATTGATTTAAACATATTTTATTGAGCAATTAGAGAAAAGGGGTTTGATTGGTCAATAAAATATCTCTTATTTAAATTAACATTATTGTTTTACCATCCTCAAATTACTAAGTGTACATGACCAGTAACTGAAAAGTTTCTGATCCTAGTCTGTCTCTCGCCATTGAACAGAAGTCAAAAACATTCCGTCCAAATGTTTTGATGAATTAAGTTTTATTGCTCATCTTTTGCCATCATGAGTGTAATTTATTTAGAATATTTACTTTGATTTTAAAACTATTTAAACTACTTTTTATTTGTTAAATTAAATTATTGTGTCACTTTTAAACTATTTCAATTTCCCATGTCATATGGGTTTTGACTCCTTTTAATTTGTACATATTAACTGTTTCATATAAACAGTATTGAGTCAAGTACAAATCAGAGTCTGTCCATTAAAACTGCACTGGAATAGTCAAATGTGATTTTTCACAAGTTGTAATAAAATTTATTGCTTGAAATAATGGAAAGTGTTTTAAGATAAAAACAATAGTACGCAAAGTTGTTGCTTATACACTAAGCCACTTTGTCATGACATAAATGCATTTCATAAATTTTAACAAGATCTAGTTAGATTTTGCATGTTAATAATCTGTTGCCATGTGGGAGTAATGGGAAAGCCCTGACATATCTAACTTATATATATATATTATGCAGCACACTTTTTCATTTGTTTAAAACTCCATTAAGTTTTAAAACATAAAGCAAAAGGCTCCACCTTTAACAAGAAAAACTGAGTGGGCGAATTTAATATAAAAAAAGAAGGCAAGACAGCGCTTCCAAACAGCAATGAAACTGCCTTTGATGTATCACTTTGAAGGTACACTTTCGACTGAAGAATGAGTGAAGACTTAAAACCCAAGGTGCCTTCTAACTCATCAACAAATTAAAACATAAAAGTGTGCTACAAGCATAGAAAAACAGTGCTGAGACTTTCCACAAAGTGTGGATTTATCATGCTATAATATACAGATGGGGACATTTTAGTAAATGTTATTGAAACTAGAACCATGAGCGTAGGGAAAGTGAAATAGATCATACTTAGCTGGGAAATGGACCCCACTCAGAACAAGTAGTAACCATGTTTCTACCAAATGTATCACTGGTTGTAGTTACCATATGCTCTTGCTGTAAGTTTAACATTATTTTGACTGACACAAGGTCTGTGGCTGCAGTGTTCTTGTGTTAACATTTTGCTGTAGTCAAAGATAGTAGTTAGCTTGTTCTTGCACCATACACATTTGTGCTGGTATAAAGCTTGCACTTAACATTTTCTTGTGTCTCATTTTTATCAGTGCAGTTACGTTTTTTGAGGGATATACTTTGTACTGGTTCATGTAAAAACATTGCATCAGGCATGTTTTTGTATAGCATACTTTGTATTGGTTAAAAAAAAAATGTAGTCCATATGCTTTTGTGTTACATGTACTTTGTACCAGAACACAAATGTCAGTTAAAATTTAATTTCAAATGTGACTGGTTTATGGAGAAGTGAAAGAGAACGCTGTATGTACACAGTCAGCTGAGGACAGATATACCAACACTGATATCTAATGAAAACTTTCACATTCTCAGTTCAAATCATTTTGTGCTGCACATGTACAATTTTACTGGAATATATTAGTCCATACAGTGCTGTGACATTATGCTTATCAATTCATATAATGTGAAGTCTGTGGTAATTAGTGCATGTAATAGTAAGTGATTAAGTCACTTTATTTGTTAATTATATCCACACAACACATATGTTCACTGATCAGATAGATATTATGTGTAATTCAGAAATGAGAACGCATAGCTTGCACGTCATGTTAACAAGTCTGAGGATTGACTTGGTTATGCTTGTAATCACTGTGAAGGCACAAGGCTATTAAACCAGACCAGTCAAAAAGAAAACTGGTCCAACAGTGTCCGGTTTAAAACTACAATGAAGCATAACAAAAAGATAGTGAAGAAACCAAGAGTCTGAAAAGGTATTTTACATATTTTTAATACTGTTGATTAAAACCTACATTTAATCATACATTTGTCATTAGAACCAATAACCACACACTGCTAAAGGCATAGAGAGTATGAGGGATGGGCATTATCAGGTCTTCACATCTAAAAATTGTTGGCGAGCTGAAAAAACTTGCCTGAAATCATTCTAGGTGAGCTGTAGGTGAGCTATTGCTATAGTCAGAGTACTTACATGCAAGATTGAGGTGTGCTTTTAGAAGCTCACCTCAACTATTTTAGGCGAGCTTTTAAGGCGAGTGAAAAATCACTCCTCAAATGTGAAGGCCTGCATTATGTACAAACCTCTCACTTTGGCAGTTATGAATATCATTACAATAGTATTAGCAGATTCTTCTGTCAGTTTGTTTGCATAATTTGATAGATGCACTGACTAATAAGTGTGTATCAGCAGTTTAATCTAACAGTTGTTTGACCAAAGTATTACAAATGTTGTTAATTGTACAACATAATGTCTGGAAAAATGGAAAGTTTAGAGAGAAGAGGTTGTGATAAAGATTACTCATTGTATTCTTAAGATTTGTGGCTAGTGCTGGGCAAACTTTTTGGGGGTGGGTGGGAGTGGGAGTTCAGGTGTACTATCAGTTCATACTTGTCATATCAAAAGTAAGGTTGTGACACAGAGTTTGGATAGATTCACTAGTATACCTTCCCCTACAATATAACTGGGTACATAAAAAGTTGGCAAATCAAGTACTTCTTTGCTGGCCATTTTCTCAAATAATCTGAGACACGTTTAAAGTTCAGGCAAACATAAATATAGGCAAAAAGGGTTTGCCTTTTTTGTGGGGTTTTTTTTTTTTATATTCACTGTAAATATTAAGATGTCCATTTAAAATCATTATGGTTGAAATTACATACCTAATGCACTAAATTATTAGACTGTACTTCTGAATGACCAAAGGTATGCAGAGAATGAATTAAATGCAATTTTACATTCAGCACCATAGGATCATCACGGGTCAAGTAAGAATTTGAAATTTATTTAATCTGTCCAGTTGATTTAGAGCAACTTTACTGTAAAACTAAACTTTCATAACCAACACACAAACTGCCTTAATTGAGACAAGTCATTTTGGTATCCATTCAAAAGTTACAAGGGAGAGTGATACAGACATTAGGCCTATGATTACAAAGTTCTCTTGACTTTTCTAATCAGTAAAAGATTGAAAAGCTACTTTTCCACAATGCACAATGTGTCTCATAATGTGCCTGTGTAGATTTCTACTTGGGCCAATAGTTTAGAACAGTCCACTGCAGCCAGAATACACATAAGAGAGCTCATTACCACCGCCATTGCAAGCATTCTTGGAGGCTTCTCACAAACTTTTTTTTTAATCAAAACATTTTGGAAGTGAAAATGGGAAATCATATCAGATTTTGTACATTCAAGTTCACTGAAGCATAAACATGCCAGCAGTCTTTTTGCAGACTTGTCAGGGAATGCAAAAACGACTGTCCAAGGCAGTCTTTTTGCAGACTTGTCAGGAAATGCAAAAACGACTGTCCAAGGCCTTGATGACCAGTCCATGAAATTAGTGTGAACAACTGGTATCAGTAGCCATTGACCAATAAAGGCCAACAGAAAAGATTGCTTAAACTCCAAGCCAAAATATGAAAGGAGCAGGATTAACCACCTGGAGGGAGCTCCCAGTCTGAACAATTGCTCAGCATCCTACAATGTACATCAGTACATGCATTCTGTTGAGTAAGCCATTCAATTTATCTTCCATATAGCTACTTCTTCTTTCATCACTGCCACAAGACATTGTATATGTATACATATTTTTGTACATATCAATCATGTACATTATAGTCCTTGGATGACGGGATCATACTGTATTTATTGTAACTGTCAGGTTTTTATGGTATTGATGACTGTACTTTGTGATTAAATGTTAACAAATGTCTGTTCTGTTATGGTCACCATCCCCCTTTTCCCACCATTTTTACAAATGTAGAGAACTTTGGGGAAGCGTTAGGGTACATGTGCAGTTTTCAAAATTGCTAAAATTATCAGTTTTTAAGGTCAAAACAAAACATTTTAGTAATCGGGGTGGTGTTAGTGGAAAAAAAAAAACAATCTGTCTACACTTTCTGAAAATGGTATTTCAGAGTGAAATGATCCTTGGGGTAAAATCCTGTGGCGTTTGCTAACTGGGTGTGGCCAGCACACTGCCTTACTGCCATCCTGACATATTGCACATTCACCCTGCTGGTGTTAGGATTTTCCCTTGGCAAGCACATCTCTTCCTACTGACATCTACTGAGTTAAGATTCAGTTCAATTATTTACTTTGCTTATTATGATGATACACAAAATATTGATGTGTGAAGGGGAGGATTTGAATTTTGTAAGTGCAAACCAAGACACTATGACACAAAAATTTATATTCACATCCATGCTCACATTCACATTACACAATCTGCATAACAACTGGAAACGCACCTAAAGGTCATGCATCCATGTACCTGGATACATACAGCAAGGCAGACCAGTGCCCACCATACCTTCTTGTCCCCCACAGACCTATAATATAGCTACACCTGGTGGCCCATGGTAGCATCTAATATACAAACATACTGGGGATAATTCTCTGTTTGAAAAGGAATGCTGGGAAGTGGTTTATTGAAGACACTGGAATGTTCTGAACTGGCAGAATTACCATTGAGCAACATGGAATGGGGTCTGGGACTGGATTCTGTGTTGGTCAACAGTGATTCTGGCTGTTCAGAATGTGGATTTCCAATCAAGCACAAGGCTTGATTGCCTGTTACAGTTAATCCTTGGCTCATAGGCCTAAAAAATAAATTTCAAAATTGTTCTTTCTAAATATTTTACTCCTGACCACCATTTGAACAACAAAACATATCAACTAAATTGTCAATTTTATATTTTTATATTTCCCCCCCCCCCCCCCCCCCCCAATCAAAAGTTAAAGTTCATACCAAATTGTACATCCCATTAAAATGCCTCCCCTCGGTTGCATCATCATTCTCACCCTTTAGAAAGGGAAAGGTTGAAAAGACTGGTCTCCCTACAACCGTAAAAGTTACACAGCAAGTATTTCAGAAAGTGCTGCCACCTATCTATATGTGTATATATCAACGTGGGTTGTATTTTTCACCAATAAATTTGAGTCTTTAAGATTTGACATTTTGACTGTCAAGATAGATGAAATCAGTTTAGACAACTGATCTGACTGCATCATAAATCTTGCTACACATGCTGTGTGGCAATGATGACATTTGGTCACCTGAAGCAAGAAATGGCTGTGTATGTACCAGAATGTAAGCATACCACCTCTTCCTGCAGCACTGAAGGTCACAAGAACACAAACTGAAATTTTGCTTTGCAAAATGCCATACATAAAAATTTATTGAAAAAAGCATAGGACTTAATGACTGGTGAAGCAAAGTACTTTCTGTTGAAAGGTACTCTGACAGATCCAAATATACCATATTCATTCCAATTGTAGCACATGCTTTAATTGAAGCACACACCCCACTTTTTAATCTTGGGGGTTATTTAAAAATTCAGTATTTTTCAACATTTTTAAAAATTAACTGCTTTTGATGAAAGAACAGGGTTCATTGTTATTATTTAATGCTATATGGATTCTATAATAAGTGTAATTGCTTGTGGTATTGTAAATTAAGACATATCATTACAAAACTGTGAAGACCATGTCTGCTCCACAAAATCTTTGCATAAGCACAGTGTGCTATTATTGGAATGAATACGGGTATAACATGAATAAGAAATATTGAACATTTTCTTTTAAAGCAGATATAAAAATGTACATCTGTGGAGCTGACCTTGTGTCCTGGAGGAGATGGTGTGAGGCAGTCTTGTGTATGTAGTGCCAGTATTATATATATATACATATATATTTGTACAGACTGCTTGTTGTCAATAAAGCATTCCATTTCACTATTTGTGATTTCGCTTTTTCATTTTTAAGTTTACCTGAGCCCCTAGCTATTACCTTCTGAATAAATCCTGATGGATTGCCTGCTGAACACACTTTGCTGTTGTTTGCATCCCATTGGTGGACCAGGCTGCCAATTATCACAAACTGCAATAAAATTCCACTCATTGTGCTACCAAATTAACAATTGACAGTTACTGATTTGCAGTGATATATTTGGAAAAAATAAGTACTCTATTTGATCAAGGAGGCTTCACGAACATGTAGCCTCCTTGATTTGATTAAGTGAAGCAAACCATAGCAGATATTTAGATTAACACACAGTGTCTCCTAGTAGTTTGTACATGTATTATGTAAAATTGTAAAGATATAGACAGACTACTCTGGATACAGCTGCAATTTCATCAATCCCACGGAACAAAATAATACATCATATTAACTTGTGTGCAATTCTAATTTATATTCAGTATATTACCTATGAAGGCAGCTGTTTTCCTTTATACACTTCTAATGGTCTTAACCCTTTCCCACTCAAAAACCTCTGATGTAAATTGTTCTTTACTTTCATGTCGTTACTTAAATATTTCATGTCAATAACGAGGCTCATGGGCCTAATGCTCTGCTGGCATCGTGGCTATATTGCACCTGCTCATTTCAAAGCTGCGAGTCCTCAAGTGGCATCTGAACATATAAAGCTTAATGTAAAAGTTTGTCCACCAGATGGCACTTTGCTCCACATGTAATCATTGCTTATTAGTGAAACTCTTGTGATAAATATTGTTGCATGTGCCAAGACAACCATGAGTGAGTCCTTAACTTTATGTCCTCAGTGACCTTGGGACAGAAGATCAAGGACACCCAGATTATGTTATACAAGAGGCCCATAGGCCTGCCAGGTGCTGTGCTGACATTACCATTGAAGTCCAAGCTACACCATGTAATTACAAAATCACCTCTTTCAACTTTACAGGCATGGTGACCTCACAAAAATATGTCAAGGTCACTCACATTACATAACATTCTACCTTTGGCCATGGTCTATATATCAGATAAATTTGGCAAGTCTAATCCAATTACTTTTCCAAATATGGAATTTTACATCTTAAAACACATTTTGGCTCATAATTTCTGTCAAATTATAGGTGGCACCACTAGTATAATTAGCAACTTAGACTTTGACCTCCCCCACAATCCCACCCAATTCGGTAAAGATCCGCCAAAAATTAAAGATGCTTGAGTGTTCACAAGATTTTCACATTTTGACCCCTATATTACATAATATAGGTGGCGCCACCAATATCAAACTCAGCCTAGATTTTCATACACCCTTTAAGTTCTGATAGTTATATTGGGCTAACTTGAAAACTGTGGACGGTATCGCGCTAACGAGCAAAAGTTTATGGACGGACAGACAGACATGAGCAGTCACATAAGCTCTGCAATCTTTGGTCAGCAGAGCTAAAAACCATTTCAGCTGAAAATTGTTAAAGCCTATAATGACCACATGTCCCAGGTCAATAGTTGAGTTAATCACATCTTATTCTGACCAGGAAAGGGTTACAGCTGCATATTTAATACGTAATACCTGTTAATGGACAACCAGTTCAATTCTATGGTAAATAATTATATTATTAATACTCACTATACTTCATTAAGACCCATTGTTCTGATAGACCCCATTCTGGTCATCACCAACAGGTCTTTCAAAATAATGTAAATGTTTGAATGTCACAGGTAGAAGTTTGTAACATTAAGCATTTTACAACATGCTTTATTGTAAATAAGAGGGCTGTGTGAACTGCCCATGCTCAGCTGACCTCGAGATTCATCACACTCATGGCTGTCAACTTGCAATAAGATCAAGGTCACCCATGTACATGTACTGAGTAAGTCTGACCATTATAGAAGAACACTAACATGTGCAACATCAAGGTCCAATTTCAAGTGATTCTCAAGAAGTGAAGAGTAAAATTCATGTATGTTGCACTGTGACCTCAGAAATGAGGTCAAGGTCACTCATGTACTGTCTAAGCATAACCTTTATAGAGAAACATTAACATGTGCAACATCAGGGTCCTAACTCAAAATGGATCGCAAGTCATGAAGTGAACAGTAAATTTCATGTCAGTTTTCCTGTCACCTTGGGAATGAAGTCAACGTCACTCATGTATTGTCTGAGTGCGGCCCTCAAAGAGAATCATAACCATGTAAAACATGAAGTCCAGGCTGTAAGAGTTCTCAAGTTATCGTCTGAAGAGTTAAATACACTTAAAGTGGCCCTGTGACGTTGAGAATGAGATCAAGGTCACCCATGCACTGTGTAACTCCACCTGTCATGCCCTCAAGTGTTCCAATGCAATTTTGAATCAATTGGTCAGGTGGCTTTGGAGAAAATTTTTTAAGAATTGGTCAAAAAATAAATAAACAATTAATAAAAATCCAAAAATCACTACGCCTGACTATTTGAACACAAATTTAGTAGAGACCCACCCAAGGTACATCCCCACCATGTTTGAAATAAATCTGGATACCAGTCTTGGAGAAGTCAAAATTGTGAATAACTATCACAATCCTCATTCACTTATATAATAATCAATAGTACTGTATGCATTAACCGATCAGTACCTGAATTGAAAAATTCATAAAAAATCGGATATTCAAAGTAACGCCATCTTGTGAACTCCTTCAGTTGGCCCTTCTACAATGAACATTTCCACCAAGTTTCAGCATAATCTGAGTGACCGTTTTGGAGAAGTGGAAAATAGTTAAAACACACTTTTTTCCATAAAAAATATTGGAAAAATCACAGCGCTATCTGTTGAAAAAATTCAGGGGGTAGTGGTCCCAAGAAGTCTCCCTAAGTAATTTCAAATCATTGACCAAGCAGTTTCAGAGATTTTTTAAGATTTGGTCAAAAATGAATAAAAAAATCACTGGAGCATGACCATTTGAACAAACTTGGTAGAAACCACCTAAGGTATCATCCCCACCAAGTTTGAAGTGAATCTGGTAAGTGGTTTTGGAGAAGTCGAAAAGGTGAATTACCGTTGCAATCCCCATTCACTTACTTAGGAATCAATAGGACTGTATGCATTAACCGATAAGTACCCGAATTGAAAATTCATTAAAGGTCAGGGGTTTACAGCAATGTCACATTATGAACAACTTTGTTTGGCCCTTTTACAAGGAACATTTCCACTAAGTTTCTGCCTAATCTGAGTGATGGTTATGGAGAAGTTGAAAACACATTTTTTTACATAAAAAATAATTGGAAAATCAGAGCGCCACCTGTTGAACAAATTAAGGTCTCAGGGTCTGCAGAAGCCTCCCTAAGCAATTGGCAAAGCAGTTTTAGAGCAGATTTTTTAATATTTGGCAATAAAATGAACGAAAAAATTCCTAAAAAATCGATAAATCACTGCACCATGACCATCTGAACAAATTTGGTAGAGACCCACCCAAGGTACATTCCTACCAAGTTTCAGGTGAATCTGGCCAAAAAGTCGAAAATGTGAATTGGGGACGCCGATGGACCGATGGAGGACAGATGCCTAACCACCACATAACCTCAGCTGACTGACAAGTCAGCTGAGCTAAAAATTTGGAAAATTGTCCAAGAAATTTAGTGCAGGTAATGAAACAATACTTGATCAGCACCTTGAAATCACAAAAAGTTAATGGGTGGAGTTGACACCCGGATATAATGTTGATGCACACTACACTTGCATACCATTTTCTGCTATAACTTCTGGTTGAAATATAGCTATGGTTTTCTGCCGTATTTTTATATAGATACATCTCCCCAAGGACATCTCATGATTTATATACAAACACTGGTGACTCATTACCCATTTACCTGCAATAATAATACATGTAAACCCATACCTGTTCAGAATACGACTAAGTCAATAGCTTTCATTACCACAGGTTGGGGGCAATGTGCCCAACTTGAGACAAGGAA
This sequence comes from Hermodice carunculata, assembly GCA_964020975.1. Taxonomy (NCBI): domain Eukaryota; kingdom Metazoa; phylum Annelida; class Polychaeta; order Eunicida; family Amphinomidae; genus Hermodice; species Hermodice carunculata. The sequence goes on from OZ026630.1 coordinate 39,256,094, forward strand.
AGCTATTTGCCTACATGGGCCATCATGAATGGTCTTTCATACAAAGCTCTGCAAAAATATTTTCCAGGAACATGAAATTTAAGTAAAAAGGTCAAGGTAGATGACAATTTACATCCGGGTGCTTTTGGCCGATTTGAGTGTGAAAGGGTTAGCTAAGTCTAATCCTTAAAAATATGGAATCCACATGCAATGTCATCATGATTCAACTCTTCATTCGCCATTTTATGATACTTGCTGTATGCAGCCACTGCTGTGACACATCACCTGCTCTTTGTGGCCACATTTTGCTGGTCATGAGTCAGTTTTTACCTGCAGTGACAGGTCCCCTGTTGTTTGCTCTATGTGCAGTAGGTACAACTGTGTATTGTCAACCCATGCACGTAGAACAGCAGGTATACTGTCAACCAGTGTACATACAACAGCAGGTATACTATCAGCCAGTGTACATACAACAGCAGGTACACTGTCAACCAGTGTACATGTACATACAACAGCAGGTATACTGTCAACTAGTGTATGTACAACAGCAGGTATACTGTCAGCCAATGTATATACAACAGCAGGTACACTGTCAACCAGTGTACATGTACATACAACAGCAGGTATACTGTCAACCAGTGTACGTACAACAGCAGGTATACTGTCAGCCAGTGTATATACAACAGCAGGTACACTGTCAATCAGTGTACATGTACATACAACAACAGGTAAACTGTTAAGACCGTGGTGCACATTAGAGTCAACAAGTGATAGAGAGTACCATGCTGTCAACCTGCCGTCTGGACTACAAGTCCCTGTCCATAGAAGTACAATATAGCATGTTGTACAGTTCTACCTGTAGCAAAAATAGCAGCTGCTACCAACCAGTGGTTAAAAAAAAGTGCCAATCAAGGACCATTCTGTTGCAGAAAATAGGAGCCACAGCCAACCTAAAATGTTGTCAGTCTGACAAAGATACCTTGTCATAATGCTCACTATGTGACCCACAGCAGTAGTTACACTACACATAGTAGTAGGCAGGCAGTCAGTCCACCATTATGTATGATAAAAGACAGTCTCTACCCATGTGCCACACACAGCAGCCAGCTTGATGTCTGCCTTGTGCTACCTGTGGCCTGTTTTCCCAGCTAATTTCTGTCCATGTGTATACTTGAACTTCTTAGGGTTAATGCCATAAGCTTTCATCCTGCCATCTGACATGTGTGGTAACCCACTGGATAGGAACCCTTTGCCTCCTGATGTCTTGGCTGCCTGTTGCTTCTTTTTCTTTTTCTTCTTACTTTTGGAAGTCTGACTAACCTGAACAGTAGCAACAACATTGACTTTAGATGAATTATCTTTTTTGATACTAGAATTATCAAGTTTGTGTTTTTTGTTAGGTTTAGCATCATCCTCAGAGTCCATTTGTTTCCTCTTTTTCTTTGGAACTACAAGGTCTTTGCTGTCATTTGATGTGATAGTGTGCTTCAAATGCAGTAGATCAGCTTGGTCATCACTGGTTACAGTGCAGGGTTTGTCAGACCAGCCCTGGTTAGCTGAACCAGCAACACTGTGGTCTTGCTTCCCCTTTGCTGGCAGAGACTTGTCCTTGTGGACTTGCTGTGCTGCCTCTTCTGGTCTGCAAGCAGGAAAACAACACCACATTCATAGTTCTTTTACTACCGGAAAAAAAAAAAAACGATTTTCTTACTAAAAACTTCTTGGTCACCTCACTTTTCTGTTGCACTCTGCATTTTAGACAGTGTATTTTCTAACAACCCGCAGCAAGATCTACCTTTTACTCTCATGTTTAAGCCATACAGGTGGCTCAAAAGAAGGATAATGATCATCAAATTATAGAGTATCCACTTGCTTAGTCAAATGAGACGTGTTGATTTCTCCAGGTGTTCCTCAGTATACATGTAAAAGCAAATGTGCTCTGCCATAGCATGTGCCTGAAAACATCATGAGAAAATGTGATAGCCGAGGTCTTTTTGGATTATTGAGTAGAGAAAAACCTGACTTAACAAACCATTCCAATAGGGGACCACCTGACTTGAAAGACCATCTTTCTAGATACATTTACTTTGTTCAGTCCTTTTTCATCTTGTTTATACCTCCTATGAAAGACTGTGTCTTGTGAGACCACAATTTGGTCATCCTAGGGGTGGTATTTGAAGACAGGGTTCATTGTTATTTAGAACACAACTACATCAGAAAATAAGTAAAAAACTGCATGTATGATGAATGGCAACCCAGATGAGTCCTATCATAAACTTTACAATTAATTAAAATGCAATGAGAGATTGCTGGATCCATGCCCCCCGATTTATAACCTTGCTCATCACCGGTATCACTTTGGAATGACTGTAGTCAATAAAAATAGGCCATCACTGTGACCCACATACTTGATCTGGTGACTTACTTTTATGCATGACACACTCTCATGTCCAGATGCATCCCTGTGTAAAGTTTCATGAATCTAAGTTGAAGGACAACAGAACTACAGCCCTGACATGAAGTGTAATGTTGTTTTACATGAATGTACAATAGTCCCTCCTTTGAGAGACCGCCCTAGTGCCACCCAAAACGCGGTCACATAAAGCAGGTGGTCCCTCAAAGGAGGTATAAATAACATGAAAAGTACTACAGAAAAACCTGACAAATGTGGCCTCTCGAAGGAGGTGGTCTCCCAAAGGAGTGGTCTTTCAAAGGAGGGACTACTGTATTACCATGACCCAGAAACTTGACCTTGTGATTTAGTTTTGTATTATGACACACCTTTATGTCAACATATGTGTGTGTGTGAAGTTTCATGAAACTAAGTTAAATAGCAAAGGATTATGGGCCAGACACCATTTTATAAGGATATGTGACTGTGATCCAGATACTTGACCTAGTGACTTACTTTTGGTACATGACACACCTTTATGTCCAGATGCATCTGCGTGTAAAGTTTTATCAATCTTGAAGGACCACAGAATTACAGCCTGAACATGAAGTGTAATGCAATTTTATATGATGGTATCACCGTTACCCAGGTACTTGACCTAGTGACCTAGTTTTGTTTCATGACACATTCTTAGGTCTACATTTATGTGTGTGTGAAGTTTCATGAAATTAAGTTAAATAGTAAAGGAATTATAGCCCAGACATGATTTTACAAGAATATGTCACTGTGACCCAGACACTTAACCTTGAGACCTATTTTTGGTACACGACACACCTTTATATCTGAATGCACCTGTGTGTAAAGCTTCATTAACCTAAGTTGCAGGAAAAGCAAAACATAATCCAGATACGAATAGCAGATGCAAGGACGCACGGATACAGGGACAGAAAAAACAATTTCTGTATGCCCTTCCTCCAGTGGGGGTGGGTGGGGGGGGGGGAGAGAGCATAATAAAAATGATGAGGATTTTCATCAACAATCTTGATTAAATCATTTTTTTGGAGGTTTATTGGCCACTGGTCTTGCTTTTTTCTGTTTAAATCAAATAAGTGAACTCTTTCAGTGCCAAGTTTTAAACTGAGTCAGCAGCTTTCCTCGGTGCAATGTGCCCAAAACACATAAAAGAAAGCTGTTGACCCAAATCATTATATTCTGGACCTGTAGACATGTTGGTAATTGAAAGAAAGGTCTGTCCACAAGGAATATGAATCTAGCATCTTCATCATAAATGAGAGCAGTTTGTATTAAGTAGTTCAACTTTAGTTGAAGTTAGCACTGAAAGAGTTAATAGCACCTTTTACCCACTCTGTGATTTTCACTTTGAAAATATTGGTGACAACAAAAGACAGGGCCAACATGTAAAATACTGCTGATTCAACTCTTTCAACAGAATTACAAATGTTAACTTACTCTTCAGCTAAACTCCTAAGAATGTTTTTCTTTTTGCGCTCATTCATAGCTTTCCTTTTATAAATTTTCACATCAAACATCTCCTCTTCTTCAGTCCTGAAAAGCAAAGGCAATCATGTTGATTTCGCTCAGTCATATGGATTACATGTAATACAATAAAAAAATAATAAACAAAAACAACAACCTTTCTGTAGCAAACACTACGATTTTCTGCCTTCATACTGTCTGTTGTACGAAATTTGCTTAACAGATCTACATAAAATATATACCGTGGTTCAAATTTAGAAAGAACCCATAGGCATCTTCACTAATACTCACACTATTCTGTAGGATACCGGTACCACTGACTTTTGCATATACATTTTTTTTAAACTGATACACAGTAAGAAAAAATATGTGCACACATACCAATGTAAAAAATAAGTTCTTGCTGCATATCTACACAAAGTACACAAGTCAAAAGTGGGCAACACATTCCCACTGACTCACCTGTATTGAGTGGTCTTCTTAAGAGACACCCAGGAGTTGAGCTCTTTGTCAGGACACTTGAGTATCTGAAACACATCACATACCACAGTTGTCACTTCATTGTCCATTTTTATTGCAGCTGATACTGATACCACTTGCAAAGTTTCACCTATAATCTACTGGTAACAAAACTTAATTTTTTCTTCTTAAATTGTCAGAAATGAGAGCTTTCTTCAGTTTTCCCCAAACACATCCATATACAGTTTACTATGAACATGCTTCACATATCCACAAAACAAATTAAGGTGGTTACACCAATGAAGATGGTGCAACATGCATTCAAAGAGTAGTCCACAAAGTACAGTGGAACCTTGTTAATCCGAACACCTTTGTACCCCAGTAAACTGTTCAGATAAATGAAGCATCTGGATTACTGAATCACTATTGCTTGAAATGAACAATTCTGTTCCAGGAGAAGTTTTCAGATTAATGAGACATACAGATTAATGAGGTACGTATTAATGAGGTTCCACTGTATACCAGGATCAGTTTTGCCTGTGACACTCACCTCCTCTGGAGTCAGACCAAAGTCATTAGCCACAACCTGTCTGTACTTGAACCTGCAGGGTACATCTGCAACTATGTCTTCATAGTCCAGTTTGTAATATTCCTCAAAATACTCCTCAAATGTCTTGTTATCTGAAGACATCAAAATGATATAGTCCATAAATTACACACACAGCTAATTAACCACAACTACACTGTCAACTCTGCTTTTGTTTCATTTTTTGACTGACATGAATGTAATACGTGTAACATATTTTCGACACCCTGCTGTCAATATTTTTACACAACCACTCAATAGTGTATGTGCGTGAAATGCATGAGTGGACATGAAGAACAGAAAGTCCTGCAAACTTTGATAAATTTGAATAAAGTATGTATTCCACCATTGACTGGGCATTTCATAATTTAAGTATGTAAAGCACTTAGTGTGACTGAAAAACTTTCTTTTCAGCCTTTTTCATACAAAGTGTATCCCTGGTTTCTGTGGGCAGTTTTGGGGGAAAATGTACATATTCCTAGTGTATTTATTTGTAAAATCCCCACACCCTTACAGGACATCAGGCAAGACCATTGGGACGTGACTTGTGTATTCAGCTGTTAACAGGCCATTGTTCTTGTTTACTTGCACATGGGTTATTGTCAGTACATGTATATGCAACTATTTGGATGCAGTTTAAGCATTTCCCCTTAAACTGGCCAAAACTGGTTGGTCAAATGTTCTCTGCTGCACTCTTTTCACTAATTTCAACAGTAAAGAAAATCAATTTGACTGAGAATTGTAGAAGATACCTATCAAGATCACATGCCATAGGTCAACAGCTTTCCTTGGCATGGGTTATGCACTAAGTGCCTAACCCATGCCAAGGGAAGCTGTTGATTCAGTTTTAATTCAAGGGGGAAAGGGTTACATAGAGTGAAAACTATTTCTTAAATCAAGCTACACAGGTTTGTTTCCCTCTAGGTTTTGTCAATGTGTACACTAAAACAACCAAGACGGAATGCTGTCATCTGAAGTATATTGTAACAAACAAGTCAGCCCCTACTACTGTGATTTTTGCAAATTATGTGTAAATGCTCAAGAAAAAATGAAGAATTCTTTCTCTTCCTCTGTGAAATTACCCATAATAATCAGCTAATCTACAAATTCTTTGGCAAATACATAAAGGTTGTATTAAATACACAAGTTTGTGTTCTTATAATTTCTGGTTCATATTAAAGTGTAACACATTGTTCCTCCCTATCAGTTTCTTTGTTAGGATATAACAAAATATTCACACAAAGTAGCAATTTATAGTGTGAAAAATACAGTACTTGTTATTTATTTTGTTCTTTATAAATGATATGCTCCCTAAGAACAAGGAACACTTTTAAAATGTGCACACGTTTGTTGCTTAGACAACTGGTTTGTACCATATAGAAAGGACTTACTGGGATCAAACACTGGCTTATTTCTTTCCACTGCTTTTGCAAATTTTGATTTTTTCTTCTTGTGTTTGTGTCCATCCAGACCAAAAGACCGGTCCTCACTGGGGTCAAAGTCTGCATCCATCTGGTGAGACAAGTACATTATTTTGATCAGTGTGTGGCATAAATACATGTAGCTAGTGACCCTCCTGTATTCCCAGCCTTTGATTTCTTAAAGGTTACTTATACTGTTCGCTCCCTCCACCATGGCACATAAAAACAAACTCTACAAGACTGACACAGTAACAAAGCTATGCAGTTTAATTTTCACATTCACATGGAACTCATTATGACAACATTACAAAATTGAAGACAAAATTCCTTCCACATTCCACCGTCATGAATTTGTGCATGTAACATGAGTCAATGATAAACTCACATTGAAGTCTTCACCCTCGTCATAGTACTCCTCTGCTTCGCCTGCCTCCCCTGCTGCTCCTGACCCCTGCCAGTTGTCCCAGTTCTCTGATACAGGCAAAGGAGATGTGTATTTCACAAAGACTGTATCTTAACTCTTTTGGTGCCAATCACGACTAAAGTTAATCTACTTAAGTCGAACTAGTCTGAATTATTATTAGGATCCAAGATTCCTATTCCTCATAAAAGGGACCTTTCATTCAAGTACCAGTGTGCCTGTAATTCCAGAGAAAATATCCCAGGTTAACAGCTTTTCTTTGTGTGCACTGGGCACATTGCACGCAATGCGCCCTGAGAAAAGCTGTTGACTCAGTCAAAAATTTGGCACTTAAAGTCCCTTAAAGACTTATTGCTTTCCCCTTAAACCAGCTCCATCCAGCTGGTGATCAAATGTTGTCTACTTCAATATTTTTGACTCATTTCAACAGTAATGCAAAACAATTTGAAGTACAATTATTGACGGAACTAACCAAAACAACATGACCCAAGTCAACAGCTTTCCTTGGCATTGATCAGGCTCTAAACACCCAACCCATGTCAAGGAAAGCTGTAGATTCAGTTTTAATTCAAGGGGTAAGGGTTAATGTCCTGAAATATAGATCCATACAAGTGACAATACATGTGTATAAATTGTTGTGATTGCATGGCTGGAAGTCTTAGCACACTTCATTGGACTGCTCTATATGTAGCTTCATAAGATGCAGTCTGTCAGATGATCACAATCACATCAGTTGTGTAGGTACTAGATTTTGCAAACTTCACCAAAAAAGGAACGATGGTTATAAATTCATCTTTTATTGTTTCTAATTTATAAATTATTCATAACTATGTCGCTATGTTGACTCGTCAATAATTGTCAGGGTGACCTACACACAGTAAATCACTTCAAAGAAAGATAATGACTCCTCTTATTGGGACAGTAACCTCCAAACTGTAAATCACATTCCAACAAAGTAACAGAGCTTAGCTTACCCTCTGGCCAAAGGTCATCATCATCGTCTTCAAACACTGGCTTAGTATCCTCTACACCATCATCATAGTAGTCCTCACCAAAGATTTGCTGCAAGAGAAATACTAAAGCTTCGACAAAGCACTTGCACTTGAAGATATGGCCTGGTCAGCTGTACAAGAGACAGCTAGAGATGAAGTCAGTCTTATAAGGGACATTTGCTGGATGGGAAATGAGGACTGTTCTGTCCACAGACTCTGGTTGAGAGCATTTCCATTTGTCCCATTCCCATACTTGTTTGCCATGACTACAATTTGAAAGACACCTAAAATTGTACAGGTTATACACAAAAGTTTACAACTGCAGAAGACTACAGTATTAAAATCTTCCTGTGAATACATCCCCCCACCTCTCAACCCCAACCCCATTTATTAGTCTATGCTTAACACATGCTCTAAATATAAATACATATCAGTGCAACAAAATAATTGCTTGAAATATAAACTGAGGGTTTGGCCAATTAAATTTACCTGGGCATGGGAAGGAATGCCCCGCAATTCTTTTTTGATGTGTAGGTTTTGGGTGTTGACATGTTTGGCTATGGCAGTAAACATGGCATAAATAAATTTATTTATGGTTAAATTCACCTGAAAAGCTATGACAAAACACTTGTATGTATGGAAAGATCTTTGAAAATCTGCAAATAGAATACCATGATATCTCACCTGCATACGACGGTCATGCTCTGCTGGGTCAAAGTCACCCTCCACATCTTCCTCTTTGAAAGCCACACTAGGATTACCTGTGATCTCTTTTATCTGATCCAGCTTGCTCAGGATTTCCTTTTTCTTCAGATTCTTCAACTGCTTTAGTTCTTCTTTTTTCTTTTTCTTTTCCTACATGTGACAGAAACATCAGACATCCAGGTATTTTGTGTTATCAACTCTAGGAAAAAGTTCAGTACACAAAAACAGAAAGCCTTCATGGTTATCAGACACTTTACATTAGCTTTGATCCTTGTCTCTTCACTTAGATAATCATATATAACTGTCTTTGAAATAATAAATGCAAACACATACCCCCAATATATTATATATATATATATATAAACATGTTTAACATTACTTCATTATTTTTCTTTTTACCATACGATTTGGGACATGAAGGTTAGAGATACTTTCACATTTCACCACATTACAAGCAAGAAAAACATGGTGGTACACTTTATGACTCTCATGTATAATTGTTTAATTTTTACCTATGGTTACCATCTAATACCTTAAAAACTATTTTCTGAAAGAAAATATAACATCAAGTTTGATTCCGGCACTGGGTATAAAAATTTAGTACTGTTATTGATGCAATTAAATTTTAATAAAGATTCTTAAATTTTACATAAAATTTAAAATAGGATTTTAAGAAATAATAATTTTTTTTTTTTTTTTTTTGGTGTCGACTGTGATTCGATGTCCATTTGAATCATTGCTCAACATGATGATCAGTGTCACAGAAAAACCCAGACCTCTGTGTTACGTAATCACAACACATGTAATGTGTTTTACATAGCAACAGAAATATCACTCTCTGGTATATAAAAGGGTGTGTGTCATCTCCCCAACAATTCCTGACGAGTCTTGAAAAAAGACGAAACCGGTCGAACTGCCACCACCACTGAACATTGAAATTTAGTTTATAGTGTCAGATGAAAGTACACATAATGCTCCCCAATACCATATTTTACATTTTTGAAAGGGCTTAATTCTAATTTTATGGCTGACTAGAATTTTACAAAATTTCAATTTCAATTTAAACATCCTGTAAATTTTCAATGAATACCCTCATCCGAAATTTAAAATATGATTTTGCTGATAGAAGTGTGCTGTTTCCTTTACCATAAAGAAAATAATGTTTCCCATTTTGGGTTTCTGCGCTATTTTTTTTTTTTTTTTTTTTTTTTTTGCAAAAACAGGTCAAATTCCAGTTTTTTGATTAAGCAATTAACTTTTAATTCTATAACATTTACACAGATTTCATTATTTTTAATAGCTTAATCTAAATGTATACTTTAAGAAAATATATAGTTTGTGAGATCTCAAATGAGAAGTCTAGTGTATATAAGGAAATGTTTGGAGCAGTGTCATGTTTTCTGTGTAAAGGGTTGTTAAAATGATAAATAAATAAATAAGACAGAGAGAAAGAAAGAAAGAAAGAAAGAAAGAAAGAAAGAAAGAAAGAAAGAAAGAAAGAAAGAAAGAAAGAAAGAAAGAAAGAAAGAAAGAAAGAAAGAAAGAAAGAAAGAAAGAAAGAAAGAAAGAAAGAAAGAAAGAAAGAAAGAAAGAAAGAAAGAGAACTTGAGGAAAAACAGAAAAGTGTGTGTTGACACACACACTTTAAAAATGCAGAATCACCAGCACACAATTACATTGTATTAATTGGCCTTTCTAAGGTTACCATTACCAAGTGTACACCTACCAATGCTTTTCTCTGTTTGGCTTCCTGTCTTTTCCTTGATCTTTTATTGTCTTTTCTCCTCAAGGAGTCATCTACTGTTCTGGGGTAACTCTTGATCTGTGTAACCATAACAGAAAATTAATAATTGAAAAGTCAGCATGACAGAAGCTAACTTTACGACTGTCAACTTGCCTTTAATTTATCATGTACAAAAGCAGTTTTAATCCAACCAAAAGTTTGAATCAATGATAAGTGATCCTAAAATTAACAGTTTGGTTTGAGTTGTACCTTAAAATTTATTTTATTATGAAATCTGTGCTTTATGCAGTTAATATATCTAGGTCCTCTCCAGTAAATCAAACAGCTTATATATGTAACAGCAAACGCTACAGCCAGCTATCAAAACATATCAACTCACAAATTCTGGGTCCGGTTCTTCATATCTGAAGTTGTACTTTCTTTCAAATTCTTCTTGTTTCTCTATAGCCTCCTCTTCTTCCGAGAAATCATCATTAACAATTTCATCATAGGTAGGAATCCTGTCAGAATAACAGCAAAAATGTGGGTCTACTACAATACACATGCATATTATTTATCACATTGACCGAGATTTTGATGGACAATATACATACATACTATTTATCTAATTGACCAAGATTTTGATGGGCAATATCATGCAAATAATGTACAAGCATGTTCAACAATGTACAATGGGTACTTCAAGTACAACAGTGTATGATCTGTACGACAATGTTACGACAGTGTACATTGGGCACTTCAGTACTAAGTGTATGATCAGTACAACAATGTTACGAATGTGTACAATGGGTACTTCAGTACTACAGTGTATGATTGATATGACAATGTTACAACAGTGGACAATGGGTACTTTAGTACCAGTGTATGATTGGTACAACACTGTTACAAATGTGTGCAATGGGTCCTTCAGTACCAGAGTGTATGATCGATATGACAATGTTACGACAGAAAAAGAGAGAGAGAGAGAGAGAGAGAGAGAGAGAGAGAGAGAGAGAGAGAGAGAGAGAGAGAGAGACAGAGACAGAGAGAGAGAGACAGAGAGAGAGAGAGAGAGAGAGACAGAGAGACAGAGAGAGAGAGACAGAGACAGAGACAGAGAGACAGAAAGAAAGAAAAGAAAGAAAGAAAGAAAGAAAGAAAGAAAGAAAGAAAGAAAGAAAGAAAGAAAGAAAGAAAGAAAGAAAGAAAGAAAAGTGTGTGTTGACACACACACTTTAATTACAAAGTTTGGCATACTTAGTCAAGTACTTGATACCTATCCACCCCCTTTTTGCTTTGTTTTATACATATTAATTTTAAATTGCAAACATACCCAACATTAACTATTTTGACATTCACAATGGTGGAAAGCTTCACAATATTTAGGAGCCTACAAATAACCTATGAGACTATATGCACAGTGCTTTTCATCAACTGTTGAAAGCAAACCACTGACCTGTCTGTATCTTCATCAAGGTATCTCTTGTTAAGGATGTAATCACGTAAAAACTTTTCCCCCTCATCAATACGTGGGTCATTCCAGTAGGCTTTCAGATCATTCTGCAGACAGGCACAGTAAATGTATTCATACATCATTCTAACATAAATGTATTTCACTCACCATTACACACTTTATCTTGACCTTGCACATTTGATTTGTTGGGTTCATAGTTTTATACAATTTTGCAGGATAAAGCTTTACAAGCATGTATGCAAACAATGCTAAAGACCAACAGAAAGTCACGTGTAATATTTCTCACATGTAAATTACATCCAGAGTTAACAATGCAAAAAGACAAACAATCCTTATTTACAAAATTTCTCACAGACAGCTCATATTTACAGAGTTAACATGTTGCCTTTAAACTTTACATTGGCTATGTGGATAAAAAACTGAATCTTTAAATAGCTCATTACTGTCATGTAACTTGGATTCTGTACATAATAGTGCCATGCCAGAGTTGTTAGAGTAGGTAAATTATAGCAATAATGTGCATGCATTAAGAAATTATATTGCCTGCTAAGACAGACTCTTGTTATATGTGATGGTCTGAGCTTAGCTGAGGACGCACTCAGACCATCGTGTATCTTTCTTAGCAGGCAAGAAATTATAATGAATACCCGCTTCTGTTTATCCTTTCCTCCTTTAACACCTAAAAGTTACTGTATGCCAATATACTGTCTTCACAACATTTTCCAGTCAACAAAAGACATTAATTTGTGTGAATTGTAAATGATACCTAGGTACAGTTGTGTTCAGGGTAAGGTTGCGCTAAATTAAGTTCTGTTCTATTTGCGTGTGGTTTCAGTTTTGCCCATGCAATTTCATTTAGTTTCATGCGTGGATGAACCACACTTATGTCAACAATGAGGCATGAAAATATGGACTGAGCTCATTTATTCGTAGAGTCAGCGCACAATTATAGGGGAGGTGGTACATGTTATCATATATCCGCAAAATGTAACATGACATGTGTCAAGGGTCATCATCCAGACTTGTTTTGCCACATACCAAAACTGTTACAACCCAGTTGAGGTTTTAAACCGTAAAAGGCTACTTTTCCTTGGCTCCATCCTATTCTGTTGTTAAGTTCTCTCACCACCGAGTTTCCTATGTATTTGCAACATTTGTGATGTTTTGCACTCCACATGAGACAAAAAGAAGTTTGATGGGACAGGCATCATTTGAGCGTATTACAATTTATGGTTGGCAAAGTGCTAACTTTTTCCATCAACATCACGGTAATGTCATGTAAAATATCAAATATAATTGCTGATACATAAACTGTACCTTTCACTGTGTATTTTAAGCACTTGGCCGGCTGAAATTTGGCAAAACAACGTCAAGAATGCAGTAAATTTGCGCTCATTTTACACCCCCATAGCCTGTTGGCTTGCCACAAAAACATGCCATATTTGGTATCGTTTTGAAGCCGCAGATCTCCACTACTATTGGCTAATGATGATGTAGGTCAGATCATCACATGACATTTTGAATAATTGATCTGATGTCTGATCACATGGGCCAATAGGAAAAGCGGTTTTCAACTTCTGGTGTATATTATGATTAAACTCACCCAGCAACATGCTTGGAAGTGTGGCAGGCTTGCCGATGAAGGAGACCACAAAACTGGTCATTTATATGCTATTGTGACATAAAAACATGACTTTTTATCAGACTAAGATGCAGAAGGGTTCTATGAAACAAAATGAAATGATGACAAAAGGTACAATATGAAATTAGCCGCAGGTTTGGTGTTGATGACGGCAAAACCCAAACCATGCTTGCCCTGTTGACTGTTGATGACGTGCACAGGTGCACCGCGGAAGATTTGTTTCTGATTTGCTCTTCCTGAAAATTGCCGCTTCGATACAGTGAATCATATCGGTAATTGCAAATAACTTGTTAAATATGCATGATAATGAAATTTTACCCACAGGAACCCCATCTCACGCAGCAACACTCCTTTCCTCCTGTACATAAATAAAATAAAGTGTTGTCATTCTGCGGGTGTGCTGAGCACAGCTTTAGCAACTATCAGTGCTATGGAGCCCCAAAATCATCTTGGCTAGCATTTAAGTGAAATACTAGTAATATAAACTATCATTTGACACATTCAGGTTCATATATGTATGATTGCCTTCAGAGATAACAGGTGCCCAGCACGCTTAATGTATGCAAGCAACACTACTATGAATGAGTGACAAACACACCTGGTTCTTTTTGCATAAACTTCTAAGTCAACTGTGACTCATTTATACATCTGTGCGCTCGATTCCAAAACGCGCCACAGTGCAAAAAAAAGTGTTCTATTTGACAAGGAACCTAGTTGTGAACACAACTTTACATGTATGAGTAACATACCTAGCTATATGAATGAGCAACATCACCTCGGGACATATATGAGTAAACATAACTTAGGAACACGTATTAGTAACATACCTAGGTATATGAGCAACATAACCCACGTACAGATATGAGTAACATAACTTAGGAGCATGTATGAGTGACATACCTAGGTACATATATAAGCAACATAACCCATATATATATATATATATATGAGTAACACAACTTAGGAACACATATTAGTAACATACCTAGGTACATATATGAGCAACATAACCCACGTACATATATGAGTAACATAACCTAGGTAGATAGGAATAACATAACCTAGGAACATGTATGACTAACATAACCTACATGTAGGTCAACAAGCTTTTCCTTGGCATGCATTGGGTATACCAAGGACAGTTTCTGACATAGTCTCAACTCATCAGGGGAAGTGTTAATCTCACCAGCTCTTCTGCCACTTGTTCACCCTCCCCCAGCTCTGCTTTGTGTCCTTTTAGCCACTCAAGATAGTCTTCCTCTTCTTTTTTCTGCAAGCATAAAATTTTTAAATCACAACCTCAAGCAAATGTTTTTGCAGTGCATCATTCCATACACAATCTAAGAAATTTGTGTGCCTTTGTCTCAACTGCATATATTGCTCAGTTCTGTCACAGTTACATCCATGTACATGTATCAGTTTAAACCATTTTATGACACACTTCTTCAAGAAAAGCCCTTATAATGGTTGATTAATTTTAAATGACATTACACATTTGTGTCACTCATATTTTTAATGAAGGTCCAGTGGACAACTTGAACACAACAGAAAAGCATTATTGATCAGCTTCTATCATATCATTAAGCATATGTACATATCTACAGTGTCACCAAACATAGCCCAACATTGAGTAGTCTCTGTCTTGAAAAATCACACCAAGGTCAGGTCCCAAGATGTTTATTTCAAACTGATACTCTCTTATCACTGAAAAGATACCACACAGCAGCTGTGGCTGGTTTCTCAAGCCAGTTAGTTTTTCAAGACAGGGACCACTTTGTTCTCTGGTCCATACCTCTTCTTCTTTTGTTTTTGTTCTCTTTGTCAGGAACTCTTCATCTGAATCGGAGTCATCAGATCTCACTGCTGCTAACAAGCTGACAAAATAATCAACACTCTCAGTGAACTTTCATACTGTCACAATTCCATTCTTGTTATATTTTATAAAGAAATATGAACATGATTTATTACAGATATTTATTCTTCTGTCCCCTAAAACCTTGTAAGAGGGGCATAAAAACAATCATCTAAGTAAACATATCTAACTTTTCAAAGTACAATGTAATGAACAGCTTTAAATTTGCATGTGCCTTTTATCATATCTACTGAATACATTGTCACAAAAAGTCTATGCAGCTTGAACATAATGTGCTGCAATTCTGTTACCACTCACATAGGTAAAGTTCCAGTCATGTACAATGAAAGACAGACAAGCACAGAATTGCAATAATGAAGAAAACTTACTTGTCCTTGAGTTCTTTCTGTTCCTCTGTATACTGTACAATGGGAGGTTTGTCTACATCACTGTCACTTTCCTCACTCAAGTGGCTGAATTTAATAACAAAATTCAAGTTATAGGACTTACGCGATAAAAATTTCTTGCTTATTAATAATGTTCTATTAACTGCATTCTAACTCCATACATTGGATTTTGAGTAAATCTTTATATGTAAAATGACAGTATGACAAAAGAACTGGACACTTCTGTTATTGCTATAAGAAAAAACAGACAAACATTCTGTCTAGTTTCTTTGTTCAGTGGATACTTGTACATTGTACTGAAAATTTTGTCCTCTTTCAGCTGTTGAAATACTCATGACAGAAATAATGGGTTTCATAATTTTATTGACCTGCATTTAATTAAGCACTGAATACATCATTATCAGCTTGGAAAGAAAAGACTGTGATAGTCCTGTGCTCAGCTGACCTTGCATATGGAGACTGATGTAGTCCTGTGACCTTTGAAATAATATCACAGTCACTTTTCTGTTAGACTATCATCAACCACTGTTTGCAATGCCAGTCTTCACTCACAGTGTTGGAGTCATCATTTTGAGATGAGAAACAACAGAATCCATCATTACCAAGATAAAAAGTTAGTGTGTTTGTTTGACCTTTCAAAGGCACTCAAGGTCAAAATTAACAACACCAAAAGAAACCCCATAAGTTTTCTTGTATAGTGTTTAATAGTAACCATGGGCAAAGACTCCACCATTACCAAGATGTCAGTTTGACCTTTCAAGGTCAAAAGCAATGCCAGAAGAAACCCTATTAGTATTTTCCTATTGATGTTTAATAGTACACATGATCCTAGGACCCACTATTACCAAAATATAAGCCAATATGCCACAGTTGCAACTGTTGCTATTACAGCAACAATGCACACATACACATGTAACCTTACCAATAACTCCTTACTTCAACGTGCATGATGATACAAAGAATCTATGTCCCCTCCCAGGCCATATTCTGTTGAGACTCGTTCATGGGTTTAAAATTCAGTGGAGAATAGCTGTTCATGTGATATTCTGTGGTTTAAACTTCACATGGTGAAAGTCAACAATGAGCTATGTTGCACATGCCTACGTAACATGAAAGCACCACACGCCTATAGCTGGGCAAGGTGAAGACATGTTGCACATGCCCTCCACATTAATGTTTCATTTAGTTTGTGACTAATGTAGATAGGTTTCTGGGACTGGGGACATTAACAAAAAGAAAAAAAAAAAGGTCAAGGTTGACAAACATGCCATGCTGCACAAAAAAGGTCTGGTCAGCATGAGTGATGATGCATATGCCTGCCTTTACTACGATGCATGTGTGATACGGTACTAACTGAAGATGCTTTAAAGTCCCAATTACCAGCTGTGTCACCTTCTGGTACTGGTGATCTTGAAAAAGATCATGGTCAACAAACTCACCACCCTGCACAAACAAGTTAATGAGTATTGCAGAGCAATACATAGTCCCCCGCTCGTCGCCCACGAGGTTGAATGGACTACTATATAGGGGTGTGACCTAGATGAAAAAAAAAATTAAAAGTATGGCACATTCTTAGATTAAGCTTCACATTTGTGCAAAATTTCATTAATCTAAGTAAAAGGACAAAAAAGTTATGGCCCAGACAAGATTTTGAATGGATTTCACAGTGACCTAGATATTTGACCTAGTGACCTACTTTTGCCATGTGACACAACAACTCCCCAGGTAGTATTAAAATAATAAATTTGGTAGCTGTAGGTATTATAGTAAGGGAAATATGGCATGGACAAGGTTTTACATGGAGTTTATACTTTTGACGGAGGGACGGACACACGGACGGTGCCCATTACCATATCCCCTCTAAGGTCTACCCACCATAAAAAAATCAAAGGGCTGGCATCAATAATTTAGAAGATATGGCCCGGACAAAATTTGTGTTGTATCTTGAGCTTGCTTAATGAACTTCGTTAATTAATTAATTAATGGAAGTAATTAGCCACAGAAAACAATGCGTATGCACACCTACTACCTAAGGTCTACACACCATAAAAAATTCAAAGGGCTAGCATTAATAGTTTAGAAGATATGGCCCGGACAAAATTTGTCTTGCTTAACGAACTTCATTAAATTATTAATTAATGCAAGTAATTAGCCACACAAAACAATGCCTATGCACACCTACTACCTATGGTCTATCCACCACAAAAAATTCAAAGGGCTAGCATTAAGAGTTTAGAAGATATGGCCCGGACAAAATTTGTCTTGCTTAACGAACTTTGTTAAATAATTAATTAATGCAAGTAATTAGCCACACAAAACAATGCCTATGCACAGCTACTACCTAAGGTCTACCCACCATAAAAAAATTGAAGAGGTAGCATTAATATAGGGAAGATATGTGCCGGACAAAATTTGTTTCTGTATATTTACATATCGATCGGTGACCCAAATATTTGACCTAGTGACCTACTTTTGCTTTATGACACTTTCTTAGACTAAGCTTCACATTTGTGTAACATTTCATGACTCTAAGTAAAAGGACAAAAAAGTTATGGCCCGGACAAGATTTTTCATACATATGTATTCTGTGACCCAGATATTTGACCTAGTGACCTACTTTTGGCACACCATACACCTCTATCCTGGGAAGTACAAACACATTAAATTTGGTAGCTGTGGGTGTTATGGTGTTGGAAATATGGCCCGGAGAAGCTTCGGACGGACGGACGGAAGGACGGACGGACGGAAGGACGGACGGACGGAAGGACGGACGGACGGAAGGACGGACGGACGGACGAGGTGCAAACCTATAGTCCCCCACCAAGTGGGCGGGGGACTAAAAAGTTCTGGCAATGCATGAGCAAAGCTGTACATGCCTTTAATACAATGCATGTAGGATAAGGCACAGATTGTATTTGCTTGAAAGTCAGGTTTAGCAGTTCTGTGACCTTAAAAAGAGGTCAAGGTCAACATGAAACAACACTTCACATGCCCATCACAGGATGCACTATATTATAAATTGCATCAGTCTATCTTAAGTGGTTGATTAAATATTGGGCCATATGGAGCTGTCACATTCAGGCACCATGTGACCTTGAAAAAAGGTCAAGGTCAACATGAAGCTACACTATAAATGCTGCGTACAGGAAACATCTATGCTAAAAATTTCATCATCCTACTTTAAACAGTTCATTAGGTATTTGGCTGAATGGATGTAGCAAACAAATAGACACACAGACAAACATACAGACACACAGATGAATGGATGGACAAACAAATGGACCACCTGCCCCTGTCCCTTTCATTTCTATGCTCCCCAATACCACCTTTGGTGGCAGGGGAAATAATTAAAAATCAGGAAATGCCAGCATACCATGTAGTGAACATAGTGCAGAGTAAGTCCAGGTGCATTCCCACCAAGTTTGAAGGGAATCCAACATGAAGTTTGGGAGAAGTCCAAAATAGTGAAAAAAACATACAAAAATTCATAAAAAACATTAAAAAAGTTACAGCACCACCTGTCAAACAAGTTATGGTCTAGGAGACTTCAGATGTATGTCTCTGCAATATTAAGCAAATGGCCAAACACTTTTGGAGAACATTCTTTCAGATTTTACCCAAAAATTACAACATAAAAATGCATTAAAAAGAAAAAGAAAAAAAGAAAGAAAAATCATAGGAGCATGAACATTCCAATCAACTTAATAGTGATCCACTGAAGTACATCCCTTAAGAAGTTTGAAGTGAATCTGGCAGATGTTTTTGGAGAAGTCCAAAATGTGAATTACCATTGCAATTTCCATTGACTTCCATGATAATCAATATGAATGTATGCCTCAACTGATACTGAAAAAATTGTTAAAATAGGTGTTACGTTTCATCTCCACCCTGTTAGCAAGTTCATTTGACCCTTTCACAAGGTACACTTCCATCAAGTTTCAAAACAATCTGACAGATGGTTCTGGAGTAAAGTCTAAAGTAGTTTTAATATTCAAAATATCAGGAAAAATAGAAAATCTCAGTTTTAACAATTTAAGGTTTAGGAGTCCTCACAAGTGCCCCTGTGCAATTTCCAAACAAATTGCCAAACGCTTTTGGAGAAAAAGATTTTTTTAAGATTTTGCCACATAATTAAGAGAACCGTTCATCAAAAGTACAAAAACTATTGGGCCATGACCATTTGAACAAGCTTTGCGGAGACCAACCCAAGGTACATTGCTACCAAGTCTGAAGTGGATCTGGCTAACACTTATAGAAAAGAAGCTAAAAATGTGAATTACCACTGGAATCCCAATTGATTTACATAGTAATCAACAAGAATGTGTGCATCAAGCGACAAGTACCCAAACTGAAATACTGATTCAAAACTAGAAAAAAAGATTTAATCCAGAGCAAATCTGTCTGGGTGCCAACAAAGCAGTTGTTGCCTTGTACACTCAAATTGAAATTGGAAAAGCTACATGACAGAAACATATACATGAAATTGATATTTAAAAAAAAAAATGCTGCAAAATAAGGCTCTTGGCCTTATTCATAAAAAAAGACAGACTTTTTGAATGGTACTATAATCATGCCACATTTGGAGTTTCTGGATGTAATTGTCTTCAAATAACTCCACTTGGTCAACAAATTTGTTTGACCCTTCCATAAGCTACCTTTCTACCAAGTTTTTATCTGAGTGGCAGTGTTGGAGAAGTGGAAAATAGCAAAAACACACAAAAAATTTCCAATAAGAGGTGCACTGGCCTTATGCTCTGCTGCACATTATTTGATGACCATCACCAAATATTAATTTCCTGAAATGCATTCCCTACATGACCCTGAGAAAATAGTCAAGGTTATCCATATGATGCAACATCAAATTTCCACATGAACGCACACTTATGGTACATTTGGTATTGTTTCCCTTATTCTTTATCACCTTATTGAACTTAGTGTCCTTTTCTTAAAGTGCTTAATGACCTTGAAAATAGATCAAGGTCCCTTAACATATTACAAAATTTGACCATTGGCCTAATGCATATTTGGTGCAAGTTTTGCAGTTCCATCCTAATTTTTCCTGATATGCATTTTCTCTGACCTTTGTGTCCTTCACTACATCCATAATGACATTAAAAAACAGGTCAAGGTTACCTCATTTTTTCTAAATTTGATCATTGGCAAAAGGTATATCTGGTGTAAATTTTACAAGTTCCATCCCAATATATAATCAAATTAATGAATTTAATGTACTTTTATTATTTAAGATGCTAGTTCCACTTAGTACCACCAGTGGCACCACCACGACTCCACACGTCAAGATTTTTGTCAGTATAATATTTCTGTACTGGTATATTAATTCATGTACACAAGTTCAGATGTAATGACCATAACAAAAAAAAGAAAATCCTTTCCTGATATTTATTCCCTTTGTAACCTTGAGAAAGTAGGTCAAGGGTCACCCATGTTATCCAGTATCAAAATTCTATATAGTAACATATTTATGGTATATTTGGTAGTACGACCTTCTTACTTTTCAAAATTTAAAATTTAGTCTTCTTTACTAAATCCTGGATGACCTTGAAATTAAGTCCGGTTCATTCAAAATTAGACATAATTTGTGAGGATTGGCCAATGCATATTTGTTGTAAATTCAGAAGTTGCATCTCAATTCATGATCAAAGCAATGAGCTTAATGAACTTTTTACACCTGTAATGCCAGTTCCACTTCATACCACCATTGGTGCCAGCATGACTCCATATATCATACACTTTTGTTTCTAAAACATTTCTGTCATAGTATATTGATACATGTGCACAAGTTCAGATGTAGTGTCCATGAAAAATCATTTCCAGAATTGTATTCCCTGTGTGACCTTGAGAAAGTAAGGAAAGGTCATCCATACAGTGCAACATACAACTTCTACATGTGATACACATTTGTTGTAAATTGGGTATCATCAGCCTTATTTTTAGCAACACAATGGATTTAATGTGTTTTCAACACCTTTTGGTCCATATCTTCAGTAAAACTGTAGCTTGTGCCACCAAATTTCAATGCGATTCGTCTTTTTGCCTGATCGACATTCCCACTACATTTCGAGATGATTCATGAAAAACTTAAAAAAAAACAGCATTCACAAAATTTTCCTGTTTTGGCCCATACATTACATAATACTAAGACTTTCATGCACTTGATAAGTCCTAAAAGTGATATGGGGCTCATACAAAAACTGTTGATTGTATCATGTTCACAGGCACAAGTGTATGGACAGAAGCATGGATGGACTGACGGAGAGACCAATGGACAGACAGGAGTGATTACACAAGCTCTGCTACCTGTGAACAACAAAAATCACAGTCCCACTTGGTGAATACATTAAGGTCTGGGGGTCCCAGAAGTGTCCCTATGTAATTTCAAAGCAATTGGCCAAGAGGTTTTTGGAGATTTTTTTCAACAATTTTACCAAAAAATGAACATAAAAATTCAACAACAAAAAAAAGTCACTGCAGTGAGACCACTTGAACAAATTTGGTAAAGACCCACCCAGGGTAGGTCCCCACCAACTTTGATAAGGATCTGGCCACAAGGTTTGTGGAAGAAGTTGAGAATGTGAAATGTGAATGGACAACAACAACAATCAGGCAATTAACCCTCTTGTAAGCTCTGCTATCTGTCAAGTCAGCTGACCTAAAAAGGCTGAATCCTGTCTGTCCAAACTGTGTTGAACAGTAAGAGTTCATTTTAGGTTAATACTTGTCCCACATTTAAAAGATACAATCCATCTGAGAGTTTTATGTTTACACTTTACACATGTATTGAATGAACTTCTCACCCGCCTTTCTCTAGTATGACTTTTCTGTCATAGTCTTTCAAATACATTGGTTTATCTTTTTCCTTCGTCTTTT
Source organism: Hermodice carunculata (assembly GCA_964020975.1). Taxonomy (NCBI): domain Eukaryota; kingdom Metazoa; phylum Annelida; class Polychaeta; order Eunicida; family Amphinomidae; genus Hermodice; species Hermodice carunculata. The sequence continues at coordinate 39,278,532 of OZ026630.1, forward strand.
TTCCTTTTTGTTTGTCATCATCCCCCTTTTCAGTTTTGTCTTCACCTACAACAAAATGAACTATTAGCAGCTGAATACAAAATAGCGCAATGAAAACTGATTACCATATCAAATACATTGTCCACTTACATAAATACCAGTTGGCACGACAAAAACCAATGAATTTCTGGAATACAATGTCCACTCACATCATCCAAGACAGCACAATCAAACAAATTTTCAAAAATTAATGGTAAAAATAAAAGAAACCTAGAACAGTGGATGGAGTAAATTGCAATTCTCAGATTTCAGGACTGTCTGCCAGTAAATATTTTTAATTCTGTTACCTATTATAAAGTTGCTGTGGATGACATATCTAAAGCAACTAATAATAACATTGGTAAGCAAAGCTTGAGTAATATTGAAAAGAGCTTCTGTACAGATGATGCAATTCAGAGTGATGTTAGGGGTTTGAGAGCTAACAAGTTTGATGGTTATCTTGGTCTTTTTTTCTGACCATATCATACATTGCTGATTTTGATGTTGCTATTACAATATTAATATATTACTTTATACTAATCTGTTTGAAGTACATCACCAAATCAGCAAAATAGATCTGGGTCTTAAAAATATTGAATTAAAACATTCTGTTACAAAAGCAGTCACAGAAAAAAGGCCCTTGTATGCAGACAACCATGCTTAAAGTTTTATCATTTTCCTTTTCCTAAATCCGTTGTTGATAGTCTTTACATACTAATATTTTTTACCTTCATCGTGATAAAATTTGACATCTTGGTCATAGATCTTCGGGTTTTTTGTTTTGACAGCAGCCAATGCACACAACCAATCTTTCTCCAGTTGTGATGTCAAGGCCTGCAATTTAAGAATACATTATATACCACCAAATTTAGCACATTAAAATAATGCACCTATGTGTACATATTTTCATTAATTTTTGTTATACCTCTCAGATTTGGTAAGATATGAATTAAAATAATACAATTACAATAAAAATTATTCTAGCATGAGACAAGACACACAAGAAACACATGACCAAGAACCTCAGAAAACTAAAGGGCAGCGTGAACAGACCATGTTCAGTTGACCTTAGCTGGTTCTCAAAATCAAGGTTGCAACTGAATAGACCTGTGATGAACTTTACCGCAGTGCACATGACATTTAGAAGTACATGTATTTCTAAGATTTGCCTAAAGAAAATTTCATTAAATGTGAATTAACATTAGAATGCCCATTGACTTATATAGTAATCACTAGGAAAGGTACACGAACCGATAAGTACCCAAATCAAACAAAAACAAAAACAAAAACAAAAACAAAAAACAGGAATCCACAGCAGTGTCACCCAATCAACAACTTTGTTTGAACCTATCACAAGGAACATATCCACAAAGTTTCAGCTTAATCTGAGTGATGGTTCTGGAGAAGAAGTAAAATGGCATAAACACACACACACAAAAAAAATTGAGAAAATTGTTGCGCCACCTGGTGAACAAACTAAGTAGGAGTCCTTAAGAGTGTTTCTGTGTGATATCATAGCAACTGGCTAAGTGCTTTGGGAATTTTTTTTCAATATTTGACCAAAAAAAACAAAAAAACAAAAAACAAGAAGATCATGATTATCCTGTGCTCTGCTGACTGGGATCTGCTTTTACAGTATTGGAACACATGGACTGCAGTCTAGATTTGTACAGCTATATACATGTATGTAGAGTGGTAGCAAATTTGTCCTTAAAATAAATTTTGCGGAAGAACGGACGGACGGACAGACGGACGACGGATGCAAACATATTCTACAAGCTCTGCTGATGGTAGTACATGTATTATCAATTGACATACCTTGCTGTTTCAATGGCTGCCGGTGTACAGTGGCAGCACTCACTTACAGTCACAAAGTCTGATATCGCATAACTTTGTCAAAAATTAACATATCCACATTATTTTCGCAAACTTTCACTGTCTAATGTCCAACTATATTTTGATAAAATTTTTAGCAATTCTATCATGCTGTTCTGAAGAAGAAGTCCAAAATAGCCTTAACACGCAAAAATTCATAAAATAGGAAAAAACGCAGCGCCATCTGGTGGCCAAAATGAGAACTAGTTGACCCCAGGTGACCCTATGTGCAATATCAAAGCAATTGGCCACGTAGTTCTTGAGATGAAGGAATTTTATTTTTTTTCAAAAAATAAATTAAAAAATTCATTAAAAATAGAAAAATTACTGCATCATCATCTCCTTCGCAAACTTGGTAGATGTTCACCTGGGCAACATCCATGTGCAAAATTAAAACATTCCATACAGCGGTTTTTGAGAAGAAGTCAAAAGGGTGTAATATATGCACTGTATTGCCATATATATATATATATATATATATATATATATATATATATACAGCTGCAGCACTTCCTTACAGTTGTGAAGTTTGATATCCCATAACTTTGCCTAAAATTAACACATCCATATTATTTTCGCAAACTTTATTTGTCTAATGTCCAACTATATTCTGATAAAATTTTAAGCAATTCTATTCAGCCGTTCTGGAGAAGAAGTCGAAAATAGCCTCAACAGGCAATAATTCATTAAAAAAATTGGAAAAAATCACAGCGCCACCTGGTGGCCAAAATAAGAACTAGTTGACCCCAGATGACCCTATGTGCAATATCAAAGCAACTGGCTTCGTAGTTCTTAAGATGAAGAAATTTTAATTTTTTTCAAAAAATAAATTAAAAAATTCATAAAAAATAGAAAAAATTATTGCATCATCATCTCCTTCACAAACTTAGTAGAGGTCCACCTGGGGATCACCCATGTGCAAAATCAAAACATTCTATGTAGCGGTTTTTGAGAAGAAGTTGAAAATATAAAAAGTCTAACGACAGACGGACAGACGGACGGACAACGGACGCAAACGGATTCTATAAGCTCTGCTGACTGACAAGTCAGCAGAGCTAAAAATCACAGAAAAGAGGGCTGTGTGAACAGCCCGTGCCTCAGCTGATCTTGACATTTATCACACTTGCAGCTCTATGAACTTGGGAAAGGATCAAGCACACCATGTTCTGAGTAATTCTGACCTTTATAGAAGAGCACTTACATGTGCAACATCAAAGTTCAAGTAGTTCTCAAGTTACAAAGAAGAGTAAAATTCATGTTTGTTGCACTGTGACCCCACAAACGAGGTCAAGGTCATTCACGTACTGTCTCAGCATGACCTTCATACAGAATAATTAACATGTGTAGCTAACTCAAAACAGATCTCAAGTTATCAAGTAAACAGTAAATTTCGTGTCAGTTGTCCTGTGAATTAGCATTAGAATGCCCATTGACTTACATAGTAATCAATAGGAAAGCTGCATTGAAAGATAAGTACCCGAATTGAAAATCCTTAAAAATCAGGAATCCAAAGCAGTGCCACCTAGTAAACAACTGTTTGACCCTTCCACAACAACATATCCATCACATTTCAGCCTAATCTGAGGGACTGTTCTGACAACAAGTGAAAAATAGCAAAACCATACAAAAAATTCATTAAAAGATTGCAGCGCCACCTGGTGAACAAATTGGGAACTAGGTGTCCCCAGGAGTGTCTATGTACCATATCAAAGCAACTGGGTGAGCGGTTTCAGAAGAGAAGAATTTTGAAGGTTTGCCCCCCAAAAAAAGAACAAAAACATTCATAAAAAATCCAAAAATCAATAGAGCATGACCATTTGAACACGTTTGGTAGAGATCCACCCAAGGCACATTCCCACCAAGTTTGAAGTAATCCTGGTCAATATTATTAAAGTTATGACCATTACAAGAAATTCCCATGTTAAACTTTCCTCTAAAAACTTTTGTAGAGATTTTTGAAAAAGAATTCATAAAAAAATCCAAAATTCATTGGAACATGACCATTGGAACAAACCTGGTAGACACCCACCCAAGGTACATTACCACCAAGTTTGCAGTAAATCTGGATGACGGTTTTGGAGAAGATGTCGAAAATGTAAATTAGCATTAGAATGCCCATTGACTTACATGGTAATCAATAGGAAAGGTGCATTTACCCCAAAGGAGCTGAATTGAAAAAATCTTTAAAAATCAGGAATCTGCAGCTTTCCCACATAGTGAAAAACTTTGTTTGGCCCTTCCATAAAGAACATATCCACCACGTGTAAGCGTAATCTGAGTGACAGTTCTGGAGAAGAAGTCGAAAATAACTATAACACACAAAAATTCATAAAAAATTAGAAAAAAAACTGCAGCCCCACCTGGTGAATAAATTAACAACAAGGAGTCCCTAGGTGTCTTCCTGTGTGATATCAAAGCAATTGGGTGAGCAGTTTCGGAGAAGATTTTTTAAGATTTGTCAAAAAGAAAGAACAAAAAAATTCATTAAAAATCCAAAAATCACTGGAGCATGAACGTTTGAACAAACTTGGTAGAAACCCACCCAAGGCACATCTCCAACAAGTTTGAAGTGGATCTGGCTGACGGTTTTTGAGAAGGAGAAGCTGAAAATGTGAATTGTGGACAACGGACCGACGGACGGACGACGGACGACCGACCCTCACAAAACCTCAGCTGACTGACAAGTCAGCTGAGGTAAAAATTGTTCTTGACAAACATTGCACTGGCACTACATTTTTTTGAGAATCCAAACAAAATTTTCAAAGAGGCAATTAGCTTTCAATCTAATTAAATATATTGTGATTTGTATATTGTATTGGTTGATTGATTTAAAACATACATGTATCAGTGTCAGGCACCTTTGCATTTTATTAAAATAACACTGAACGTTCACACTTCAAATATATCAAAGAATGGCTCCAAATGGTCTTCATCTGGCATCATTTCCTCATTGAATGAAGTCTGATGGGGAAAAGACAGTGAGAGATGAGAAAAGATCAGATGTTGTGCATGTCAATATATGGCAGTCTGCAAGAGTATGTATAAGTAGTAAATCAAGAAATATGGAATTTTTTTTTACAAATTTATTATGATATGTAAAGCCTGCAGTGCTGTAATTATACCCTTAACTTCACGATTTATTGTGGGGGACCCCAAGTATTCTAATTTATATAAATGCACTTTTTATTTCAATTTCATTAAATTGATTTAGTATCCCACATCCCAAAGGGAGTCCCATGCCACCCACAAAATAGGATAGACCCTAGCTTTGCAGCGCGCGCATTGGGACAAATTTGTAAGAAATTCATATTTTGACACAAGCTACAAGTACAATCACAACGATAATTTATGTGAAGAGGATAATGTGGTTTTGGACAGGTTTCATACCCACTCATTAGTTATTACACTACTGTGTAAGTAGGTGGGCCCGGCTATAAATAACCTCCCCCCCAAAAAAAAGTTGAGATGACCCCCATTATGGATTACAATCTGCTGTCATGGGGGCCACCTATGAATAATTATACAAGTGCACAGTGATCCAAAGGATCCATGTCCCCCGCCACAATATACAGAAGAAAGCTATACAATGTATATAGCATGTCTGGATGCCAAAAAAACTGATATGTTCTTGGGCCCTGTGACCTTGAAAATACGTCAAGGTCAAAAGCAATAAATGGCACACATGCCCTTGGTATGATGCATCTCTGTTATAAATTTCATTATTCTATTTCTAAGGGTTCTAGAAATATGCTGCCAGACACACGAAAAGGATATGTTCTTGGGCCAAAAACAATACACAGTGCACATGCCCGTGGCATGATGCATCTCTGGTATAAATTTCATTACTCTATCGCTAAGAGTTCTACAGATATGCTGCTGGTGGACAGCTGGCTGGCAGACGGACATCTCATTTGAAACTTAAAATCTTCATACACTATTCCACCATACCAACACTGGTATAAACAGGAAAAAGTAATACATTTATTAGCACCATAAAGTTGACTAGAGGTGTTATGAGGCAAAATGTACTAAGGTATTAGCTGGAAGCCACCTCTTCCACTATACTGGATGAAGATTGAAAAGAAAGAAATCCTGCAAAAAGTGAGTATGATCATGGTTTTCCGATTTAAGATGGACTAGAGAAAATTCTCTAGGTGAGTTAAGTATACTTTACCCCATGTACTTTCCCTCTTACAACTCTAAGCACTTTGAGGACTACACTTTGTCATTTCAAGCTCCATCTTGACACAGTTTGACCTTCGACTAATGTTCTTGAGTTGGTGTTGTATTTATTAGGTATTTGGTCATATCTCTGGAAATATTTCAACAGAGTTTTGTGAGACAGACGGACACAGCCCCTATCCTCACTAACTCTATGTCTCCCTATGCCACCTTCGGTGGCGGGGACAACAAGGAAATGTATGTACAACCAAATGACAAATTGTTAAAACTGTTATGTCTATCCTGTACCTCTGCATCTTCATCTTCGGATTCTGATGAACTAGAACTCTCATCCAAGTCCAAATCTTCAACATTTCCATACTTTGCTTTAACTGAAAGAAAAAAGAAATAAAAAGTGAACTTAACAAGGTTGAATTGCCAACTTTAACTTGTCATGAGTGCTTGGCAGAATACCATACTTATAGTTTTAATTACTGTACCATATTTTATGTCAATCACTGCCCATTCCTAGACTCACGGAATAATTACAACCTGGCTTTGTGCTTTCCATGTTTGGCTGTTTTTTTATCATTATCACCCTTTATAATATGTTAATCCTTCCCCACACTCATTATTGCAGTACAGTCTGGAGCCCTGGTCTGTGTCAAAAAGATCTTACTCAGTTAAAGCATGTGCAAAACAGAGCTACGAGAATCATTTTGGAATGTCACCCTAGGACTCACATCGTGGAAATGTTGGATACCGTACATTAAAATGGATGCATGAACATCAAACAGAGACTGCATTATAACAAGCCCAACCCATTGTAACTAACCCTATTATATATTGCCAACCATAACACGAGGTTGGGTTCCCTGTGGCTATAGGAAAACATGAGCCCATAGATTTCATTATCTTCATGGCTATTTCGTCACCACAATAAATCAATTAAGCAGTGGTCCTGATCTTAATAATACGGTGGCTCTCCGCTTGTCTGCCGCGGTCCTGTGTCACTGTGTGACACAGGTGGCCTAGGGTAACCAAAAAAAAAAAAAAAAAAAATCCATCCCTCACACACCCTATCCCCACCTCTAAGGCTCAGGCTCTTCCCATGGGAGCCCTTATAAGGGCTACCACCATTCCCATTCCATCCCCTCCCTGTATTCTGGGATTCTAATTTAACCTGTTGCCTTCTAACTCTACAGTGAAACCTCCCTATATTGAACGCCCATGGGACCGAACAAAAGTGTTCGGTATAGGGAGGTGTTCGGTTTAGGGAGGTTTCCACATTGTAGCCTCATGTCTTACCAACCATGCTATACAGATACCAGCTGAGATCATTATGGTGGGAGATACTCATGTTAACTACATGTACATCATTAAATAAATGAACAACAAAGAAGTAATTTTTGATTGTTTTATGATTTGGGAAAGATGTACTGACTATGATAGAGCAAAGTTCAGATGTATACATGCACATATATATATATCAAAAGGGTCACGTGATCTTTCATGGTAGTTTGACCGTACGAGTTGCCCGAGCTTTTTTGCCGTCAAAATTCATCTTTGATGTCTTCTTTTCTTGGATTTTTACTATACATGGAGGAATGAAGGTTTGAGGGCCAAAGTGTGTGATTTCTGGTATGCTGGATTTGGCGGATTGTGATTTATAGGGACATTTCTTGACGTTTCTCTTAGTTGAATAACCCGCCGTTCAAACTTGCTTGGCCTTTGTTACATACAAGTGAATCAGTGCAATCATGGCCACGGATAATACTGCAATGTCAAGTTCTGCTCGGAACCCACGTACGCCTGTGGGGGCTACTCAGAGTCTGAAACGTCCATGGATAGATGATTCACCAACTGGACATTCTCCTCCTACTAACAAGCCACACGTGGATTCAGAAATTTCTGGTAAGGATGATACTTTATCAGTTAGCGTTCAGCCTAAAAGTACTGTCGACGATGGTGAAATGAATGACTTTTTCTGTAAACTCACAAGCCCCCGTATAGAAGCGTGGCTAAAACGTATCATAGGCGAAGCTGTCCAAGCCCAGGTAAGCGCCCAATCAAAAAAAATCGAAGAACTGGAGAAAAAAGTAACTAAGCTAGAAACTGAACTGAGTGAGGTCAAAGTATCTGACTTCAAAGCCACGGAAAATGAGAAAAGAATTGTACAACTGGAGTATGATTTGGACGAGCTGCAACAGTATGGTCGCAGGAATGCTCTCAGATTCTGGTCAAAAGATGCGGAGTCAGAAGGTGAGGATACAGACAATTTAGTATTGGAACATATTAAGAGTCTTGGTGTAAATGTGGAAAAGCATGAAATAGGACGCACCCACAGAGTTGGCAAGAAACGTGATGGCAAGCCACGTGCCATCATAGCAAAGTTTATCTCATACCGGGCTAGGCAGAGAGTATATAATGCACGGAAAAAGAACAATAACGTTTTCGTCTCAGAGGATCTTACACGCAAGAGGGCCCACATCATGTTCTTAGCGCGAGGTATGAGGCGAAACAAACTGATAGACTCTTGCTGGTCAAAAGACGGACGCATTTATGTGCGCGAACTAAATGCATGGGGCACCGCGACTCCAGGTCGTGTTGTCCAAATACACAACAAAGAGGACCTCAACACGTTTCATAAGTGAACGTGCGCCCTCTAGCCAATACGAATTCTCAAATGCATTGCCTGGACTTCTATCCAAGATATTATTTGGACTTCTAGTTAATAAGTTTTCAGTTCTGATATCTTTACATACATCCCAGTGCTTTATGTAATACCAAAATATCGTTATTAGTACATTCCTTCTGCCGTTTTCTCATTGTACATATTATATTCAAACATGTATAGGCCTATCTTTGTAACTCTTCTTGACTGCCAGCATGAGTCAATTTTTTCCACAGTGATGTTTCACTTTACATTTTATACATGTATATTTCCAGCTTCTGGTCTGGTCTGGTCCCTATTTTTACTAAAGAAGAACAAACAGTTCGGCCGTCCAGTAAAGCACAATACTTGCTGTGGTACCAAACACTGTTTACTCTGTTGTCTACCTGTCAGCACTCCAATCAAAGCTCATATTGTCCGTGGGTTTTATATTATGTCTTTCCCACCTTGATCACAATGTATTGCTTTTCACAGTATTGTTTTCTCTATTTGCTACGAGTCGCAATACGTTCATTTATAGCCACTTGCGTTCCATCAAGGTGTGAACTTCACATGGTATATATTGTGTCTTGAAATTGTTTTCTGCTTTGCAGAGCCGTCTTGTGGTGACATTCATGCAGGTTTCGCTAGTACAGGTAACCCCTGTGTCCACTCACGTCTATGTCATTCAGTTCACTTGCTGTTTACACCTGTCGATCATCAATTTACCCTATGTCAATATTTATTCCTGTTAAGTTGTATTTAAACTCAGACTTGTCGTATTTATGTCTTCCATCACTGGAAGTTTGATGTGAAATTTAATCAATCCATCTAAGTAATCCTTCAGCAAATGAGCATATATACGAGCATGTTGTGTATATGATGGTTTCAGAGTGCACATACATGATCATGTTATCGAATTATTTTCTCAAATGTACTGCTAACGATTTTTTTTGTTAAATTGTTTCGTTTACATGTTTCCATATTTCTTGTGTGTGAACGTCAACTACTCGAGTGTCAACACAAAATTCATGTATTCCTGTTCATTTACATCCAGAGTCACAACTGTTGCGGTTTTTTTTTTCATACTTTGACAACCACGTTCCTTTTTCTTTCTTTTTTATTTTTTGTTTCGTATGTGATCTCCATGATATTCGTGCTACATATGCGTTTTTCATGTTTCGTGTCAGTCCTTTGTATTCCATTCTTATGTCAGTTTGCTCATTTGCGTTATGATATATGTATTTGTGACAACGCTTGTATGTACCCCATGTACACCGACAAATTAACTGATTCCTACTTCATAACTACAGCAGTGATTATATTACCAGAATTTTCAAGAATCTGTCTTCATGCTTTGTCTGGGCACCATATCTTGACGGATAATTGTTATGTTCTGTTATATCCATGGGGATAAGTACACAGCAATATAGAGCTGTCATTGGCTCATATTATTACCGCAAATGCCTGGTCAAAATCATATCTTGTACTACCTTTACACCTGATCATGTCTTACCTGCATTTAATTTTCTTGCATTGTTAACTACCTTTCTCCTGCTTAAATTATATTGTAACCTCAGACACGTGGCTGAAATTTTATGCAAATTGCTCGTGTTTGATGTCCACCCCAATCCAGGGCCCACGGATACATTCACTCAAAATCAATTCAAAATTTGCCATGCAAACGTCCGTAGCATTAAAAGTCCTGACAAACTTGATGAATTACATTTCTTGGCCACTTCGGAAGAACTCGACGTTATTACTGTATCTGAAACATGGCTAGATTCAAACTACCCAAGTGAATTATTATGCATTGATGGTTTTGGTATGCCCATACGCAAGGATAGGACTGTGGGTACTGGGGGAGGGGTGGCGATCTATGTAAGGGACAACTTACCCTGTACTCACCGAGCGGACCTCGGATCTGCCAACGGTGAATGCTTATGGGTTGAATTTCGACTCAAATACGGTTTAGTTCTCTTAGGTGTGTACTACCGACCACCAGGGCAATATGCCGCAGACAGAGATTTGTTTATTGAGGAGCTCGATCTTTCTATTACTTCAGCCCTCGAGTGTAATCCTAAAACTCTAATCATAACCGGTGACTTTAATGATAGGTGCCAGTTATGGAATACTGATCATTCAGATAGCGACTTAGGACTGCGCCTAGTCAATGTTTTATCCCAAAATAACTTATTCCAATTAATAAACGAACCGACCAGAGTAAACGATGTATCTGAAAGTATCCTTGATCTCATGATCACAGATTCACCAGGTTATGTTCTAAATTCAGGTATCTTACCACCCATTTCTACATCCGATCACTCAGTTGTATTTTGTACTTTTTCGATTTCCCGCCGCGTAGACCACCCCTTCAAAAGGAAAATTTGGGACTTCAAGAAAGCTAATTTTGAAGATTTAAACAAAGCTGCCCTTGACGCTCCTTTTAACACAGGATTTGAAGTCTTTGATGATATCAACGATGTGGTATCTTTCTGGACAGATCTTTTTAGCGGCTTATGCAAGGACTTCATCCCTTGTCGTGACATCCTTGTACGACCCAAAGATAAGCCATGGGTCACTTGTAAAATTAAACAGTTACTTAGACAGAGAAATCGTGCTTGGAAACGTTTCAAACGTTTTAGCAACAAAATTCGTCCCTTTACTTATATCGAGTTTATTACTCTTGAAAGACTCTACATGTTCTATAAACGGAAGCGCAACACTGCAGTCAGCGCCCTTCGTAGTTCCATGAGGTCATATTTTTCAAAAATTCGCAGTGAAATGGATTCTAATATCATGAATCCAAAGAAATGGTGGAACCTCAGCAAGAGTTTTCTAGGTTCCAAGCTCAATCATTCCATACCTCCCCTTCTCGAAAACGGCACTGTAATATCCAGTAACGTTGAAAAGTGTGAAGTTTTCAATAATTACTTTGCCAATCAATGTAAACTTCCTCATGAAGACGATCCTATGCCCCTGCCTGACTTCTCATATCGCACCGATGCGAGGCTCAGTGAATTCCAAATTGATGAAAACGACGTTAAAAAGGTTTTACAATCTCTTAAGTCCAGCTCTGCTACGGGACCCGATGGTATAGGTAACCTCATCCTAAAGAGTACGGCTTCTGGCCTCTCCCCATCACTTACCAAACTCTTTAATCTCTCTCTTGCTGCTTCGTGCTTTCCAGATTCTTGGAAAAAATCTAATATGTGCCCTGTATTCAAAAAGAACGATAAGCAGGTAAAAAGCAACTATCGCCCTATTTCATTACTGTGTAATGTTTCCAAAGTTTTCGAACGTTTAATATTTAATATTCTGTACGAGTACTTTATTCGTCACGATCTACTGACGCACAAAAACTCTGGGTTTAAGAAAAACGACTCTACCATCAACCAGCTTATCAAAATCGTTCATGACATATATAATGGCCTGGAACTACGAAAAGAAGCCAGGATGGTTTTTCTCGACATCAGTAAGGCTTTTGACCGCGTGTGGCATGAGGGTCTTCTTTTCAAATTAAGACAGCTGGGTATTGAAGGTGCTTTACTCCAGTTTATCGGTAGTTACTTATCAAATCGCTTTCAGAGAGTTACGATTGGTGGTCAGTCGTCCTCCTTGCTTCCTGTACAGGCAGGGGTACCCCAGGGCTCTATTCTTGGGCCTCTTCTTTTCCTAGTTTATATTAATGATATAACTGATAATATTGTGTGCGATATTAAGCTTTTTGCTGATGACACTAGCATTCTGGAGATAATCCATGATCCCGTTACCTCTGCCGGTCGGATGAACGCAGATCTTGTTCATATCTCTACATGGGGCAAACAGTGGAAAATGTCTTTCAATGCTATTAAGTCTCTAGCTGTTTTGTTTTCCACTAAACATAACAAGCCAGATCACCCACCTTTACTCCTTGGCAATGCTGTTATACCAGAAGGTACTAGCCATACACATTTGGGCGTTACACTTTCTAGTAATCTAAAGTGGGATGCCCATATTACCAGAATCGTGGAAAAAGCGAGGAAACGTCTGTCTCTCCTCCACAGACTTAAATTAAGGTTATCCCGCAATACTCTGATTCGGCTTTACAAATCCATGGTACGACCCATCTTAGAGTATGGATGTATAATTTTTGACAATTGCTCACAGACTCTCTCTGATTCCCTCGAGTGTGTTCAGTATGAAGCAGCTCGCATTTGTTTAGGAGCCCTGAAACGCACTCCCCGTCATCTTATGCTTAAGGAATTAGGGTGGCCTACTCTAGCTAAAAGAGGCCAATATTTCAAATTAATCATGTTTTATAAAATTGTTAATGGTCAAACTCCCGCTTATCTTTCGGATCTCGTTCCGAATAACAATGGTCAGCCCACTGTCCAGTTAAGAAACCGACGCAGCCAAAGACAAATCAGGTTTAACTCCTTACGGTTCGGAAATTCGTTCATTCCTTCCTCTATTGAACTATGGAACGATCTCCCCGACGACATAAGACGTTCTGCAACTTTATCCAAATTTAAATCTACTTTGAAAAATACTTTATTGTCTGTAGATCCTGTTCCTGTTTATTACTCACACGGTAGTCGATTTTCTAATATCATACATACTCGTTTGCGCTTGGGCTTCTCCGGACTAAATTCCCACCTACACAGATTTAATATAATACTGTCCCCAGCTTGTAAATGTCTAAATCCTGACGAAAGTATTCTTCACTTTTTCCTAGAATGTCCCTATTATTCAGTTCCCAGGAAATCCCTTTTAAAAACGGTTTGTTACATTGTAGCTCCAGGTGTGAATCCTAGTCTTGTAGTCTATCTAGCAAGTGATATACTTATCCGGTATCTTATACATGGTAACAATGACCTTTCTGCAAACCTTAATATCAAATTATTTGATGCTGTCCAAAAATTCATTTCTGACTCCAGACGATTCATATTTTGATTAACATGTTGATCCTGTCAATATACGGTTTATGGCTAAGACTGTCGTCATTTTTTCTTTTTTTGGTTACCGAGCTAGTGACATAGTGGATTTTTCTGGATCAATAACTTGTACTCATTCTTTAATCGACATGTCTCTGCTTGTGAGTATTTACTTCATAGCATTCAGGAAAGTGTATTTTTCAATATTATTGTAACAATGAGTGGTACATACAAAGCATTTCGTGAATTGTATTGTCCTGTGTGTATTGTATATATTCTGTGTGTCTCTCTATGTCTGGAGAGCCTGTTTTTTAGTATCTCGATGTATACTATTAGGTGATCCAGAATAAATAAATATGTTTAAATTAAAAAAATTATATAATTATTAAAGAACATTATAACATATAGTGTATGTTCATATTGAAATAACATGCTTAGGACCTTGCACCTATTTTAGCAGAGCTGTTGCTCATTTCAGTCTACTGGTACTCCTTGAAATTAAATCCCCTGGCTTTGGTGAGACAAACATAATGACTTAATTTGTAAGTTATTGTTCCTTAGAATGATTAGAGAAAACCCCCAAAACTGGTCCAATTATCCCTGAGAGGATAGGAGCAAGTTGCTAAGTGACATTGACACTTTCACCCTCCACCCTGCTGTTGCCATCTATAGAAGTGACAACAGGTGTTCAACAGCTTGTCTGTGGATTGTTTCTATTGCTGCTGGTATAAGCAATAATTAAGCCTGTCTATGAAGTTAATCTGGTTAGTTTCAGCCTTATCAGTAATTATTCCCTGCAAATACACAAAAATATACTGAATGTGTGTTCAGTATAGGGAGTTTTTTTGGGAAAATGGTGTTCATTTGAGGTGTTCATGTTCACTATAGAGAGGTGTTCAGTATAGGGAGGTTTGCTTATAATGGAAGCATATGGGAAAAAAATTGGGACCAAGAAAAAGTGTTCGGTATAAGGGGGTGTTCGGTATATAGAGGTGTTCGGTAAGGGAGGTTTTACTGTATTATTTCATTCCTTTTCTCCCAGCATCCTACCAGGTAGTCCTGTACATTTTTATAACCTTTCCTGCCGCCCAGAAAGCCACCTTTCAAACCTAAAATCCACGCTATACTTTCCTCTTCCTCTAAACATTGAACCTCTTCTAAACCCTTGTAACTGTAATTTTCCCTGTGCTACTTTCTGAAAAAATCATCCCTTATCTCTCTCTATATACATCACACCACAACAACCAATGATCCACTGTCTCATCTGCCTCTTGTCTACATGACTTACACTTTCCATTACTACCTGTTGTCCACTTCTGTTTTCTCTTTTCTAGATTGATTACTCCTGTCCTACTTTGAAACAGAAGCTTGGATCCCTTCCCTCCATCCCAACACACACTTTTCTGTGGCTTTTCTAATACCTTGTATGCCTTCAATGCACTTCCCCCCCCCCCCCCCGACTCTTCTTTTCCAGTCTTCTTTCCAACCCTCTGTAACAGTTTTACCTATATATACTTTCCAATCATCCACATCATCATATCCTTTTAGTTCATATTTCTCTGCTAACCCGTCTATGTCTTTGACCCATCTTGTTTTTTCCTTGACTACCTCATTGCGAACTTTCCTTCACCACCTGTCTTCACTTATTGTTGGTAAATAACCCCAGTACTTTAACTTAGCTTTGGCAATCCTATATGTGATTTTATTCCATCCTAACTCTCCTAGGAGTGCTTCTCTTGCTGTACATGGTGGTGCTCCCAGTATCCATTTCCCCATCTCATTCTGTGCTTTCTCCATTCCCTGGATATCTCCCTCACTTACTGAAATCACATCTAAGCCATATACCATTCCTGGTATCGCAACTGTATCCCATAATACTCTTGCTGTGTATGCTCTGTTGAAACTGTTCAGTGCAGTAGTTTTAATCATTTCTTTTGTCCGATTCACTTTCTGTTTAATCTTTTCCACCTGATACCTGAACATGCCTTTACCCGTTGCTTTTATCATAACACCTAGGTATTCATTCTCATCTTGTCAAGCAGTTTACACAAGAATTACTAGCATCACACATCAAAGGTTACAGTTGGTTGCTTGTTGCTTTGACACTGGGTTTTGAAAGCAGATGAGTGCTATCCAAACTTTGGCAGATTACTTTGCATACGTTTGTTCAACAGGCATGTGCCCGCTTGAGCCACCTTAAACATAGTCATATTTTTCCCCCTTTTATCACATAATTTTTGCTTTTTCTGGATTCACGTTTTGGGACTAGGAAGGTAAAGTGCCAAACTTTATGAAAATGGAAAAGTCATTTTGTGTCAGGTCATGATTTTGCCATTATAGCTCCCCTTGCTACCTCAACTTCAGCATTATTTCGCTTGCAACGACACAGACGGACTTCTAACAAAGTTTTATACAAACTCCCAACAAAATTGGTCAATTTGGTGGGCAGCAGGTGCAACTCTCATTTTGCCAGTTATGGAATAATGATCTCACTGCCGCAGGAGACTGTTATTTAACCCTGCACAAACATTGTCTTGCCGCCACTGAGAGTTCAAAAAGTACTTTGTGAATAAAAAGCACCAAGAGAATTTAACACATACAGACTAGAGTTCATTCAGGGTGTGGAATTGACCCATTAACGAATGTCAACAACAACGACCTCTCCGTGTTTTCTTCGCTCTTTTTTTTTTTTCGTTTTTTTACACATGAACAGAAATGATACACTATTGACAGTTGCTCATGAGGGGCTCTAGGGCAGATGGTTGTATTCATTTTAGCTTTTGACTCTTAGAAATGGAACTAATGTCGATGATGTTGATCAATTTGATGCACACGTGGTGGGCCATTCACGAAGACTCTCTTTACTTTGCAGTCAGACATGCCAACCTAATATTTCCATTATGTAAACAGCTTTCATGTTTTACGACAAACACACTCTTACGTTTTTGTAATTCCTCTCTTTGTCTCCATTTGTTATAATTCTCCGCATATTCCTTGTTGATTCGGAATTCGTCCGCCATGATAAAGCTTTCTCCATCAGGCAGCATCAGGCCCAATCCCAGTGAAACTCATTCACAACCACACACACGAACATTGCCTGGTACCCAATTCCACTCCTCTCCTATTACAATGTCTAAACCAGGAACCAGTCTAAAACGAGCGCCTAGGGAAACAAAGCGTCCTCTATTGGAAAAGGTAATAACAATAATAATGAAAATTATAATAATAATGCTTATATCAGTATTATAGTGATAAAATTTATTCATGTATTAATTTTAGTAACAAAGCAAAGAACAATGGCGTTTTTGAGAAACACTGTACATTCAGCAGTTATTATCATTGGATGACAGAATTCGCGAGGCACCTGATGGAATTCTTTTTTTGGTTTCACAAGTTTGATAATAGCTTCCTGTTTGTACATGCATATTTAACTCGAAAACTTCATAGGTCCTACAACACTTCATCAGTACAAATCCAACAGCCAAGCTCTTCACTCCCCATGGGAACTTCGAAACAGAATACAGAAAGAAGGATTACTTTAAATGTGTCAAACAATTTAAGTACTGCAAAGTATTATCAAAATTACGCTTGATTAACTTAGGATAGAGACCGGAAGATTTATCAATGACACTCCCCCCCCCACCCCCACCCCACCCCCAATGTATTTATCGTAACACCCAGACTCTCAAAAATGAGGACACCTATTTTCTTTCTTTCTTTCTTTCTTTCTTTCTTTTTTTTTTTTTTGCACAATGTCCTGCCTACAATCATTTCAAAAGCAACCTGCCGTATTCTTTCAGTCTAACAAGGAACACTTTCCAATAATTATTTAATCCTGACGCCTATGTGGCGGAGCATATTTGCAAACATGTTTATACATTAATTGTACATATGCAGTCATTGCAATGAGCCAGTTTTAAATGTATTTATTCTTTTTATACTGTGAATTGTATTTTATGCATGCTGTGAGCGCGCATGGGCATCAGAAGCAATATAAATACAACAACAAACACAAATCTTTATAGTACATTCACTGAGTACATCAGTTTGGTGAAATTATAATAAGTGCCATAGAAACAAAATTAAATAGTACTAAAAATTTTCTGATATACAAAAAAGGTCTTCAACAAGTAACCATCAGAACATATGTTTCAGAGCCAAGAATAAAAGTGCAAGTATCTCTGATTGCAGTTATTTGTTAACGAAGACAAGCTGCATAAAAAAGTACAGGAAATAAGTGCATAAAATGATACTCAAATTACACCGCCCCCCACACACACACATATGCCTACATATCGGCAATTTCGTGCTATGACAAGACCTGTAAAATCAAGGGCCATAGAAAACAAAACTTAATTTTCACATAATATTTAGGAGGAGATGGGAAATGCCTGAGCCTTAGAGGCGGGGATATAGGGTCAAAGGAAAAGTTTTTTCCCCACTTGTATCGGATATGATATAGGATCGCAGCAAATAAACGGAATGTCATGTCGTCGTCGTCGTCGTCGTCGTCATCATCATCATCATCATTATCATCATCTGTTAGAATGTGTAGAATGAGTTTTCAATGTTGTTTACACTATATACCCTTACATTCCATATCTATATGTGTGTTATGACAACGTCGTGCAATAATCAACAGTTTTGTTTCAATAAAAGTTTATCACTTTGTCATGACAAAAACCTGTTTCATACTTCCTCAATGCCATTACATAAATGACAGAACATAGCAGAAAAGAACATAACAACTAGAAGAAGGAGAAGGAGAAGGAGAAGAGAAGGAGAAGGAGAAGGAGAAGGAGAAGGAGAAGGAGAAGGAGAAGAGAAGGAGAAGGAGAAGGAGAAGGAGAAGGAGAAGGAGAAGGAGAAGGAGAAGGAGAAGGAGAAGGAGAAGGAGAAGGAGAAGGAGAAGGAGAAGGAGAAGGAGAAGGAGAAGGAGAAGGAGAAGGAGAAGGAGAAGGAGAAGGAGAAGGAGAAGAAGAAGAAGAAGAAGAAGAAGAAGAAGAAGAAGAAGAAGAAGAAGAAGAAGAAGAAGAAGAAGAAGAAGAAGAAGAAGAAGAAGAAGAAGAAGAAGAAGAAGAAGAAGAAGAAACACAGACAAACTAAAACACTATCTCGATAATAAAAGTTCTGGTGGTATGTTGTTACCATACAGTCATTTAACTTTGTACAAACAGGTCTAACCACATGGCTTCTCCTGGTCCCCAGTGTGATGGCTGAGAGCCAAGGCCATAGCCTCTGTAACTTTTCTCCGTGCATGGAACTGTGGCTGTGCCATCAGACATGCACAAGTTGGAACAAAGGATTTTGCACCTATGGGAGTTTTATGCGACTGTCGAATCTGTTTTCATGTTGATCAGCTAAGGTACAATTTTGGTACATGTTTAAAAAATCATTTGAACAAAACCAAAGATGATAAATCTACAGGAAATAAATTAAGATTCTGTAGAAGTTTTAAGAATAACATAACTTACTACAGAATATTTATTAAGTATCAAGAACCAAGATTTTAGAGCAGCACTTACAAAACTGCGTGTCGGTGCACACCCTTTGGCAATAGAAAAGGGCAGATAATCGAAAACACTGTTGGAAGAAAGACTATGTACATACTGTGATGAAAAAGTTGTTGAAGATGAGTACCGTTTCCTGCTGCATTGCAAGTTATACGGACACGAAACAAACAAGCTATTTAACATATAAAGGTCAGACTAAATTCTTTGAGGATATAAGTGACCACCAAAATGTTATATATTTAATGTCCTCTGACATCAGAAACTTGCATACAATGGGTGAATTTTGTCACAGAACCCTGGAGAAACGAAAAATATATGCTAAGTATTATTTATTTATTTGTTTATTTATTTATTTATTTATTTATTTATTTATTTATTTATTTATTTATTTATTGATTTATTTATTTATATATTTATTTATTTATTTATTTATTTATTTGTTTGTTTGTTTCTTTGTTTGTTTGTTTGTTTATCTATTTATTCAGTGAGTGAGTGAGTGAGTGAGTGAGTGAGTGAGTGAGTGAGTGAGTTACTCCACAGATTCAAACACGACGGTGAAAGTCAACAGATTCTGCAACTATGTGGGATCAGGGACGTGCTATAGCACGTCCCTGGTGGGATAGACATAATCATAGTTTATGCATTTTTCCATTTGTTCTTGAGCAGTGTTATAGCTAGAAATATTGTAGCATTTATTTTAAAGTTTATTCTTTGTATGTAGCATCAACCGCTTTAATGTAGCTATTGGTCACCGGGAGGGCGTAGGATATATGACTTATAAATACTTTGACGTTGCCTTTGTGGCCGCGGATAAATTTACCTGGCCCTGAATGAATGAAGTGAAATGTTGACGGATCCGTCAACATGGCTGCGCCCATGGAAATGGAGGCGTGTGATGGATTGTGTGGTGCAATCATAAAGATACGATATTCTCAGTTATTTTTAACAGATCTCATCACTTCAAGATCATGTGACGCTTGATAAACCTACAAGCAATTTAATCTTTGAACAAAACTTGCATTCTGATAGCAGCTGAGGTAGAGACCATTATCAACTCCCCTGGACCTCTGTGACACGACTATGTCCGTGTTTACACCAATGTTCATGATGTCTTGACAACACGAAAACAGGTTGAGCACAGCAGACAATTGGCTGTATATTTCAGATTTGTCAGTTCCAAGTAAAGACTTTGAAGATGCCTTCACACTAACAGCTAAGCCATAAATTTACGCAAGCTACTATTTGGTCAAATGAGTTCAGATCATGTAACTGTATCGTTTGTGTATTGCCAGACCACCCGCAGGAAACCACTTCACCAGTTACGGGAAAGCAGAGTTCTTTAAACCAAGCTAGTACTGTAAGGTAGCACTTCCCTACTGTTTAAAAAAAAAGAGTACACATTATAGGCACACCAACAAACCCGGCCCCCAGCTGACGCAATGAAGCTATTCAAGGTGAAACACAGTCCAGTCATTTTAGTTTGTGTACTTTTACAACTTATGGGCACAGCTATTTTTCTGAAAGGCTTCTTTCCTATCAAAGCAGCTGTTCCTGGTCATGCCACAGATAAAGACATGCCTATAGAGCCCGGAATACAAATGAAAAATGAAGGAAGCAAATCTGAACCTCTTAAACCTATTTTTGGGCGAATGGTATTCATCCTGATTGATGCACTGCGTGCAGACTTTGTGCTCCCAACTATCAACTCCAAGCTGCCAAGACTGAAATATGTGTCACAACTGATCAATAACAGAGATACCTACAGCTTCCTGGCAAAAGCACACCCTCCAACAGTCACCATGCCCAGGATAAAGGTAACTTTTTATCAGTCTGCTTCTTCATTTTCCTACCACACCTCCCTGCACCCATCTGATTTGAAAAAGATAAATCGGGGCTAGTTGTTTCTGTGCAGATTTGAAAAAGGGAATTAGATTCATAGATCTGTTTAAGTGTACATGTAGATGTAGAAAGTTATCAAAAGTGCATGCTTGTGCATAGTAATATGTGAATGGGACAGCATAAAAATTGAGCACAGCAGAATAGCTGAACAAGTGTCCTAATGGCAAGGGATTAATATTTTGAAAGATCTTCTCCCCCCTCCCCCCCCCCCATCCGTCATGTGTTCACATTTTGCAGTCCTGAGAAGTACATCTCAAGTTTAAAACACAGAAATAGAAACAGTAACTTTCAAATTGAAAATGAATGTTGGTTTAGAGTGTGTCAGTACATGTATTACTGAGATGCAGTTTCTTAAAAACTCCACCTTGCCAAATCCCTTTATGTATATGTGTGTGTGTATGTATGTATGTATGTATGTATGTATGTATGTATGTATGTATGTATGTATGTATGTATGTATGTATGTATGTATGTATGTATGTATGTATGTATGTATGTATGTTTGGACTAATACATTGCCACAATGCCACTACACAGGAATTGGCTTGATAACTTTGGACAGTTGTTATGGTCAGGGATAATGAATGATTATTTAAATATTACCAGATAAGTTTGTGGGAGCTATGCTCATGAGCTGAGCTCACTATCATTGAAGTAATTTTGATTTACAAAGACTCAAATAATTCAGGAATTTCAGAATTAGTATCAACTGAAATTCATATACATGTATGCAGTAATCTGGTAATAGCCTCTTACAATTTCATCTTCTCAGGACAATATTCCTACATGACATGTGGCCAAGTAGGATGAAATGGAACTTGGGCATAACACATCAATAAGTCTGGTAGAAGTTCTATTGATCAGTGCATATAGTTTTGAAATATTTGGTGCTTTTCACTGTTAATGTAAAGGATCTGAAAGATTTGTGGACATAGTTGTGTAATTATTTAATTAACATACACTTTTCTTTTCAAATTTAATACACATTTATGACTGAAATATATGCTCATGGCAGTTACCTGTATGTATATACACTGTACATAGGACAATGTTCATATACACACATCTCTTGTTTGCAGGCATTAACCAGTGGAGGTATACCAGGCTTTGCTGATGTAGTTTTAAATTTTTACTCAAAAGCATTTATTGAGGACAACCTTGTCACACAATTTTACAAGTCTGGGAAAAAACTAGTATTTTATGGAGATGATACATGGATGAAACTGTTTCCTGGTCATTTTATCAGAACTGATGGTACAACATCATTCTTTGTTACAGACTACACAGAGGTGAATATAATATGATCTCTATGTTTATATCTTCTTGTATGCATTTTATGTCTTCAAAAATAAAAGATGGTATACCTAGAATGCATTGTATTTTAGCATAATAAGTTATGTACCATCAAATTAAACCCTTGCTGGGCCAGGAAAGTAAAAAATAATATTTGCTTTTGCAATATTTTATGTAATACAGTAATTTTATGTTTGCAAAACAAAGTCATAAATGATAATTCCAGCATGTAATCACCACTAGGTAAATTTGTATCTGAAGCTTTTCAAAGATTGTTTGCAAAATCCATTTTTATGTGCCTGTCATATTGCAAAACATGACACCGTAACATTAAAAAAAGTTCAGATAACTGTCTTGCAAAAACTACCATATTGTTTGCCATTTTTCACCATAGAATTACATTTTTGTCACCACATGATAGACACTATCTGTTGTGAAAAACGTCAAAAACCAATCTTCATAGCCAAATTTATGTAAAACTTCTTTTTTTATGAGGCAGGTAGACAACAATGTAACCCGACATATAGATGATGAGCTAAGTAGATCAGATTGGGATGTTCTGATTCTCCACTACTTGGGTCTAGACCACATAGGACATCTGGCTGGTCCATACAGTCCTTTGGTTAATCCTAAACTGTCTGAAATGGATGGTATCATACAGCATATCCACACATTTACAGCTGCACAGGTAGTCATAGTAATTCATCCATGTGTGCTCAAATATGTTTCTTCAATATGATTTTTATGTGTAGGTATTCACAAAACTTGTTGAGCATTTGTTATTGTGGGCAACTGCAGTTGCTGAAAGCTTTTTGGCCAACTTAACGATGTTATTTTGCTGAAAACTTATATGCACAATAAACATTTTAGACAAAAATACACTAACTTGAAAAAAAAAACACTGTCAATGTGGCTGATGAGTCATCATGCATCAAATCACATTGTCACATGTGAATGTAGTAGTGAAAAGTAAGAGGGAAAAGTTAAAATTGTTCTACATTTACTAATTACTGAATATTTATCATGTCAACTTAGAAAACAATATGTGGCATATATGTATTTCAGAACAATCTTGGTCAAGTTTACATGTTAATGTGTTTTGAAGACTTGTTCTTTTAATTCTTTCAGTGCCAGTCACAGCTAAAGTCTATCTACTTAAGTCAGACTAATCTGAATTATTACAAGGATCCCAGATTCCTATTCCTCATAAAAAGACCTTTCATTCAAGTACCAGTATGCCTATACTTCCAGACAAAATACCCCAGGTCATGAGCTTTTCTCAGCACACATTGCGCCCAGTGTCCGCTGAGGAAAGCTGTTGACTCAGTCCAAAATTTGGCACTGAAAGTGTTAATAATATTGATAACCACATAGTTTTGTTCTTGACATGTTGACTTAAATGGAAAGTTTAACTGTGGTAGAATTGTGTCTATTACAGGACCAGACCAACAGCTTGCCCACATTGATTGTTTTATGTGGTGATCATGGTATGAGTGACCAGGGCAGTCACGGGGGAGCGTCTAGCAGTGAAACAACTACCCCTGTAGTCCTTATCAGCTCCCTTTATGATGGTGGCAAAGGTATAGTTTTAACAATCTATATCTTGTATATTTTGAGTAAAGAATGTTTTCCGAAGTTACCTTGTATATTACAATTAATCCTTTGCAGTACTTTTTTTATCATGATTAGCCAACAACCTACCTTTGTATACTGTTAAAAAATAGCAGATACAAAGTGCAGACCAAAGGATCATTGTATAAATGTCTCAACAATTATTACACTGCAGTTTTTACCTTTCTGTCAGTACAAAATAAAAACCCTAAATTCAGAGGAAAATGGCAGCTAGCAGTTTACTTTTTGTTCATTTGTGCATTTGTTTGGTTGTTAAATGAATTATTTTATTCCTTAATTATTTACTTAGTGAAATTTTAACAGAAGTCACAATTAGCTAATTCGTGTATATTCAGCTGAATACACAACCAAATACACAGATTTTTTTCAGGGCTAGAATTGTATATCTCCATTGAAATGTATATTCAAGCAAACTTGAATAAAGTGATTACTTTTGAGGCTAGCTAAATGAACTTTTCAGAATTGTTTAAGTTACATACCTAGATTTATAATGAACATTTTGGTATTTCTACATGCAGTGGTGTTTATCTTGTTACGTTGCAAATTGCAATGGAGTAATGGCAGTACACAACTCTTGGTCTGCTTGGTAAAGTGCCCTCTGCATGTGGGATACAGGTACCTTCTATGCATGCTTTTCCCTATAGAGAAAGGGTTGATGGCATGTGGCTTTTCATTACAGGAGTGGCATACCAAGCCAAGACAGTACAGCAAATTGACGTAGTCCCTACACTGGCTGTCTTGATGGGAGTTCCCATCCCTCAAAACAACCTTGGCACAGCCATACCCAGTGTACTGAACAGCATGACAGAGAGAGAGAGACTGAGGGCACTACAGGCCAATGCCTACCAGCTTTTGAAAGTTCTCCAACAGAATGTACCAGAGTGGGACAGAGGTCAGTATCAAATCAACAAATATCATACAGATTTGCAGAGGAAAGGCACAGTCAGTGTTAAAAAGGACCAAGGTGCCAAGTCCAACTGATTTGCTATTTACGATTTTAACCCTCATCCCCCCCCCCCCAAAAAAAGGATAAATATGCATAAGTAACAATTTTTAACTAGAAAAGAGAGTGCTGAATATTGTACAGCTTTACAGAAGAAAGGTACAAGCAGTGTTTAAAAATACCAAAGTGCCAAGTCCAACTGATTTGTTGTTTAAGATTTAATCCCTTCCCCCACACCACAAAAAGGCATAAGTAACAATTTTATCAAAAGAGAGCACTGAATTATGATGAATGATTTCTTCACAATCATGCAACTCTTAATGTTTGTATTTAACTTTTATTATGTACCAAAGCAGCCCTGTCCAAGCATCTTGTTGACACAAGAGGCATAAATGAATTGGTGTAATCAACATGTAAGACACAAACTGACACAATTTATTTCTGTATGATACACATACATTCAACTACAACAACAGAACCAGGATATCTTCAGCTACAGAGGGCCACTGACCTGCATGCAGCCTGGCTACAGAGACATCTAGAGGGAAGCATGCACACAAGTCATACCCAGTTGTGTGAGACAGTGATGGAACTGTACAGCAAGGCCATGCACACCATGACAGACAGAGTCTCCAAAGCCCTAGCAACATATGACATTCATGCCATGAGTGTGGGCATAGCAATACTGTGGCTGGCAAGTAAATCCTTCCCACACTGTCTCAGATTAATTGTTTCAGACCACCAGTCTATGCAAAGCCTCATTGGGTGTATAGTAGCCAGAAGCTCTTTGTTGATAGGATATAAAAGATAACAATAAAGTGAATACACAAATTAGGATGCATAAGAGTTTTTGCAAAAAAGTGGATGTCCTTCTCATGTCATATGGAGAGCATGACAATATAAATAAGTGATTATAAAATATGAGTGACTTTTTGTGACTGAAAGGTTCGACTTTGTTCAGAGACTTGGAGTCCCAAATAAAGCAAACCAGAAGATAGTTGTCATCATTCAAATATACAGAAAAACCTGTCTTGAAAGATTACCCCTAGAAGTGACCAAAATTGTGGTCTCTCATAGGAAGTATACATAGCATGAAGAGCACTAAGCAGAGCATCTTGATAAGGTGGAATTTCAAGTCAGGTGGTCTCCCCTTGGAGTGTTTCCCCAAGACTTGGATCTCTGTATGTTGTTTGTGTGTCTGCTCCAGTGCCTGGTAACCTAGTGCTCCCCATACCTTTCTTAAAGTACATCTTTTGGTCTGCCTTGTGGTTACTGGTGCTTGGATATTCATTGTTTGAAGTGTTCCCCATCTTAAAAAGAAGTCAATCGCTTGAATGTCTCCTAAAATTATGTAGCCTATTTCTATAATATTAATCACAAATGCAATTATTACCATATTTTTGTGGTGTAAAACCAGCACTACTTCTTAATTTTCATGTAAAATTTATGTGGTGTATATGGAACATGTCAGCCATATGTTCTCCTGTGTATTGTTTCAGGTGTTGCTGTGCCTGGTGTTTGTGTATTGCAGTGGAGAACTGGAAGCCCCAGCGATAGTGTTCACCGTTAGCCCCTTTGTGTGTATTGGTACCTGTGGTCTGCTCATCATGGCACACCTGATGGTGTGCACCTCACCGCATGCTTCAGATGTGCTCTGTTCAACTCAGTTAATATCTGTCATATTGATGGTACTATTGGTTCCCATGGCAACTATAGTGATAGTCATGTGTCTTGCTTTTGCAGTGAGACTGCCTTCACTCATCATACAAAAGGTAACTTGAACTTCTGGCTCATTCTGAGGCTGCCCCAACAAATGTAAAGTCTCTCTCCCCATTCATTACTGAAAGTGCCATGTTTAATCACAGGCATAAAGTGAATTATAACACATTCCTTCATCTTAGTATGCCACAACTGTGAAACTACTAAATTCCAAGATTGATGAAAAGAGAATAGTATAAATTACGCTGCAAAAATGATCCAACACTGTGTGACTCAAAGTCAGGGTTCAGTCAAAAAGACAGGACAAACATGCAGCATATTCACAGCCTCATATGGCAGCCAGAAATAGCACTTTCACGTCATTTACATTTCTTAAAGATCATATAAACTTATTGGATTATTGGTTTTTACCCTCAGCACATAAAGTGCCGGAGGGTATTGTCGCCCCCTGCATTGTCCAACCATCTGTCCGTCCGTCTTGTCGGCATTATCTCAAAAAATATTCTCTGTTGCTGTACCATATGATGGACCAGATTCCTTTAAAAAACCAGCTTCTTCTCGCTATTTTTTAACTTTTTTATGAAACTTCTAATGTATTTATTTGAAGGCTGTCTGAGTGGCGTCAACCCTGATGACATTACCTTGATATCTCAAAAAATATTGACCCCAGCTGCACCAAATTTTTGTCAGAGATGTACCTTATGATGGACCGGGTTACTCTTTAAAAACAGCTTCTCCTTCTTATTTTTTACCTTTTTATGAAACTTTTAATGTATTTATTTGAAAGCTGTCTGAGTGGTGTCAACCCTGATGACGTTATCGCGATATCTCTAAAAATATTTACCACAGCTTTGCCAAATTTGTATCAGAGATGCACATTATAGTGGACCACATTCCTATTGAAAACCAGCTTCCTCTTATTATTTTTAACCTTGCTATGAAACTTTTGAAGTATTTTTTTGATGGCCATCTGAGTGACTCACACTACAGTGGTCTCTGTCACCAGAACTTGCCCCCAGTACACATCCAAAATTGCTCTTTCATTTCGTAGACAACAATATGGAAATTGTATGTCAAGTATTCCACTGCGATGTCTCAAAAATAAAAATATTGCAGAATTGAGGAAAAAAAGATTGTGGGTAGTGAGGGTAATTCGTTCTCTGAACGCTATTTTTACATTGGTGTGACAGTACACCCCTCTTTCAACACAAAACAGTGAAACAAAAACTAGAAAGGGATCAATATGGCTTCAAATGGACAGTGACTGACAAAGGAAAAATAATGGTATAGTTAGAGTGATCTTGAAAAGCAGATACCCGGTAATATCTCACAATTGATTATAAATCACATTTCTGGTAATAACTTTGTGCATACCTTTCTGGTGCATTCACGTACAGGCGTGGCAGTGGGTGTCCCCAGGTGCAGAATCCTATCGGTCCCTGGTGGTGGTGATAGGAACTACACTGCTGGCCTGCAGTCTTCTGTCCAGCAGCTTTGTGGAGGAGGAGCATCAGACGTGGTACTTTGTCACTGTCACGGTCTTCTTATTGCTGCTGCTAGCTGCTGTCATTCACATCATCATACATTGGCAAGTGCCTGATGAGACTGCAACTCTTAGGTCACAGACTAAGCAGAAAGAGAACACAACCTCAAAGTTTGATGAGAGAAACACTGATAAACATGTAGATACAGACATGCAGATTTCAGAAGCTGCCAGTGATGCACAGGAAATAACCACTCGATTATGTTGTGGGATGAAACGGTCCAGCTCATCAGTCATTGGATCATATAATCTTGTCAGCAACAAATTGACTAGCCAGCAGTTGGCACGTAAAGTAGCAGCCATGACAACTGTTGCACTGGTAATGTGCAGAGCTTTGAGAGCATGGAATCAAACAGGTGACAAGTGGTCACATTTGCCAGATATTGGAGACTGGCTTGTCAGGTATTGCTTCCATATTTGAATCCATTACAGTGCTGCATGCTATAAAACACTAATCCTTCTACCAGCCAAAATTGGCCTATATGACAGGTCATCTTAAAATACAGTAGTCCATCATTTGACAGACTACTTCAATATGATAGCACCTACCTATAAAACTGTATTCATCAGGTGTCTCACATAATCTCTTTTACTATTCTACCTGTACTGAGAGACCACCTGATGTGTGTGACCACTTTTGTATATGTCCTCATGGTGGTTTTTCAAAGAATATACTGTACCTTTACATTTAACAAACTAAAAGTTAATTACGGTGAATTTTATTATACCCAGAATCATAATGAATAACACAAAAAACATTGCTTAATAGTATTCAGCAACTTTTTAATCATACCTGGTGAGCCAGTCCAAACTGTATATGATGCAGTGCAGGAAGTTTGTAACATTGTCCGTCTTTTTTGAGTGTCCACATAGAAATTTGGAAGTAATTCACTATTGGCATCAGCAGAACCATCGGGGGTATCTGGTTGGGGTATTTGTAAAAAATATGGAATTCTTTATAAAATATACATGTAAAATTACGCTGTGGTCATTAATATTCCAGTAACTGTTCGTGTATATCTTTGTTACTGGCAGATGCTGATTTCTCAATGACTCAATTATATAAGCTGTGGAATATAGTAAAACATAATCTAATCATAAAAGTCACATACTTTGACAATATACAAAATGATAACAAAAATGAAGCTTGTCATACGTTGTTTTTCCTTCATATTTTTAAGACCAGAAAACAAGGACTCTTTCTCTGTGACAGTAGTCACATCCCTACTCTGTGTGTGTACACTACGGTACCATTTCCACAGCACACTGTTCAGAGTTCTCATGCCGATAGGAGCAATGGCGGTGTACTGTTTCAGGACAGCCACTGGAGTACTAGCTCTGCCATACTTCTACCAGCATTCCATAACCAAGTAAGTTCCACATAACTGTCCTTTAGTTAACATTTGCATCAATTGGTGATGTATATCCCCAGCTTTCATCCTGTAGCTTTGAATTAAAACAGTCATTATTTTTCCCTGGCATACAACTAAGGAAAGGTCTCAACCTAAAACATTATCTCCTTACAAATCTTATCTACAATTCTCATTCAAAATGCTCTTTGATCAAGAGAGAATGAGATGAACAAAAGGAAAAAACAAAACACCCCAATCACAGAAAGTATTTTGTGTTTTGGAACATTCACTTTAAGGAATAATATTAGCCCTCTCCAAACAAGTGTTTTATCCAGCCATTTACTGAAACTGTGTTTTGATTTGTTTTGTGTTTTTGTTTTTTTTTTCCAGAGGTATCACTGAGGCCAGGATTGTGTATCTCATCATTCTTATCATGTTTCTTCACATCATCTACTCCTACTTCAAGTACCACAAGTGCTCAGAGGATGCCTCACAGTCTCACCTCTCACAGATGTTTGAGGATGTCATATCCATGTGGACTTTATTAATGCTACTATTGTTAAGGCCTCATAACATTCCACTGGTGGCCTTGATGACTGTACAACACATCTGTGTATCCTGGTGTACACAACGGTTATTCTTCCTTCCAACTTCAGTGTTGACATTGATCTATTACTGGATAGCACAGGCAGCATGGTTTTATCAGGTATGTTATTGATATATTAACCCTTTCCCTTTCAATTAGGACCGAGTCAATCGCTTTCCTTTGCCTGAAAGCACCGTCCATACCAAGGAAAGCTGTTGACCAGGAGCATGTCATCTTGATAGGTCTCATCTAATATTTGCAAATGATTTTTCATACCTGTTGAAATTAGTGAAAAACACTGAAGGGGACATTTGACCACCAGCTGGTCTTGGTCAGTTTAAAAGAAAAATAAGTTAAGTTGATAAAACTTATGTTTGTGCAACCCAGCAAGAAATGTTACAGGTTACTGTGCAAATGGATAGTCTATATGTATACATTGTACTTTAGGATTGTAAACAAGATGTGTAACTGTAAATTCATGTATAAATAATAATAATAATAATAATAATAATAATAATAATAATAATATGAATGAAGACAGACAGACAGACAGACAGACAGATAGACAGACAGACAGATAGATAGACAGACAGACAGACAGACAGACAGACATACCGGTATACATGTATTCACATACTTGCTGTGAAGACACATATATAAACTAACAAATTAACCAAGATAGACTGGTCATATCAGTTCATGGTTTGATTTAGTTCAAAAAACATACAGGACACTGCGATGATCTTGTACCAAAGTGATGGAAACTCCTTTGGACATTTACAGGGAAACTCGAACAGTATTGCCACAGTTGATGTGTCTGCTGGCTACATTGGACTGCAAGACTATAGTGAGCCCATCATTGGACTGCTGATGTGTATAGCTACATATGCTGCACCAATCCTGTGGATGATCAGCCTCTTGTCTGTGACAGTGTCAAAGACACACCAAGACTCCTCAGGTGCAAGAGAATACTCAGCCAGGTACATCACACAATACTATTTGTCATCCTCTATCCCTTTAAAGCAAAAGAAAAGCACTGAGACACAAGAGAAAATCAAGAGAAGTTACTTGGCAATATTGGGGGTGGGGGGTTAATTCAGTCAAATTTTTATCACTTATATTAAACCTATGAGGGAAAGCTGATCTTTTTTTCATGCTGTTAAAATACCCGGGTATTTGTTGATGAAGTCTTTCATTTCATCCTCTTTGGTAAATAAAAACAAACAAGAACAGCATGAAATATAAGTTAGTTCCTGCTCGCTCATCCTACCACTGTAAACTGAATGATCTAATCACAACCAGACATTGCACAAATTGCCAAGTTTTTCATGTTGAACCTCAGGTGACTATACTGCGGCTGTGGTGTGTTTCAGGCTACAGAGTGCTGGGAGGTC
The DNA here is from genome assembly GCA_964020975.1 of Hermodice carunculata. Taxonomy (NCBI): domain Eukaryota; kingdom Metazoa; phylum Annelida; class Polychaeta; order Eunicida; family Amphinomidae; genus Hermodice; species Hermodice carunculata. The sequence goes on from OZ026630.1 coordinate 39,310,029, forward strand.
AGTGGGCTGTGTATTGGCTCTGTGTCGTGGGGTGCCATTAGCCATCTACACAGTACTAGTATCCATGCTGAGACATCACCTCTTTGTCTGGACGGTCTTCTCTCCTAAACTGCTTTACGAAGGCATGTGGTTGGTCATCATGTCATGCATAATTGTACTCACAATGGTGCTACTGAGGTGACACCGAGCGAGTCATGTTGTTTGTGGGAAAGCACATTTTATGGCAGCACAAGACTTAAGTTGCCAAGTGACACAACTAAGGTTGTAAAAACCCCGCATCAGAATGTCTGCACATCTGTTTTACAAGACTTGACTGGAGGGTTCCCTGTCACCCCATGATCAAGATAATTGCTTCATTTCAGCATAGCTCTTGGGCATGTTTAGTTGAGCAAAACACTTGTATGTGCTGGCAGACACAGCGGTTACAAAACATTGGTGAACATTTTGACTACTGAACACCATGCTGAACAATCTGAATGCAAACTTTATTCTTATACTCAAGATCTGGAATGAAACAAGAATCCTGTTGTTGGACACCTGGTGAACTGGTATCTAACATATTCTCAGTCAGAGTACGACCGAGTCAATAGCTTTCCTTGGCACGGGTTGGGTGCAATGCGCCCAACCCGTGTCAAGGAAAGCTATGTACCTAGGGCATGCCCTCATGAACAGACTTACATAAATATCTCAGCAAAAATTTTCTGGTTGTGGGAAATTTAAGTAAAATTGTTAAGGCAAATGACAATTTACATCCAGGTGCCTTTGGGAAATTTGAGTGGGAAAGGCTTAAGTGAATATTTAGGGGAGGATGATGTATTTTTTGCAGTAAAATCTTCTAATAGATGTGTTATGCTTGATGGAGTATGCACTCCAGGAACATATATATATATATATATATATATATATATATGTTTTTTCATACTTGCTACAAACATGCATTTGGTTTTGTAACCCTATTTTAGCTGACTTCACAGTCAGCTGTGTTTACAGTGTGGGTCTCCCTCTTCTTGCAGCTGAAAGGCTGCCAACAGTTTACTTATTCAACATGAGAGACCATCTGCTTTATTAAACATGTTTTGCCTACCCATTTAGATCCATGATACAGTCCTCATATAATCAGTTTTAATAAGCACAATTGAATGGCTTCAAACTACACCTGCAAGAAAATAGGATTCATGGCAATGTGATACAAAGAGAACACATAATTAATGATGTGATGACAAAGTTGCTAGCAATATGAAAGACGCTGCTTTGTTCATATACATCATAACTTATGCACAACCCTCTAAGAATGTAACAAAGAACACAGCATTGAATGATTCCACTGATTTTGCCTTTAATGAACATACAAATAAATACATTACTGGTCAAACTTTCGTCTTTTTGGCAGGTCATAACAAAGCTTACAACCATGGGTTTATACTTCAGCTGATTCATAACTCAAGTTGCAGTGATCACCTAACTTTATCAAATGTTAAAGTTTTTCTGTACTCAGAGTCAGCCAACTTGTGTGAAATGTTTGTCAATGATTGGAGTGATTGAAAAACTTGTTTGTTCAACTGATGAAATGTTTTCTGTGATTTTACTGAAACTGTGATGCATATGTATTTCAAAGTGGGTTATTAAAGCACTCACTGACTTTGTAACAAAAAAGATTTGTTTTTTATTTATTGTGGGAATTTCTGAAGCAGAGATTGGGATTAAAGAGGGGACTTTGGATAGTATCACCTACATAAATGACTTTTTCCTGTTCTTCACAGATCACACATGCCTAATGTGTATCAGTATACGGTAAGACATGATCTACAATAAAATAAAACAACAGACACTTATCAATATCATTTGTACCTTAAAGTTATTGGCAGTTTTGTTGTTTGGTAAAGACAAAGGAGATGTGCTGGAATGTAAAAATTGAACAAGCTCTCACTGAAACTGAGCAATCATTAGTACAAGCTAATAGGGATAACTAGACTATTTGACCCATTGATTTTACCAAATATGTTTAACTCCAACCCCTCCAACCAAATAAAAAAAAAAAAAAAAACAAGTCAAAGCGTCTCCATATATGGGTTGACATAAAGTTTTAAAACATGGTATGTACATGTATCGTATGACCACCCAAGTTATTGCTGCCAAAGAAATTTCTGCTAGGTAGCACCCTGGACAATCTGAAATGATGGGGACTTTGAGAGAATCACCTCAACTTTGTCATATTGATTCAGCGCCAATAAGTAAATCTTTTCACACATACAGAAAACTCTGACGACAGTCTCAGTTAGGAAAATGCACGTGCCATAATCTGCATTCACCACATTTTTATTAAGCTGACAGCATATCAGTGATTGAGGTGTCAAGAGGAAAATACCTGCGCCCTCATACTGCAAAGCTCCTGAGTGTGTTAGAAATCATGACTGGTAAAAAATTGAAGCCAAAAGCTTCTGTTCCCCTGCAATGTTATAAGTTTAAATGTTCACTTTGGCCCCAGCTTCAAATTGTATCTCCTGAGCTTTCAGGAACTACTCGTAGCTATCATAAGGGGATTTCTTGGTTAACCCTTTCCTTAAACCAGCCAAATCTGACTAGTGGTCAAATGTTCCCTGCTTTAGTGTTTTCAACTAATTTAAACAGTAATGAAAAAAATTTGTAGATGAGGCCTATCAAGATCACATGCCCCAGGTCAACAGCTTTCCTTGGCATTTGTTGGGATATTATCTGTTTCTGCTGATGTATACAGTCGATGTTTGTATGTACTGATCTATTGGTCAAATAAACAAACAAAACTTGAAACTTGGGCACTTTGTGCCTAGTCCATGCCAAGGAAAGCTGTTGACTCAGTCTTAATTCAAGGGGGAAAGGGTTCATGTACCAGCTGTAACTGTTTTGACCCAGGTACTAGTACATGTAATACATTTCTTGGGGTGATTGGTATATTAAGCAAAATTATTCCCGAAGTGTGACAGCTTGTGTTTGTCCTCTTTTTAAAGCTGGGCTCTAACCTCCGATATGGATTGCCTTCTTTGTGCGTTTGTGGTGCTGGTCACCTCATTATGGAACGTTATGTGGAAAGCCCCTGAAGATCTGACAACCGTGCTTGTTGAAAACTTGACACAGGAAATCTGAATCCTCTAGACACAGTGAAACTTGAACCTTTTAGATTAAGAGTGGTTTGTAGAAACCTGGGTTTAATATGTATCAAGTCATGTGTTAATTAAAAAGAAAACAAAGCCTACAAATGACCCTGTAGGTCTCTACTCATCTCTGTATTACAAACATTTACTATCCACAATGTATTATGCAGTGGTCTCCTTCTACGATGACCCTTTACTGTAATAGAAACATGGCCACATTACTACTGCAGTTTTTCTGCACAGAGATGATATATTTGCTGCATGTGAAGGTGGGATCTGGTAACAGGGTTACCATTGGTAGACAGGGCTTTATTCAAGGGAGACTACTGTATGCTCTGTATCTCTTTTAGTTAGTTTGGCAAGTGATTTGGCTTTTTAGGGCCACACTTTGTTACATAAGTGGGCAATCCTTACACAAATAGCCAGAACACACATGGTGAGTTGTTCTGATTTAAGGGAGTGATAAATTCAGCATTGTGGGTATTGTTAGTTTTGCTCATCACTGCAAAGACATTTACACATACAAGTGTTTACCATCGCACTTTTTTTTTCAAATTCTTCTAACATTTATACACTCACATTATATGAACATCACTTACACAATACAAAATGATAATTTACAATAATACATACAATAAAACAAGGCCAACTGAGTTTAAAACTCTCAGGACAACATAAGTTTATCTTGACCCTTGATCTACTGAAAAGCGGATGTCAACAATCTTCTGTCATATTTCTTGGACCCTAACATGCCAAGAATAAATTTGTCCTGATGAGCTTATGATTACTTTTCAAAGTGGTTCTAAAAGGTAAAAGGACTTCTATTTTTTATTTTTTTTTCTTATACAACATCAGTGCAGAATATCTCTGCTCGGCAGGACATAGTTTCAACAAAGATAATTAAAAAAGTTGCTTAATTTGTACATGTTTAGACCTGGCCTCCATTGTTAACCTTCTAGCCTACATTGGTTTTTCCACTGTGTTGGCATCCACCATTATCTTCAGTTTCTATACACAAAACACTGCCAGTATGTACACTGGTTATGATATGCCAGTACATATCCACCCTTACTCACATACCAGTATTTCAATATCTAAAGAGCACACTGGTAATTCAATAAATTAAAGGTAACCCAGTGTATATATTGTCTATTCTCAATATATACTGGTAAAATGGTCCGTGTCTTCACAGACCACCCTTATGGCAGGTCGAATAATGATCTTTCAAACAGGTGGTCTCTCGCTAGAGGCATAGTAACATGAGACATGGAACTAAGGATGTGATAAGTTCAGTCTTTCAAGCCAAGTGGTCTCTCACTGGAGTGGTCTTTTCAGACAGGGACCAACTATAGTCCATTCCAGCTCTCCTGGCTCTCCTGCTCTCCATGCCATATGGACGGTGGTAACTAAATGAGCAACAGGACGTTCACTGCCAGTGCGCTTAGGTCTGCTGTCTTCACTGCCAGTTTACTGGGGGTTGACTAACTGGGCCAGCTCTGTACTGCACACCAGGTGGCAGTGTACAGCAGCATCAATGGCTCTCATGGTACGGCTTTGCTGGCTGACCTTCTATTACAAATAACTGCCATCATACATCCAGGAAACCATCGTTCTCTTTATCATTGTCTCTGTCTCCATCATACAACTCATTGGCTGGTTCAACTCTGAAAATTAGGAGGAAAATGTTATTTAATCATATGATAAGGGTGTCAGCATTTACAACGTCATTGTGAACATTCAGAACAAGGAATTATGAGGCATAAACCATAAACAAAACATCAGGTTCTATACCACTATAAAGTACATTTATGATACGTATATGGTGAAGCTGCAGTCATCATGGTCTGGTTGACTCCAAGGCTACCCCTCACCCAAACCTCCAAATATAACACTTTAACATTCAGAACTATCACAAAAAGACCAGATGCAGTCCATTACAACAGGACTTTGGTTCATCCAAAGGTACATGGGTGAGAGACATTTGTGATTTTGCTGTCAATACTTTACAGATAATAATGTCCCAGTGGATGGACAGATGAAGTGTGCACCATAACTCAAGAATTTTTTGAGAAAGGACTTTGATACTGCCCAGGTATATACTCCAGTATAAGGGCTAGGTGAAGTGTGAAGGTGGTTCACCTTGACCCTATTTCCAAGGTCACGGAGGTACTGTAGTTTTGGTTTCTGCATGATAATTAGAAAAGTTTTTATGATATGACCTGCATAATGCACAGGATTATAGTCCTTATCCAGGGCTGGGTTAAGTTTGAGGATGGGTACCCTTGACCTCAATTCAAAGGGCACAAGCCCACTTTTGTGAACTTGGTTTCTGCATTGTAACTAATAATTTAAGTTATGACTAAAATCTTGCACAAGGTAATAGTCCTCAATTAATCTCAATTAGGTCTGAAATGGGTGACCTTGAGTCAATTCCCAAGGTCACAGAGCCACATTACTGAAATTGGTTTCTGCTTAATAACTACAGAATTTGTTGAGCCACAACTTTTATTTTGTAGATATCTATTAGGGCTAGATCAGCTTCAAAGAAAAGTGATCTTGACCTAATTTTCAAGGTCACAAGGCCTATTTAGTGAATTTGGTTTCTACATCCACTTCCTGTCATGAGTGTCTCATTTAGCACTGTCAACAGGGTAATAAGGGCAAACATAATGACGGTAGGGGGGCATCTATGTTTTATCTTATTATTGCTGGGAGAACCATCCTTTGTAACAGACCATGTTGCTTCTTAAAACAAACATTTCAAAACACTGGACTATGTAATAACTATGTCTTGAGTTTGTTTAAACATATTTCATTCAGAAAAACTAATTGGTAGACAGGCAATACCTGTAATAAAACCTAATGCATTCAGTTACTTCCCTGTAATTACAGCACATCTGCAACGCCACTACTGGCTGGCAGCAGAGGCAGTGTTAACTAGCAGGTACTACAGCAGTACCACTCTTTCAGCTTTTCTACATACATAGCACAGCCAACAACACAGGAGAGGATCTAAGTATTTGATGCCAATATTGTTCAAAGGATGTTAAACTGATAGTCACCTTCTGTCCACCTCATCCCTGTGATTACGAATGTCAGGGTCGGGCTCCTCCGTGTTGTCTAGGTTCATGGCATCTGGTGGTATGTCCTGCATCTGCACACTGGGTGCATGGGTCAGGTTCTTCAGGTTCTCTGTCACAGTCTGCCGTATACTGTCCAGGTACTAACCAACAAAAACACATTGTCAATGAAATTCTTTTAGCTAGTATTAAATCATAAATCTGATCTGCATCAAATAACTACTACCACTTCTGTGTTTATGAATTCCAGATAATTTTGAATAAAATATACATGTATTGTTAATGCTTAGTGAACCTTGTTTTTAACTACATGTATTTCACAGCAGCAAAAACCAAGAAATGAATGCTTTTAATAGCACCATGGTATTTCAAATGAGCCTCTGCTACAGTGAAACGCATCTCAAAGGGGAGATGAAACCCCTGTATCACATAAATTCAACACTGGAACCCAGTTTCATTTCAGGTCACATACACTGACTTGCAGAGTAAAAGAAACTAAATGTTCAATCTTTGTAGGAAAATAGAGCAAATAACTAATATGTTTTTTCAATTCTTCACTGGAACCCTGTTTCCTTTTCGTTTACATACACTTGCAGAGCAAAAGAAACTGTTTAGTCTTTGTAAGAATATTGAAGATTTTTTAATGGACTGCTATGGTACACTGTTTGAATTCTTATCAAGTACTCAAGCATTGTGCTATGTTGGCCCTCAACAATGAAATCATATTTGATACAAAATACATCTGTATCCTCCATGCCACTGGTACTAGCACTCATCTGCTGAAATCACAACTTGTGATGCTTGTTGTATAATAGTCTATATCATGTAGCTGTTCCTGTAACTGTTTATTATAGTCTATGACATGTAGCTGTTCACTGTAACTGCTTATTATAGTCTATGATGTGTAGCTGTTCCACTGTGTTGTTTAGTATAGTCTGTGACATGTAGCTGTTACACTGTACTGTTTAGTATAGTCTATAATATGTAGTTGTTATAGTAGTGTACTGTTTATTATAGTCTATGACATGTAGCTGTTACACTGTACTGTTTAGTATAGTCTATAATATGTAGTTGTTATAGTAGTGTACTGTTTTTTATAGTCTATGACATGTAGCTGTCATACTGTACTGTTTTTAGTTTAATCTACGACATGTAGCTGTTGTACTGTTTGGTATAGTCTATGACATGTAGCTGTTGTACTATACTGTTTACAATAGTCTATGACATGTAGCTGTCATACTGTACTGTTTAGTATAGTCTATAATATGTAGCTGTTATTGTACTGTACCTGTTTAGTGTTGCAGTTTTCCTGTTTGATGGAGATGTCAGGATGAAGACAGAAGTCTGGTGCAAAGTACTCCAGGTACTCTGTATATGACAAGGACAAACAAAACATGAACAAGAAGACAGACAACACCAGAAACTGAGATCCCTAAAGACCTCTTCAAATATTTGCCTGGGTCCCCAGAGTGTTCAGTTAAGACTAATTTTCTGCTAATCTGATTAGAAAAAAGATGAATATTATTTCCACGAGGGGCACCCAATATTCTAGTACCTCAATTTAAACAAACCTTTGGGGCATACTGGTATTTCTGGAGGTATATACAGCTATAGATTATCCAAGTGTTAAGCTCTGTATGTTGAATACTTTAAACAAAAATAGCCCCATAAATAAAATCTTTATCAAGTAGAGCCAGTAGACTTGATGCCAGGTCATCATCTCGGCACTATGCACTCATGTAAAATAGTAACATTAAGGCCACCAGCTGAGGCATAGTTGACACAAATGATGCAATCCTGGCTAATTAATTAATACATAAAGACGGCTGTGGCTGTTTGTGCATAATCAAATATGAACTAGTAAGCACTAAGTCAGTTCCTGATAAGCCCTGTTGGTGGTGAAATGTGTCAAACTGCTCTGCTCTAAAATTTATGAGATAAAAATCAATGAAAAGAACAATTCAGTTGGGTTTTTTTCAGCTGCCAGGCCCTAGTCTGGTTCTCACCTGGCTAATTAATCCTCAAAGTGATGATTTCTAGAATGAGGCAACAGCTTTACCTAGTGCCCTTTCAGTGCAACACACCCAAAGGGTAACAAAGAAAGCTCTGGACTAGACCAGTTACTTTGTCTAAAACCCCCAAATGTAGATAAGCATACTTGTACTTAGATGAAAGGCCTTTGCATGAGGAATTTGAAGGTTAAAACATTATCAAAAATACAGATCGGTTAGATTATCATCATGACTAGCACTCAGGTGGTTTATTTATATAGAACTGGAGAGCCTTCAGATTAGATACTGTAACTATATGGTGATCCAAAGAAAATAAATATGTTTATAATAAAATGACTCACCACTGTAAGGCAGCTCATTATGGATTTCTTCATCCAATATAACAGCAGTTTCATGTGTCCAGCACCGTGCTACATTGCGCACTGTATAGCCTCCACCACCTAGCACCAGAAGGGGCAAACCCAGATCTTTGACAAACTGGACACACTCCCTGCAAGGGAAGTGAACTGCCTGTGAAGTCTTCGGTCAGTGTGTGAAGAAAACATGTGGTAATCATAACATTCATCACGCATAAGATTCAGGTTTTCATACATTATCTGTACATCAGAAACAAGTACATGCAAATCCACAGTGAAATATTTTTAGGTCACTGGACTGTTCATTATTTTTTTCTTACAAGAAATACAAAACAGTCTTGGACTAAATAATTGTAATAATACTTGAATCGAGTGCAAAATTTTATTTTGAATTTGTAGCCTGAAATGTGATACGCACTCTCTCAACAATACACTGTATGCCAAATGCAATTCAATGGTATACTCAATGAAAATATACTCACCCGTGACCTTTGACACTAAGATTGAAGCAGCCAAGTCTGTCACTACCCAGGGAATCTGCTCCACACTGAAACAATGTCACCATCAGCATGTACATACTATTGCTGAGACATGGTTCCATTCACATATCATCTGGCTGATTTGGTTCATAATAAATGTAAATAGGGGCATTTACTCACATGGTCCACCATACAAGCTTGATATGGACATCTAGAGTCACCAGTTCAAGTGTGGTTTAGAGCCAGTGATAAAACAAAAATCTTCTGCAGTCACTTGGTACATGACTGGGTTCTTTAGATGGAACTTTTAATTAGTTTTTCAGTGAAAATTCATGAATGCAAATTTACCATCCCCAGAAAAAAAAAATATGCAAGGAATTACACAGGCACTGTCTTTCCCCTTTATGCTTTTGAAACATTTGTGAGATGCCAACAACGATCACCAATCTTCAAACATTATTCACCAGGTTAAGACATGCCATAAACTTTGATATTTTAAAAAATTGAAGCCACTGTAATTCTGCCTTTTCAATGCTAAAACAGGCCCTTTGTATAGCCTGAATAATTTTCACAAAGTTAATTTAAAATTGAAGTCTCAAGAGCTTATTTCAGGTAAGTAATGGTGGGAAATTGTGAAAATACCTTAAACTTACCTGAAGCACAATACAGGTTGGTCTGTAGAAATCAATAACTGACTGGATAATTGGCTTAAACACATGCATGTACACTGAAATATAACAGACACCACTTTAAATATTAAGTTTTCTTACAATCAATGAAATTGACAAAAGTTCACATCTAGCAAACCTGATGTTAACAAAAATATGTGCATTTGAAATTCAGTTAATCTCTTACAAAAAAATCCCATACTTTTAAGAGTAAGTGAAAATATACCAAAACCAACTGAGGAGGAAACTGTGAAGCCCATGCTCAGCTGACCAAGATACATTTACCACCCCCACCCCCCCCCCCCATAAGTGCCCACCTGAGATGAGCTGACTGAGCTTCAGCTGCAGATTGAATTCAACTAAGATGCCCCGAGTTGAGCCTAACTTAACTTTGCGCAGATAGTATATTGCTATCATGAGTGACCCAGATATTTTACCCAGTGACCTAGTTTTACCACCAGAAGTTATCATAGACATACCAGGCATCCCACTTCAGATATACATGACCCGCCACACTGAGTGACCCACATGTAGGTCAGGTCTAAAAAAAGTGGTCACATACAGCAGGAGGTCTATGAATGGACGTACAACAACCTAGAAAAGACTGTGTCTAGAGATGAGTGAACGGATGACAGACTGTAAAGATTACCTTACAATCAGAAATATCTACTTGTATCTGAAATTCCTGCTTTCATGCACATACATGTATATACATCATGATTAGTCACTGTGCCAACTTTGACAGAAATACAGCAAAAATTGTAGGAGTTATGCACACACAATTTTGTCTACAGATGGAGAGACACAAAACAGCCAACAAGAATTGCTCATAAAAAAGGATATTCAGCCACATCTGAAATTTGTGCCTTCATGCATACCCACACATCATGTGTATCTTCTGTAGCAAGTTTGAAAGAAATGCATGCAAAAATGTAGAAAGGGGTTGCACCTAAGATACCTGGTCACATCTGAAATTCCTACTTTCATATACTTCTACATATCATGTGTAGGCATTAAGTTTGTCAGAAATCTATCCAGACATGCAGGAAAAGTCATGCTTACAAGATTCTGCAGACAGACAGACAAACTGATTCCACTATACCCCCTTCCCCCAACTTCATTTGGAAAGGGTGGGGGTGGGGTGGGGGATGTGTATAAACATCCCACCAAGGTACAGTCCCATTAAGTGTCAGGTGGACCTGTTATTTAAGTTATTTAATTCCTATCACATTGAAGAGATCTAACTGGGGTTTGGAAGAAGTTAAAAATTACAATTAAAAAATCACATCACCTCCTGTTGAACTATGGTCATGGGGTTCCCAATGGTGTTTCTCTGGAACCTCAAAACAGTTGATCAAGGTTTTTTAAAAATTATTTTGAAGATTTTCCCCCCAAATTAACAAAAAAAAAAAAAAAAAAATTCATAACAAATCCAAAGCATGACTATTTTTAAAAACTTGACAGACCCACTCAAGGTCCACCTGAACCAAGTTTGAACCTGTCTGGTTCATGAGTTTTGGAGAAGTGCAAAATGTGAATTTTTGAGGTCAGGGTGGAATGGATAAGCATTAAACTGCGAGATACTCTTCGCAGTCAACTGAGCCCAAAATACTAAACAAGAGGGCTGTGTGAACAGCCCGAGCCTCAGCTGATCTGGACATTCATCACACTTGCAGCTCTATGAACTTGGGAAAGGATCAAGAACACCATGTTCTGAGTAAGTCTGACCTTTATAGAAGAACACTTACAAGTGCAACATCAAAGTTCAAGTAGTTCTCAAGTTATAATGAAGAGTATAAATTCATGTATGTTGCACTGTGACCCCACAGCTCTATGAACTGACAAGTCAGCTGAGCTAAAATCAGGAATCCGCAGCATTCCCACATAGTGAACAACTTTGTTTGGCCCTTCCATTAGGAACATATCCACCATGTGTAAGCTTAATCTGAGTGACGGTTCTGGAGAAGAAGTCGAAAATATCTATAACACGCAAAAATTCACAAAAAAAATTTAGAAAAGAACTGCAGCGCCACCTGGTGAACAAATTAACAACAAGGAGTCCCTAGATGGCTTCCTGTGTGATATCAAAGCATTTGGGTATACGTAAGCAGTTTCGGAGAAGAAGATTTTTTAAGATTTGTCCAAAAAAAACAACAACAAAAATTCATTAAAAATCCAAAAATCACTGGAGCATGACCACTTGAACAAAATTGGTAGAAACCCATCCAAGGTACATTGCCACCAAGTTTGAAGTTAATCTGGATGACCGTTTTGGAGAAGAAGTCAAAAATGTGAATTAGCATTAGAATGCCCATTGACTTCCATAGTAATCAATAGGAAAGCTGCATTGACCGATAAGTACCCGAATTGAAAAAATCGTTAAAAATCAGGAATCCGCAGCATTCCCACATAGTGAACAACTTTGTTTGACCCTTCTACAAGGAACGTATCCACCATGTTTCAGCTTAATCTGAGTGATGGTTCTGGACAAGAAGTCGAAAATAGCTATAACACACAAAAATTCATAAAAAAATAGGAAAAAATTGCAGCGCCACCTGGTGAACAAATTAAGAACTAGGAGTCCCAGGGAGTGTTCCTGTGTGATATCAAAGCAATTGGGTGAGTGGTTTCGGAGAAGAAGATTTTTTAAGATTTACCCAAAAAAGACGAAAAAAATTAATTAAAAATCCAAAAATCACTGGACCGTGACCATTTGAACAAACTTGGTAGAGACCCACCCAAGGCATATCTCCACCAAGTTTGACGTGAATCTGGCTGACGGTTTTTGAGAAGAAGTCGAAAATGTGAATTGTGGACGACGGACGGACGGACGACGGACCCTCAAAAAACCTCAGCTGACTGACAAGTCAGCTGAGGTAAAAATCCCTAAAGTGTGACCATTTGAACAAAAAAATGGTAGAGATTCACCCAAGGTAAATCCCCACCAAGTCTTCTCTTCCTCCTGTTTTTTTTTTACAAGTCAAAAATGTGAAATTGCTGACAGATAGAAAACTATAAGATAAGCTCAGATGACTGACAAGTCAGCTAAACTAACTGATCTTATTGGCTTACATTGCCTAATGAAAAAAAAGGACTGCTGACTTACATATGTGTAAAAGCACAACAGGGTGTTATATGACTGAGTAAAGCAACACTTACTTTGATCATCAATTCCTTCTTTCAGTGGCACATTCAGGGAGTAATATCGCCCACTTTCAGCACCAATTTCATACATGTCCCCTGTTGTAGAAAATGTTGCTTGGTTTTAAAACTTCTTTCAATTTTCGAGTCCTTCATAATGTATCAATATATGACAACAATAAACAATTCAGCACTTTCTTACATAGTAATGATTAATCAAATAGTTCTACAAAATTATAACATATTTGCCATTATATTTTCAGAATTTTCTTCATTTTGCAAAATCATAGTTTCATGTGCATGCTTTCCACCACTACATTTAGTCCACTCTTTAAATTCACTATATTTTCCATTTCATATATTATGTATCTATTCAACCAAGACAAAGTACCTGTTCCAGGGAAGAAGTAGTTGCCATACTTGTGAAAAGAAACCGTCATGACCCTGTCAGTCAGGTAAAAAGCCTCCTGTACACCATCCCCATGATGGATGTCAATGTCCACATACAGAACACGTGGATGGTATCTAAAATTGTGCAAACATCTTGGTGCCAATGTTTAATTAAACAAATAAAGCATACAGGGCCACAAATAAGAAGACATACATGTACTAGTAATGGTATATGCATGTATATCTCAATGCATCAAAATTTTGTAAAGGATGAGAATTTCCACAAGTACTCATGCTGTGTGTGGTCCTGCGGCTCTGGCAGGGATGGAAAGCTGCTGATTTGTATAATTATGTCATCCTTGCATCCATATTGATGACCGTGTGACCTACATTTCAGGACGTGCTCGGCTGGGCCTAGGGGTGGACTCACTGATGATCTCTTTGAGAAATCTTGTGATGCACATTTACAATGGTACACAAATAAGTATGTTTTACAACTCAGTTGATCATTTTTTTGTACAATGACTTTGATCTCACAAAGATAAATAGATACATTGTATTACAGAAAATGAGTATCTTTACATAAATCCTCCCTGAAGGACTTTGCTATGGTGCTATAATTTTGCATGAAGGATTTAATAAATTCCTATGGTCCTATCCAATAAGTGTGTCTGTGTGTGTGGAGCGTTAAAGGTCAATATATGTGACAACTTTAGTACACTTACTTGAGTAGTTCTAGGATAGCAATGACGATATCATTCACATAGCAGAACCCTGAGGCCTAAAACAGACACATGTGTAAGTCACCTCACACTTATAATGATATCAGCATTTTATCCAAACAAATTGTACCACCTCATAGCCTATATTTTTGCTGCTGAAGCTCAAACGTGTTTGTCCATTCTACTTTAGTTCATGTCCATAAACTTTTACCCACAATCCAGCTGGTAATCCCGCAGCAGCTTGTACGCTCTGGGGCCTGCATGACAACCTTTGAAATCTTCAAATCTTTTTTCATCCTGTGTCAAAGACCATGATGTTCAGCACTTAAAACCTAGAGAAGATGTGTACAAAATTTCCTAGAGCAAAGTCTCTAACCCTGCTGAAGCTCTAATGTTTCCAGATAATGAAAAACTAGTATTTTACAGGTCATCCTAAGACCAGAAGACAACAGCATGACAGTAAAAGTTCAACATACTCAGATGCAAGATTTGTCAATAATTTGATAACAATTGGACCTAAAGGAATATTGACAAAATAGCATTCAGAGAACGAATTACCCTCGGCACCCACAATATTTTTTTCCTCAATCATGCATTTTTTTTTGGTGAAACTTCGCAGTAGAATACTTTACATATAATTTCCATATTGTTGTCTATGAAATGAAAGAGCACTTTTGGATGTGTTCTTGGGGCAGGTCCTGGTGACAGAGACCGCTGTACTGTGTGTCACTCATACGGCCATCAAATACATACTTCAAAATTTTCAAAACAAACTTAAAAATAATGAGAGGAAGCTAGTTTTCAATAAAATGTGGTCATCTATAATGTTGACAAGACGGGCGGACATACAGAATGACGGACGATGAAGGGGACGACAATAGCCTCCTGCACAAACTATAATAGATTACTCATGTGTATTTGCTGGAGTCACTGATGAATACTGTTAAAGTACAAGTTGACATTGTACAATAACACACCTCAAATTTCTTGGCATGATGTAAACCTCCAGACCAATTGATTGCTATATCACAGTGCTGAAAACATAAGATGCAGGAATCACAATTCTGTTCTGGTGTAAGTATAATGAAAAGAAAACTGGATGAAAGATGTTTACATACACAAAATTTTGTTACAAGTCTAAAGGATAATGTACTTATGTTTACCCTTTGCTTTTCACAAAACAAATTTTAAACTGTCATTATTATACAAAATTTAATTAAGATAATCATGATTATACATAACAATTTTGGCATATCGTACATCTACTTTCATCAACACTTGTCTTGTTCTTCTCTTACACAATAATAAACTAACACACATGTATAAAAAGTAACTTCTGGAAAAATTGCACATCATTCCCACCAGTAACTTTCAATCTCCTTTAGTTGCCAATTTACACAATTAATTTTTGAATTTGTTGGCAATTTACACGGCCCCAGTTTCATCACATATTTTTGGTATATATTTTTCTTTAACAAAAATGTTTGATATTCTTTTAAGTAAATACATGTGTCCTGTTTTATAACTCATAGATTTCATTAAAAAGTATTTAACACATGACATCAAATCAGCTGTAAGATGCAGCTTTAAATATACATGACTGTACAGTACAGTACTTGATGACAAGACAAAGCTGACTGTACAGAGTATGACTATGGTACAACTTACATTATTGTTGAGCTTAATAGCACTCTCAAGGGATGCCCCTGTGTAACGTGCACAGAACTCAAACAGGCCATCAAACACTGGGCTGTAAACAAAATTATACAGATTTATTAATCAAACACATACCTTGTCCAATTTGAAAATCCAATGAATTATTTTGTATTCATGAGAAATATTCACTTTAAGATGAGAAGAGCTATTTCTGAAACATTTTAACTGCATTTTTTTATTACTTTGCCAGAATATTAGACTGAGTCAATACTTTCCTGCAGTGAGTTCAGTGCATTGTGTCCAATGTACACCAAGGAAAGCTTTTGACCTGGAGCACTGTTTAACAACTGGTGTTACTTGTTTTTCTCTCCAAAAACAATTTTCCTTTCTCAGGAAGTTAGAAGAAAACATTAAAAGAGATGTTAAATTATAGATAAACACTTTTTGGCAATTTGAGCACGAGGTGATTGAATTATGGCAATGGCTTGATTAACACTTTTCCATCAGGGTCCGTGCCTCACGTGGATCCCCTATACTGGCAACGAGCGACTTTCACATTTATGAGCGTTTGCAGGTTGTAAAAGGTATTTGAGACAATAAGCTATAAACAAGCATTAATATGTTCCAAGAATGTAATACAGTGTATTAGACATATTTCATACAGTTTAGTGTACTTTGGTTGGAAAATATTATAATAACTTTGTAATTTTGTGGAATTTTCATAAAAATTAGCTTCTATGTTAACCCACTTTCATGTTATAATTTATTACTTCATACCACTACAAAACAAAGGTATCTGTAATCATTTTTTGATATTCAATGTTCATTTTGGTATATACTAGTAACAATCTTTTGTATCACAAAGAAAAATAAAATATGCTTCCAATCTTAAGTAATTTACATAAAAGTTATAAAAATCACCAGACACAGGCTGCAAACCTTTTGAAATAGCC
Source organism: Hermodice carunculata (assembly GCA_964020975.1). NCBI lineage: Eukaryota > Metazoa > Annelida > Polychaeta > Eunicida > Amphinomidae > Hermodice > Hermodice carunculata. The sequence continues at coordinate 39,326,614 of OZ026630.1, forward strand.
TAGACATAAAAGTGTTAAATGAAACCAACACCAGACTGTATAATATGTATATGGGCTACATTTCATTTAAAACTACACAATGTTTTTAACTAAAGATAAATAACACTGAGGCACTGCATTGTACCCCTCACATCAACATAATCAAATATACACATAACATTGTCAATATAATGCATACATCAAATTAGCTATAATCCAACTTACTGAGCAGAACCTAGTTTAATATGCATGAACCGTGAGTTGTTTATCTTATGGTCAATAGGGCAGGATTGGAGGATGAAGAAAAATATGACTATGCCGGCTCTAACAGAGAATCAGCTTTTTAAGGTGGGAGATGTAAAGCTAGTGTGCAGTGAGACTGGCAACTTTGGATCAATATTACCCATTTAATTTTTTCACAAGTTCATTACACCTATATATTTTCTGATTACTACATATCCATAGATTTGTATCCATAGGTTTTTTCAGGATTGGAATTTTTGAGATCTTAAAGCATTCTTTCAGACTTGGTAGGATTTTCACATCTTTCGCAATTTGAAATCAAAAGAAATTGAAAATATATATCTATGTCCAGGATAAAATTCAATGGCAAGTCCAGAAATAGCATCAATAAAAAGTTATAAAAATTTCATGTTGGTCCTAACAGGTTGTTCATTTTCTTTCTCAAAATTGCTCCAGAAGTCACGGAAGGGGTAGTCAGAAAAGAAATTCCTGGGATCAGGTCCTGGATATATTTTTCTTTTGATGTCTGTTGATTTTAATGTGATAGGGTAATTCATTTGTTTGCAAGGCTAGATATAAATTGCATAGGTTGTGCAAAAAACAGTTCAGAGAAAATTTCTCTGACAGAAAATGTTGCCAATTCTTATATATTTATGGCAGTAATAATGCACATACTCACTTCTTCTGTCCTGTGTTTTTATAAATGTATGAAATAAACTTGTAGCTTTACCTCTGTGATGTTGTCATTCAAAAATAAAATCATACTTTGTGGCTTAAAACTCAACTTTTTTAAATAATAAATTAATTACAAACAGCAAATGTAACCACACTTGGCTTGTTTCTGTGTAGGTTCACATGCAGCTTTCCACATTTGGGGCCCAGTCAAGTGGATTGTGCTAATTTGTTTCTACATCACTAGAGAATTTCATAGAAGACAGAACAATGGTAGTGTTTAGTCTGTACTGGCCCATTTTTCTCTCCATCTCTAATGTTTTCCTGTTCCCTATAAGTGACCCTGGTCGGTGGATCACTTGGTTTCTAGGGGTCATGGATTAATGACTGTGCAAACAATGACACGATTCATTACCATGCTCATGCAAACAAAGCCCATGTGGTCAGCAATGCAGAAATCCTTCAGTGCAAACAAAAGTTTGAGCTCAGTTGTATCATATAAATTTTTTGTTCACACATCTGAGTTTTGGGGAGCATGTAGTTTAAGTATAAACATTAATAAAATAACGTTTTTTTTAAAAACAGACACGACACAATTTAAATAAAACATGACTAATGAATTTTATTGGATCTTCTCACATGGTGCAGACTTAAAATTATATCATTACACACATAATCCAATGTACTGTGGTGTACAGGTTATGTAACATTAAACAAACAGGCTGGATTTTCACCATATAAATATGTAAGGCCCTCACGGGCCCCTGCACAAAAAGTGATCAGAGGCTATCCAAAGGTAGTGGCTTCAGATCTTCCACCTTAAGATGCGATGTTATGTAATCCGGAAGAGTGGTCAGTAAAATTAATTGTTGATCACCACTGCCATGCATGTGCCAATTTAGGCTACGATACATCTAACTGTGGTTAAATAAACTGGTTCCCAAATATTAAAGCTACTATTAACAAATTCTAATAAGTACTTACCAATCATCTCCCACATTGAAAATGCCAAGACTCTTTGTATAGTTTTGTACATTTTGGGGTGTTACACGCTGCAAGAAGTGTATGTAATCATCTGAATGGAATCTGCACATATCATGAGCTGAAGCTACATAAGGTCTGTACATCTGAAAAAAAAAAGAAGATTTCATGCTTTTAGTAAACAAGTATGATGTATATTATATCCCCTAAAAGATATCTGTTATTTAGAGATAATGATAATTTTGGGCCAAGTGAATTTAAGAAGATACCAACAAACTTACAAAAAGCATAAAATGATATTGTGCAAATACATGTATACATAGCGGACACTCTTTGTGCATGTGGAATAACCTTTTGTAATGCATGAATTCTGTGAAATTATTCTTCCAAGAACCACATGACCATGTCATGCCCCTACATAAGAAATCAGCAAAACTGGTACCCACAACACTACCAGTTACATGTAAAAAAATGTTTATAGGAGACAAAACTGATTTAAATTTAAAAACACCTCCACATATTCCAAATTTTTGCAACCCTATTCACATAAAATGAAGCTTTTTTTATTTTTGTGCTTAGCCTGAGTAATTTTCTTTGTCTTCTTTGCTCTGTCATCTGTGGGTCTGCTTATTCATTAAGCACGCTGAGTGCATTATATTCTTTAATAGAAATTCCCCAAGTCATTTTATTCCATTTTTTATACCGGTCACCTTGAACCCCATGCAATGCTGTTGACCTGAGCCAGGCAAGATGATGTGTTTGACTACATTAATATTCATCATGAATCTTAGATGTTCTCTTACATACAAAACTGCTCCTTGAGCAACAGGAAGAAGTCACATTTAAGCAGGTCAGACACATACATGTATGGCATTATCTCAGTGCTGCCTGCCCTTTGTAAGTGTAAAGCTGTTTGAAATTGTTGGGCGACTGTGCAATTAAGACAATGAACAAGATGACAAGGGATACTAGAGTGGGCACTAACCTGCATTTTCTTGTAGAGTCCATAGTGAAGCACCAGACTGTGAGTCACAGACAGACGGTGGGGTTTCATGGGATGACCTGGACCTAAGGCAAAATATATGCTCATGTGAACACTTGTGTCAAATTTGCAATATCCTCTCTATCGTCTCTACTTGTGACTTGACTTGTAACATGCTTGGAACAAAAAATGACTGCAGGTGTTCAATGTATGTGGGGTACATGCTCTTGTATCCATGAAAACTTTGCAAACACAACTTGAAACTACATAAGATAAAGCAAATCTGTGTGCTATAATGCTAAGGCATAAAAAGAACAGAATGTGTCTCTGTTTTGTGCACAGACATGATGATAGAAAGCCATGCTGCAGGGCAGCACCTGCTGGTGTCGAATAAAAAGGAACCGTATACATGTATTTCCATTATGAACAGAAGACTGTTGAGCAAGCTAAGATTTAAAATGCCAATAGCTATAATTTGAATGAGGTTGAACTTCAAAACTTAATCAATATCACATAATATATTTTACTGGTAGGGCTTTTCCCATGCCAAAATGCAGATTCCAATTCTACTTGTTACATACACAAACTCTTGAAACATTGAGTGACTGAAAGCAAGGCTAAAAACTAAGACCGAGTATTCAAAGAGTCTCTCTCTCTCTCTCTCTCTCTCTCTCTCTCTCTCTCTCTCTCTCTCTCTCTCTCTCTCTCTCTCTCTCTCTCTCTCTCTCTCTCTCTCTCTCTCTCTCTCTCTCTCTCTCTCTCTCTCTCTCTCTCCTCTCTCTCTCTCTCTCTCTCTCTCTCTCTCTCTCTCTCTCTCTCTCTCTCTCTCTCTCTCCCCCCCTCCCTCCCTCCCCCCCGCCCCCCCCCCCCCACACACACACACACACACACCCTTTCTGTCTGCTTTGATGACAAGATGCACTTTTGTCTTCATGGAATCTGTTTTTTATTTACCACCTTCACCCTTTCTTAACAAGAGGGATTTGGATAGAGCATAGTCCTTTTCCCCAATCACTATGAAATAAATTTATACCAAAGACTATCAAAGGAAAAGACTCACTTATCATATTAGTCAGCTATTATGATCTCACTTGATCTGATCTTTCTCTAGGCTTTCAGAAGTAAAATGAATTAATCACATCATATGATCTGGTCTACATACTGATCCTTTTGATGTTTTATCATGTTCCACCTTAAGAACTTTCTGTGACTTGTCAGTCTGGATTCTGAATGCTCTTTTTACATGATCTGTCATTTGGACAAGCTGCACCTGAATGACCTTATTCCAACCTCACTCTTGTTATGTTGTTTGAAAATTCCAAGATGGTGCTGCACAAGTGCAGGAATGTGAACATTCTGCAATGATTCCAACACATTTTACCTCCTATTAGTTACGTAATACTAAGTTTTACATGTCCTCCAAACAGGTATTGTTCCCTCATATATTGCGCTATCATTCTAGACTTTGTGCATTAAACTTGTCTTCGGCTGTTGATTCACCTGTTTATCTGTCATTCATCAGACAATTGATGAGTAATCATACTCTACTCTCTGTTTGCAAAACTTTGCTTCTTTATTTCATGTTATCATGTATTTGTAACAATTGTCTATCCAGAGCCTGGCAGGAGATCAATGCTGCAGCACTGATCCAGTTGTAGTGGTTCAATTAAGAAATGAGAGTTGATTTTGTGTATGTGTGCACCTCGCTCAATGCCAGCTTTAATCACCTGCACCATTATGCCATAACACACACAAAAGCGATCCTCATTATATCTGGGTGCCAACCCAGATATATTGTTTTTCCTTGTGTTCCATGGCACCCAAATTTGCCGGGTTTTTGTCAGCCAGTATTATTCCCAAAACCACCAAAGTTACCATGGTGACCGACCTACCAATGAAATTTTGCCATTTGGTTTAGAATAGTCAAGATGATTAAAATTATGCAAATGAGGGACAATTAAAATTTTAGAACCTCCATATTTTCTAAACTATTGCAGATAGACACAAAGTTCTAACTTACACATATAGGTTTCAGACAACTGGCAAATCCAATAGCACACAAACAAAAAATCTTAGGGAATTTTAATGTATGCTAAATTCACCAAATTTCTCTTCAATCCGCATGCAGACCTTTAACTGTTTGCTGTATGACCTATTGCTTGACCTCTATGCTGCCAGGCAACCATTTTGCATTCATAATTAATTAGCTTGAACCTGTCTCACAGGCAACTTTCTATCCATGCATGCTAGGTGTATGCTTTGGTAGGTTTGGGTCTAGAAGCAAATTGAGTGTGGGGATAGAGTGTGGGGTGGGGAGACTCTCAACATCTGTGTAATGAGGCTCTCAATAAAATACAGAGAATCTTTACTGTTCATGCAAGAACAGATCGACTCCATGCTGCCATATGTACCAGGCAGGCTATAGTTTCCACTAGTGCTGAACAGACTTGTCAGTGCACCATGACTGAAACTAGTGTCCTAGCTGGCCTGTTTTTGTCTGAGGCAATGTCAGTCTGCTGAGCTTATTATTCCCAAGGGAACACAGACTCCAGATTTCTAGGCAGAACAAGCCTGAGTATAACCTCTGTTAAAAATAGACTATGCAGAGGTGAGAGTCCGCCAGACCAAGAAGGGTGGAATTTGTGTCATTTTAGTGGACACTTTCATATCTTTGTTTTCTTGTAACCAGTAAGATGAAGCCTGTTCTTCATAGCCAATACTCAGACAGTATAGAGCTTGTCTGGGTTCACAGGTACATGTAGTCTCTTGACAGTTTCTGTTAAAATTTGTTTGTGTAATAAAGGAAGAAAGGCGAAAGGCAGTTTTGTATTGCATGTATACACATCCCCTTGAATTATAATATGTATACACTGTACACATATATGTGCATGTATGCATAATGTACATATACATGCACACTCATCCATACTGCCCAGAAGGGCTGACCCTCTCTCTCTCTCTCTCTCTCTCTCTCTCTCTCTCTCTCTCTCTCTCTCTCTTTCTTTCTTTCTTACTTTCTTTCTTCTTCAGGACCAAGTTGGTCTGGAGATTTTCCTAAACACTATTTTTCTGAAAACTACCAAATTTGCAATGGTGTCTGACCTAACTAGTGAAATTGTACATCTCATTTGGAATAGTTATGATGTTTAAAGTATGCAAATTTAGGGGCAATTAAAATTTCAAAAGCTCCATATCTTCCAAAATATTGCAGATACTCAAAATTTCAATGTGCATATATAGGTTTGTGACACCTGCCAATATAATGGACAGTATAAGTTCAGTACAATAAATTATGCTAATAAGGGGCTTTGAAAAATTTCAAAGTTGAATATCTCCAAAACTATTATACATAGATATGCCATTTCAACTTCAATTTTTAGGTTTGTGGCAAAGCCTCATCTAATGAACCATAAACCAAAGTTGTAAGATTTTAATTTATGCAAATTAGGTAAACATGCAAAATGTAAATCTTGAATAGCGTCAAATCTATTATAGATAGAGGTGCCATTCCTATTTACATTTTTGGGTATGTGGCAAAGCCCCATCCAATGACCATAAACCAAAGTTGTAGGCTTTCAATGTACATGTATACATATACTGTAAATTGCTTTATTTTCGCGTGCATAAATTTTCACAGTTTTTTTATTTTTGACATTTCACTGTAGTTTTAATTTCACTGTTTTGGACATAATTCCCATTCAAACAATGTTAAAATACTATTTCAATGTGTTTTTATTTTCACGGTTTTGTGCCATCAGCGAAATAAGCGAATTTAGGAATACAGCGAAATTAAAGCAATTTACAGTACACAAAATTAAATTGTTGAATAGCTTTAAAATTATAGATACTAGTTTCATTCAAACTTCATTTTTTAAGTTTGTGACATGGCCACATCCAATGAACCAAGAACAAAAGTTGTTGCATTTTACTTAACAAAAATAAGGCTAATACACAAAATTTAGATAATGTTGAACAGTGGCAAAGTGTAGCATTTCAAACTGTTCTCACCCAGACAGATTTGCTGTGAACCAAGTCTGCTTTTCTAGTTGCTTATATTTACATTTTCCCCTTAATTTTTCTGCTCGATAACATGAAATTTAGTACATTGAATTGAGAGAAATGACCAGAAACTGATTTACCCAGCATGTTCAAGTGACAAGTTTCAGAAACACAGGTGGGTGTGGCTTATTGGAATGTAGACGGGACATGAGTTTTATGGTCCGATAAAATACAAGGCTCATGTGTTATGGTCTCATAACACACCAGGCTGTCTCCTATACTTGCAATGTTAAAAGTTATATTGAATGTAAATATAAATGAAGAATGAAGGTATATCTTGTGCTTTGTTTGTGTTGGTAGGGTTGACACATAAACACTGAATTATGCCTCAAGTTGATAATCAATAGTCTTTTCCAGTTGATCTTGCTATAAAATTTTTGGAAATTGTGACGAACAACTCTTTAAAAATGATGGTGGTCTCAGCTTTCATCCCTGCCTTTGGATTGTGGAAGTTGGAGGGATAAAACCATCATTATATGGACTACATATTTTCATAATAGCATAAAGGTGTATATTTTTTTGTTCAGAAGGAGCGGGACTCGAACCTGCAACCTTTGGCACCAGTCGCTTAGCTGAAATGGGAAATGCACATATCCACTCAACCAAATCTCCATTCTAAATAAAGAATGGTTCAATGGAGGTGGTTATGTGAGAGTGCCATATCAACACGGTTATGCAGTATATTTACTGAGTAGGCATTTATTTCCAGAATTGTGGACTTAAATCACCAACATTAAGGAAATGCCGAAAATATATATTTTTATGTTAGGAACAAGTGGGACTCAAGCCTGCAACCTTTGGAACCAGTAGCCTAGCTGAAATGGGAAACGCACATGTCCACTCACTTTATCAAATCCTTATTCTGAAAAAAGAATGGTTCAATGGAGGTAGTTATATGGTATAACCTTTGTTGCATCACTTTTTAAAATAAAGTATGTGATTGGTGTTGTGCAGCCACCTTTCACTGAAAAAATGCAAGATAAAACAGGTAAGTCTACAGATAGTCAAAAGTTATGCCAGTGTTTATCTGTTATAGCCAGGAAACACGTGTTCTGAACAAGGCTTGCCAGCATTTATTTACGCCACTGTGTATAAATATATATCTACATTTAATCTAATCCTTAAAGCATATATAGAAGTATAGGAGAGAGCCTGGTATTTCAACAGACCATAACACATGAGCTTAGTGTGTCATCAGACCATAACACGTGTCCACCTACATTCCAATAAGCCATGCCCACCTAGGTTTCCTGAAATCAACACTTGAACATGCTGGGCAAATCAGTTTCTGGTCATTTCTGTAAATTCTATGTAGTAAATTTCTGGCAATCCAGCAGAGATATTAAGGGGAAAATGTAAATATAAGCAATGAGGGTCTCTTTTGTGTGTTATGGCATAAAGATCGCATGTGCCACGCCCATGATGCCAGCTTCAATCACCTGTGTCATTATGCCATGATACGAAAAAAGCGACCCCCATTTCTTCAGTGTTTCGACCTCTGTTTACAAAATTCAAATATATGTCAAACCAACCAATACAAACAGGCTGATAGTTTCATGTAATAGTCTGGCTGAAACAGTGGGCTGATTCCAGGTAAATGGCTCCCCAAAAAGGTGTGAGCACAATAAAACCAAGATGGCAAGAACTATTTAGTTTGGTAACCTGCACCTGACCAAGACTGGAAGGTCAGAGCTTATCACATGCCTGAGCCTTAGCGGTGGGGATAAGGTGTGAGGGAAAGCCCCCCCCCCCCCCCCCCCCCCCCCCGGGGAAAAACTACAAATAATAATTGTAAGGGGATATATCGAGGATATTGTATTATGTGGGTCCAGTGCAATTCTGGCCACACTCATAGTACAATATTATTGATAAATACAGTCATTATCCAAGATACTTCAGAGATCGGTCCAAGTTTGTGGTCACATTTCTGGCCAATGTGGCCAAATTTTAAACAAGAGGATCATGATGATCCTGTGCTCTGCTGACTGGGATCTGCTTTTACAGTATTGGAACACATGAACTAGTCTAGATTTGTACAGCTATATACATGTATGTAGAGTGGTAGCAAAGGACGGACGGACAGACGGACGGCGGACGCAAACGGATTCTATAAGCTCTGCTGATGGTAGTACATGTATTATCAATTGATATACCTTGCTGTTTCAATGGCTGCCGGTGTACAGTGGCAGCACTCACTTACAGTCACAAAGTCTGATATCTCATAACTTTGTCAAAAATTTACATATCCACATTATTTTCGCAAACTTTCATTGTCTAATGTCCAACTATATTTTGATAAAATTTTAAGCAATTCTATTATGCTCTTCTGGAGAAGAAGTCGAAAATAGCCTTAATACGCAAAAATTCATAAAAAAATAGGAAAAACTCGCAGTGCCACCTGGTGGCCAAAATGAGAACAAGTTGACCCCAGGTGACCCTATGTGCAATATCAAAGCAATTGGCCACATAGTTCTTGAGATGAAGAAAATTTTTTTTTTTCAAAAAATTTTTATTAAATAATTCATCAAAAATAGAAAAATTATTGCACCATCATCTCCTTCGCAAACTTGGTAGATGTTCACCTGGGCAACATCCATGTACAAAATTAAAACATTCCATACAGCGGTTTTTGAGAAGAAGTCAAAAGGGTAAATACAATAGTGTAATATATGCACTGTATTGCCATATATATATATATATATATATATATATATATATATATATATATATATATATATATATATATATATATATATATATATATATATATATACAGCTGCAGCACTTCCTTCCAGTTGCGAAGTTTGATATCTAATAACTTTGCCAAAAATTAACATATCCATATTATTTTCGCAAACTTTCATTGTCTAATTGTCTAACTATATTCTGATAAAATTTTGTTCAGCCGTTCTGGAGAAGAAGTCGAAAATAGCCTTAACAGGCAATAATTCATAAAAAAATAGGAAAAAATCACAGCGCCACCTGATGGCCAAAATAAGAACTAGTTGACCCCAGATGACCCTATGTGCAATATCAAAGCAATTGGCTTCGTAGTTCTTAAAATGAAGAAATTTAATTTTTTTCAAAAAATAAATTAAAAATTCATAAAAAAATAGAAAAATTATTGCATCATCATCTCCTTCGCAAACTTGGTAGAGGTCCACCTGGGGATCATCCATGTGCAAAATCAAAACATTCTATGTAGCGGTTTTTGAGAAGAAGTCGAAAATATAAAAAGTCTAACGACAGACGGACGGACAGACGGACGTAAACGGATTCTATAAGCTCTGCTGACTGACAAGTCAGCAGAGCTAAAAAGGTATGAACCAAAGCTTCTGCAAGAGTCTGCATCTCTGATGGGGCTATGTCCATGACACTTGCATGCCGTGTGTTTTGCTCCTGGACTTTTAAAGGCAGCCAAATTTGGATCGACTCTAGACCACTTGTGTCACACAGGACCGTGGCACACAAGTGGAGAGCCACAGTACTATTATAATCAGAGCACTGACAGACTGGAAATCGTAAATCATCATATATGAATTCAGTGGTTTCCAACCTACTGTCAAATCTCCATCTACATTGGGTATAGCAGGCAGACATTTGTCCTCGCTGACGACAATGACAGGCCTCGTTTCTCGCTGTCAATAACGTGATGTCCAGGTACGTTTACGTTTGGGCGATAATGCAATGATTTGCTAAATGGCAATGTTCCGATTCTTTTTACACCCACAATAGCACATATTATTTATCCATGTTAGCTCCGTCCTGCTAATCAGCATGTAAATGACATACACTCTGACAAAATACCTCATAATACGCTCACCATAGTGAAAATTTCCCACATCAGGGTCGTACATGTAGGCAACCCGTGGCGAGGACATTTTCCGCAAGTTGCAGTAAAATATAAAAGGGAGACTGGGTCTTGGACTGACACTTAGAACAAAAGCCGGAACGAAAAATCAGCGACCTACGTTTCCAGTACTCTCTCTTTCACTCAACAAAGTTGAGGAATTTTTTGTGTGCATCTCCGAGAGTAAAGTTTGATAAAATTTAACTACTAAAATATCGGACACCTCTATATTTGTGAGGTTTAAGTTAACATGCTACAATTGTGGAATATTCCTCATCACATGCCTTATACTCATTTCAATTAAGCAGCTAGAATTCTACCTCTAAGTTTTCAAAATATTAAAGATATAAAGTTTGGAATAGTGCCAGTATTCAATGATGACACAGCATGTTTACTATATTACCTTTTTCAGTGCACATACAGTTTGCATATATATGCTTTTTTTATTTTTGTTAAGCATCACATGTAGAGGTATGTGTCAATCAAACTTCAACTGTTAGGTTTGTGCCATAGGTGCATCCAATGAAATCAAAATGAAAATGTAAAATTTGAGTATATGATAATTGGGCATACTTTTGAACTTTAAATGTTGAATTTATTCATGTATATTAAGCTTTATGTCAATAATAATTACTGTATTTTCAAAGGTATTCTAGATAAGGGTGTCAATGGCAGATTCATTTCATTGGTTTGTGATATTGGTGCAACCAATTGTTTGAAAATGAAAATTGCAAAACTCTAATATATACAAAATAGGCACATTTGCAAGACAGAGCTCAACCATTTCAAAATTATTATAGGTGAAGGGGGTGCAGTCGCATTTTAAATCCAAGGATTACGTTTAAGGTACATTTGACTGTCTGTGAACAAAAGTTTTACCATTTTAAACTTTAATAATATTCAAGGACACATAGACTGATTAGCTGTCAATAAAATAATATTTTTCTACTTTATGACAAAGTAAATGTCATATGTATAATCACCACTCACAAAAATTTGAACAGCCTTGCATGCCAATGAATGATGTGCTTTCTAATTTTCAATAAGAGTTGATATTTGTCATCTCCATATGAATACCTGTAGCTTTTGACCCTTTGTCTAGGCTACTGCAGAGACTCCAACCTCCAAAAGATAGTGGACAGGAGATTCTCGGTCAGTATAAGCGGGGGGGGGGGGGGGGGGTAAGAAACTTTTTGAAAAATGAGATCGAAATAGCGCTTTCTGGTGCATATTTGGACTTTCATTGTGTAGGACAATGTGTAGAGTGATTGACAGCAATTTTGAGAAAACATGTCAGATCAATTTTTGCACACATCATTTTGGGATTGAGTGGGAGAAAAGGAATGCTAAGCTGGAAAGCGGGAAGATTTAAAAAAAAATACATAAAACACAGAAAATCTCTTGCCCAAAATGGGAGAGTTGGAGTTTTGCTATTAGTATTAAGTGACCTTCTATACCAAAACATATAAATACAGTGTTGTTATGTATATATATATATATATATATATATATATATATATATATATATATATATATATATATATATATATATACACATACATACATACATAATTTTGTGCTGGCCCTTCTGATTCTGTAATTTGGTTAAATTTGACTTGAACAAGTGTGGAAAGGTTAGGAGAGGTGCTTTTTTAATTCTAAGTACCAAAATGACTTCTTAGAAGTACTCAAGTACCCAACTATGGTAAACTCTTTCCCAGAAAATGATGTTGTCGTGTATGCATACAAAGTGGCCTCATTATTTAGATAGGAATCACATTTCCAGGAGTAAAACAAATCTAGAACTAAAAAGATTGTCATCACAGAAAATCTATCTGTGTTGCCTTTAATGCTTGCACAAATTAAAATCCTACAATATGACCTTCATGGCCATAGGCTGTACCTGTCAGCAAAACATAAGAGAACAAGCAAATCACACTAGTGGTCTTTTAAATGTTGATTTCAGACACATAATCGAACTTGAAATATAAGAATCAATTTTGCATATGAATTGCAGTTGGACTGATCCTTTTTGTGTCATAAATTTGAAGATATTCAACATTTAAAGGGGAATAGCATAAGCTGAAATCCTAAAACTTTTTTTTCACTGTTCATTGCATGTGCCTTCACATGTCTTCTCTAGCTGTGAGTTTTGAAGATATTCAACATTTGAATGGTTCACATGCCCCCAGGCCCCAATTGACATAAACTACATTTTTTTTTTATGTTCTGTTTGCAACTTTTTGGCTGTACCTACAGCATGAACTTATGAATTTAAGTTGGCATGGCAAACCTAGCTGTAATAGTTTTGATAATATTCAACTTTTAAATTTTCAAGTGTCCCTGTTGGCATAAATTCAATTCTACCACAGTTTCTTTGTGGTTCTTTGGATGCACCTACAGTACACACCAAAGGATTGGAAGTTGGAATGGCACCTCTACCCAGAAGAGTTTTGAAGATACTCAATATTTAAAGCCGAAGGATAGGCAGGTCATTTTTTGCATCCAATACACTTGTTCATATCTCTATTTTAATATTCCTGTTGGGAAAAAAAAATTGTTAGAGAGTATCAATATTTTGCAACTTTTCAGTGACAAAGTATCAACTTTTGAAGAGCATTGTATGCCTGACTAGCTGCCAGCAGTGGAAGACCACTCCAGTCAAGTTGTGTATTTTCTGCATCAAAACTGGTTTTTCATATATGATTTTTCATCAACTTGGATTTTAATATAAAGAGACTAAATAAATATTGTTCATACTGTGATGCTGTTCCATGCAGGCTGTGTTCACGAGCTTGACAGATCACGATGTCACTTTCGCTTTCTCTGGTCCTTCATTATGTCAGTGATGAAGCTTTGAGGCAGAACAGTGATATCAGCAACTTTAATTGCTCCTTTCAGGCATTAAATGAAGATATTATTTGTTTCTTTTGACGATAATGGTGTTACAGGTATTCTCTTTGGAAACACATGAAGAAAAAGGCCACCTTTCCTTTGGCTTTAAACACTTTAAATGCCCCTAAATAGCATAGATTAAAATTCGGAACCTTTTGCTCATGGTTCACTGGATGTGCCTTCAGCATAAACCAATGCATTAAAATTGGAAAGGCCCCTCTACATATCTTTGTTTTACAGATATTCAATATCTAAGCTTTATGATTTATCCTAATTGGCATAAATTAACATAATAAACAACTTTTGGTTCTTTGGGTATGCCAAAAATGTAAAACTATGAATTAAACTTGAAATGGCACATCTAGCTATAATAGTTTTGGAGGTATGGCAGTTTGCTGGGGGAATGCAAGAAGTCTAAGCAGAATCGGCATGTGTATGTTACTGTAGCAAGATCACATTCTGTGCCGACTCACCTACCTTGAGCTGCTGACCACAAAGCAGTGGCTCTGTGTTCCCAAAGGGTTTCATTCTGTGCTTCCCAAGTGTAATAGGCTGAGCTGACTTGGCAAAAATTGACAAGTCACTGCCGATGTGGTCATATAAAATTTTATTTGCTGCTAAAAATGTTTGTACAGCAAGATATATATACTGTTTGAAACAAAATCTGTTGTACTATGTCATAAAGTTTCAAAAATATAGTCACAGTGCTATGGGATTTATTCATTAAACACTGTTGATGCCATCTCAAAATCTGGGTAACTTTAAGGAGCTGATCAACTGGAACATTTTTTAATTGTCATACAATTTTAGTTTAAAAACACGCTTTACTGAGATCAATTTACAACTATGAATTGCTCAATACATCATTCAACTCTGACAAGAGAGACTTGACCAGTTTAAAGGATTCTTACTGATATTTTTAACATTGACAGGTAGATGTGTTTGTAAATGTTGTATGTTACCATTTTATTTGCATGCTGCTGACACCACATGAAGGTGTCTTTATATCCACTGGTCAACCATCATCATGGCTTTTGGTGGCTGAACCCCCAGAAACTTTTTTTTTCTTTTTAAAATTGATAAAATACTATGCCCTTTGTCAACACTTCATCAACACACTCTGGCCCCATTGCATGCAGACCATGCTGCACAAAGCTGTGGCCTCAGCCTCCAGAGAGCTACAATCATTTCACAGCACTCATGTTCACTCAGTGACTAAATACTGCTTAGATCTGCAATTTATTGAACCAAAATATACATTTAGTTGTTGATGATCAGCAGGAATACAAGGCAAGTGGCTACAATGTGTCTGTCTGATGCCATACAGTACACACTCGTGCTCATGTAAGTTATGGACTGTGTGGCCTATTTGGATAAGGTTCCAATGCAACTATGCTTTTTCAATTCATGTCTGTAATTATAAATTCTGCAAATAAGTAAAATAAAATACGATTGGTTGTGGGGTTGACCAATGCATATAGCTTGTTTTACAGGTGAACTTCTGATGTGTAAATACACCTGATGCCCTATCACAAAGCAAAAAAGTCAACCATTATTGTTGATCAGCCTGTGAACACAGTTTAAATGCACATCTATTGGGAAATATGGGTACTATGCTCCTTTGAGGGTAGATGCCTCTCATTTCCTGTTGGCATACATCATAAACATGCAACTTGTTTCACTGGTATCTTACCCACTAAGACAGACACGTTATTATGAAACTACTATGAAGGAACACATGTTATTATGAAACTACTATGAACACACACACACACACACACACACACACAGACACAGACACACACACACACACACACACACACACACTCACTCTTGAAATGCGATCTAATAACATGTAAAATTGATAATTAAGTCAGCTGTCTCCATCCCACTGAACATAATATTATGTTCACATGTTCTGATCACAGAGTTCATCATAGAAATGGGGCAGCTGGGTCTCAAGTGCAACATGTTCATTTATCTATGGCGATGAATGCAACATGGTTAACCAGCATTATAAAGCAACTGTCAGATTGGTTGATTGATGTAATGACAAATAAAAAATACATTTACATAATCATTTTTGATAAGTGAATCTTTTAATCAATTACCAGTGATGATTAACAGAAGTTTGCTGCCCAATTTTCATGGAAAATCTACATGCACATTTGAAATGCTCTGAAATTAATCTGCTCTTAGCATGCACTCTACAAACGGGGATCCAGATTCCTAGACTGCTAGAATGTTGGTGTATTGGCTTGTGATTTCAGTTGTATACAGTTCAATTCAATAAACAGATCACAATCTGTACTCTTTTGTACACAGTGTATTTGAATGACAACACAAACACACAAAATTATAAAATCTGGTAGATGTACTCCCATTGGATTGTATGTTAATATAATATTGTATAAACTTGCTATAATTTAACAGCTCAGGTGCTAAAATTTACATGCTCATTTCAATATGACACATGCATATTAATTTTCCTGTAAAACAGCTTGTCCTGTGGCACGGCATCTGCCATTATGCAGGTGTACTGATGGGTACACCAGTGGTACAACTAACTTTCTGGAAATTAACTAATGAAAAATATTTACTTTAAACATAATGATCATTAAAAAAATCTCTATGCTTACAAGAAAAGCTTCACAGCTAAATATGAGTGTGCCATTTTGCAGGTGTAACATTACCATGAAAAGTTTGATATTTCTGCACCAAACAACTTTCAAATCATGCAGTTGCACAATACAATAAAAAGCAATGGAAATAAACAACTTTAGCGCTGAACACATCCGTGACCTGTACTGAGTGGGTACCTGAACCATTTGGAATGCTACCTTATGCTTTATTGATCAGCTGTTTACCTTACCATATCCAATACAACCAGAATCCAAATCAATGGCAATACCAGGCAAGTACCAGCTGGCTGAAAAACTAAAACTGAAACCCTTTTTCTGACCAGACTGGTGCCTGCCAGCTCTCAAAACCCACTGAAATAGGCTACTTTTCAGTTAAATCAAGAGACTCAGTTTGATGCATTTCGTCTCCAATGGAGCTCATCAGGAAGTAATTTAACACTCACTGGCTCATTCTGATTACGTGGGGGTTTAATGGTGAGAAGCAGCTGTGTTTTGGGCCTCTTGGGTATAAACCAGGTGTGTGGATCTGGGTTGTGACATACTGATCTTATAGCTACTGCAACTGTGATCAAAGGACAGTACTTGATTGCTGCTTAATAGCTCTATGAAAAAGCATCAATTGTGTTAATTTTCAGCTCATGATTGATATCTAATGATCTTTCCTCATAATAATTATGGTATACTTAACAGTGGGCAGGAAGTACATGTGTATAGGAGGACAGCATTTTATTCTATCTCAAAAACTGTCCCTGATGTGGGGATTCATTGGGACACATCTAAATCATGTAGGTTATTCTTAAACATGTTTGTGGACTTACACTGTGATGCATAAAGCCAGGACAAGACCAACAATGCACATAATTAATATTATGTGTGTGAATGAATTTATATATGTGTGCCTGAATGTGTAAATATCCAATGTACATGTTGTTTTGTATATGTATGAGCACACAAGTACATAAAGACCAATGTTTATGCCCACATAAATACTATATATATTACATTAACATTTTCCTCCCCTTTTCCTAACCAGTTCTTGCATTTGTTCACTTAGCTTACATATGAGACAAATAGATGTTCCCTGGGGCTGAGTTTCTCAGCGGCAGTGGTGGGCTGTGCTTGGTGGTGAGGAAGAAGATCACTGACCAGCCTGTAAGCTTTGGCAGTGTTCTGTGGCAGTGGGCAGCAATCGCCGCCAACCACCGCCCATTGTCGCTGCCATCCACCGCCCACCGCCATCAAATGGTGTTCCTAGTGTAATTTTATATTATGCAGTTTTGCATTAAACAGGATTATGAATATTTCGCAAGTGTGAGTTGAGCTAAGAGTGGTGATTAGAAAACTTATTTTTCTAATTTTTCTTGTAAAGCAGTCTTGAGAAAGTAGACAACGGAACTGTAATTTTTTTTCATCCATTTTTGAGAACAGGTTTAACATGTATTACATTCATCTGTGCTCAATAAGAACTGAAAAATGGTAGCCAGAAAGGTATCACATTTCTGTAAGCAATGTTCTCAGAAAATGTACTCTAATGATATTGACTTAATGTGAAGTCCAAAATGATGTAGCACAGTATACTGAGACCATGGCAGGTTTTATGACTGACCAGTGGTCTTTTCTCAGAGCACACATGAAATACTCCACATGATGTTGGGACAGAATTAAGGGGTGTGAAGGGGAAGACGAAAGGGTTACTTGGGGTAAAATTAATGA
Organism: Hermodice carunculata; assembly: GCA_964020975.1. Classification (NCBI taxonomy): domain Eukaryota; kingdom Metazoa; phylum Annelida; class Polychaeta; order Eunicida; family Amphinomidae; genus Hermodice; species Hermodice carunculata. The sequence goes on from OZ026630.1 coordinate 39,344,630, forward strand.
ATTAATCTTTTATCCATTAAATTTTAATCCATGCCAATGCATCCATTATTGAAAAAACAAAAATAACAAACAAAACAACATAAGACACCCCCTCCCCCCCCACAAAAAACAAGAAAACAAAACCAAAACAAACAAACAAAACAAAAAAAAAAACAAAAACAAAAAAAAAAAAAAAAAAAAAAAAAAAAAAAAAAAAAAAAAAAAAAAAAAGAATGCAAAACAAACCAGAATTAGAAACCCAGTTGCATCTTCATTCAACTGCCAGTCTGGGGATTCTACCAGTTTGGAACAATCCAGATGTTGTGAATAATTCCATCATGATGCAGTCTTACATATTTCATATGAAGACAGATCTCATCTGCTATGACATATCTAATCTTCATCACTGCTCCATTCATCTTGGGCTCCTATCCTTCGCACAAAGCTGTGACTGGACTTGTCCATGTCTTTATCATCTTTGTGGAGATGGTCCTCATATGCAGCCACAGTTTCTGTATAGGGCTCCCAGAGCAAAATATTTCGGTCATTTCCACCACTGTAAAGATGATGTATTTCACTGTCATACAGACATACATTAACCTGGTTATAGTGACCTCTTAAGGTGGTTATGTTCATTCCACTGTATATATCATACACATCTATATCATTGTCTGATGGCACAAACACCAGATCAGGTATACACTCCTTTGACACTGTCAGATCAATCCTTTTGCGACTTTCATTGCTAATGCGTCCATAGTTGACTGATGTATTTTTACCACTTGCTGTGCTCCATAGTCTCAGTTGCTCATCTGTGCCAAAGGTCAACAAACGTTGTCCATCTCCAGTGAATTTCATTCCATTGATGTGTCCATTGTGAGCTGTGTTTACTGTAAGCAGAATCATCAATAAATAGTGAGGAATTTTTGCTAAAATTTTTATACACTTCAGTGTAAATGATTATCCATAGCATAAGCCAGTAACATACTTTATAGGTAGGTTGTTTATGTTTGCCAGGGAGTTATGCAGTTGCAGTAATTGGGTTATCTCCTGGGACCTTTGGGGAAACCCCACAGAAGGCTGGAAAGTTCTTTGTTTACTTGGCTGTCTGCCAGCCATCCAGATGGTTCTGGGGCGCAGAGGTCATGGAAATCCAAAGTTGTTGGCTTTTTATTGATGCAAATGAGGCAAATACACAAAATTAGAATGTTCAATAGCCTCAAAACTATTTTTGATAGTAGTGTCACTCAAACTTTACTTGATAAGTTTGTGCAATGGCCACATCAAATGAACCAGGAACCAAAGTTGTAGCATTTTAATTTATGCAAATTAGGCTAATACATGTACACAAAATTTAGATTATGTTGAACAGTGGCTAAGTGTAGCAGTTCAAACTGTTGTCACTTTCAAGTTATCCAGACAGATTTGCTATGAAGCAAATCTTCTTCTTTTGTTCAGAAATTGTCTTTATTGTAGAGTAATATTCTTGTTTAAAACAGTCCAGCTTGCTATGTTGGGTGCCTTTTCTTTGTTATTGTTGTAACCTTCATTATTTGATATGCCAGCACTTTTGTACTTGATAAGTCTTCACATGCAAATTGCTGTTTGTAGTGTTTTGAATATATAACAATAGTAAAGGAGAGGTTCATGCCAGAAGATCCCACCAGTTATATGGAATGAAATATGTTCAAAGCAATATACTAACAAGAATTTGGGCTGGCGGCAGTGTCTCCATTGTGCTGATCCAGAACCATTAAACTACCCTTGGCACTGCGAACGTCCCACAGCATCACTTTGTTATCTTCACTGTCCCAGTAAAAATGATTAAAAGAAAAAAAAGTTCAACAAAACACACCAAGCATCAGATTTCTGTCTATATCAGGAAACTGATCAGTTTATCTTTCACCGACAAAGGATTCTTCTCGTTTAATGCTCCTTCTGACCTCCCCATCCCCCAAGCCAAACATCAAACATCTGCACAAAAATATTTGTATGTTTGTTGAATTATTACAAAAGTACCAATTTGTATATATATATATATATATATATATATATATATATATATATATATATATATATATGTCTATCATCACGGTAAATGAAGGAGAAATCATAAACATGTGTCCCTATTTATGTGACATTTTTTAAATGAAAACAAAGGTTGACATCTTTTTAGCATACCGAAAAATTCTAGAAAAAAGCAAATCACCGGTAAGTTTCTTTAAAAAACACACATTAAGTGTTTTGCAATTTATAATATCTTGATTGTTTGAAAATCTGCATATGCTTTTAAGTTTAATTAATGAGGTGTCTTTGACTCATTTAAAGGTATGATTGTATACTGTCCCTTACCTGCCTGTAGCCAACAAAAACTCATCTTTGGTGGACCAGCATACTGTGAGGACAGCCTTTTTGTGGCCTTTCAGAGTATGTGTTGCTGAGCCCGACTTCAGGTCCAGAAGTTTCACTTTTGATGTTTGTGTGCCTATGGCAAGGAGGCTGTGTTTGGTGGCTACTTGTGACATGTCATGACTGTATATCACTCCACTGAACTCATACTCATCAGCTGTCTGTATAAATTAGATTTATATTTTAAAAAAGATAAAAGCACTATGCAAAGTGATGAAAATAGAAAACTTTTCCACATTTTATGATGCTATGTTTTTTCCTTGAGTTGGCAAACCTGATATTTAGGCAGTGATTGCCCTTTCAAGACAGGGTCAGGTTTTGTGCAAAATGACTGAAAATTGTCTTTATAACAAAGAAATATAAAACTTTTGGGGCAAAAAAGAAGGGTCTCAGAAAGGCAATTGGGAACGATTTCAAACTTATTTTGGAGGGAAATCACATTGCTGGATATTAGCCTAACCACCTGGAACTATTACCCTCCCCTCTCCCTGACAGGCTTAAAAATGGTGAAATATTTGACAATGACAGCTGACATAAGAAGAGAAAATATATTACTGATTTGTCTCGGCACCAATTAACAGCATAGAAAGGAACATACAGGAACAACTCTTTACCAAATCTCTTCCATAAAAACATTTTACTAAGTTTACATAGGCATTTCACATACATGTATGCACCCACCCACACATTTAGAAATAATGCAGCACTTCGTACATTGATAATAGTTGCTCACCACAAGTGTGTTTGTATCCCAGACTTTAAGGAGTTTGTCCATGCCACTTGACATGAACATCCCTGTGTCCAGAGGATACCACTGAACTGTCTCCACACTGAACTTGTGAACATTGCGGTTGGATCTGCCTACAGTGGCGACAGCTGGAAAGGTACACTTTGGTTCCCCACTAGTGTTGTACAGATCGTGGACAACAATCACACCACAGGCTCCACCAGAGAGAAGGCTGAAAAAAAAAAGAAGCTTGCAAGAATCCCAACAAAGATAACAAAACTGTTGGCTTATAAAATACGGGCTCTACAGACCACAGTTGTTGCTTTCTGGTATGAATATACAAAATCATAACCAATGCACAGTGGGTTACAGAACCTTGCAGTTTTTTATTTCCCTGTAATAATAATACTGTGGCACTCCGCTTATTTGCCATGGTCCTGTAACATATCTAATACAGGTAGCCAAAATATAATAAAAAATTTTTCCTCTGACCCTCTAAGGCTCAGGCAGTTCCCATGTCCTGAGCACATAGTCATGGGAGCCCTGATAAGGGCTACCACCTTTCCTTTTCCTTCCCAAAAATCTGTTATTTTAATTAATTCTGTTCTCTTCTAATTCTGACATTACATTTCTTCTCTCCCAGCACCATACCAGAAAGTCATGTACAGTTCTGACCCCATTCTTTCCTCCCGGAACACCCCTTCAAACAAAAAATTCATGCCACACCCTCTTCTTCTCCTAAGCACTGCACTTCCTTGAAGCTCTTACAATTATGATCCTCATTCTGCCATTCCCTAAACATTTTTTCTCTCATCTCTCTATATGCAGCACACCATACCAACCAATGGTCTACCATCTAATCGGCCTCTTAGGAACAAACTCTACATGTACACTTACCATTGCTACCTGCAGTCCATTTCTGTATTCTCTTTTCTAAATTGACAACTCCTGCCCTAACCTGGAGCAAAAGTTTAGATCCCTCTCCTCCATCCCAGTTTCTACTTTTCTTTGGCTTCTGTAAAAACCTTGTTTCCATTTAGTGTACTTTTTTCCCCCACTCCTTTTCTCCAGTCTTTGTTCCATCCTTCTGTCACTACCTTACCTATGCTTTCCAATCCTCAACCTCATCATAGCCATTCCATTCATACCCTTTTGCTAACTTATCTATGTCTTTGACATATCTTGTCGGTTCTGTAACAGCTTCATTATATATTTTCCTGCACCACCTATCCTCATGTACTGATTGTAAATATCCCCAATAGTTCAACCTGGCTTTAAAATTTCCCAGGTTTCCATTTTCTATTGCCATCTGGTTTCTTTCTTGGTGTCATAACTTGGCCTTGGCCTTTGCCTTGGCTTAAGGTGGCCCAAGCGATAGCGGATGTTTCCTCATCCTTAGCTGGGTCATCCTATCTTGATGTATGTATGGTAATATTTTGTATGTTCAACTTAACCTGCAGTTACAGAATTTTCGTTATTGTTATTACCAAATACTGATTACAATGTATCTTACTTTATGTCAAATAAATAGATCTGAATCTTAAATCTAACCTCCATTTATTCCCATAGAATGTTTAACATATCCTGTAATTCTTTTTGAGAGCACAATGTCATCTGTTAAAAATAACCAAGGAGATTTCTGGTGTCCTATTGTTACTCCCCTATCACAATCCATTGGCTGTTCACCCTAAGTCCTTAATATATAGAGCAAACAAAGTCAGGGAAAGGCGCACCCTTGCTTTAGGCCTATGTTCTGCTGTGCATTTTCTGCTAACACATTTTCCAGTGAAAGATTACATTCTACATCATTGCATAGGGCTTTCGCTTTTTCCAGAAAATTCCCTCCAAGTTCTAACCCACTAAGTTTTTCACACAGAGCAACCCCATACCTTATATGCCTGGCTAACTCAAATTAGATGCAATAGTAATACACCTACACTTGTCCAGTTGGTACCTTTCTCGGCATATAATATATCCTAAGCATATTCCATTCCCTAGGTACTTGTTTCTTTTCAATAATTCTATTGAAAAGCATCTATAAACTGTCTTCAATAATCTCTGGTCCCTTCTTTATAAAATCACTCAAAATATTATCTGTTCCTGAGGACAACTCAGGATCCCATCGACTGATCCTGTCTATGTTTGGATTGACATGCTTGTACTGTCCCTGGCCCCATTTTGAGTCGTTAATGATCCCAGTTCTCCCTTAATGTTTTTTGTATGCTCCTGAGGCTAGTTTTCATGGCATGTAAGTTTTTGTGGTACATTGAGCGATTTTAGTCAATGCCTGACTGCTCGGTGAAGGTGTGTTCACAGTTTAATTTATTCAATATTGAGTAGTTTGTAAGCATAATTGATATTTTTTTCAATGCTGTTTTGATAAGAAATTATTTCTGACATCACAATGATTGGGCACAAAGTCAGTACCATGAAAACTGTGATGCCCTGAAAACTGAAGCCATTATTATGTCCTCCCTCCCTATAGTATCTGTTAACTGTTGACTTTGTTTCCAGTATAAATTAGGATTTCTTGAGTTTTGTTCTTTCTCTTCTCAGTAGCCCCATCTCTGAGGCATCGATGGTGTTGTTTTGATATGGGCACCATCTCTGCCTCATAAAAGGTTATGCATTTGACGCAGACCTCTCAATAAATACCTCAATTGCACGATATACATAAATGTTCCTGTCCAGTGTCTCATATATATGGGTTCCTTGAAAGTCTGTGTCATTCATGTTGCATTTTGGTAAAGTTTCATGACAGAGGGAATAAGATATTGACTTCGTTTCCTGTGCCGCTGATAGAATTCCGCCCCAAAATCGTGACCGCTGCCATTGCCATGCGAGAATCAAGCTTGCGCGTATGATATTGAATGGTTTTGCGCATGTGTGACACAAATACATGTCCTTGCGCACAGAAAAATTCAGCAATGAGTAAAGAGAACACATGGAAATGTTTATTTGGGTCACGCACGCGCAAGCTTTATTCTCGCACGGCAATGGCAGCGGTCACGATTTTGGGGCGGAATTCTATCAGTGGCACAGGAAACGAAGTCAATATCTTATTCCCTCTGTCATGAAACTTTACCAAAACAGTGTTGCCAACCCTAGAGTGTTGTAAATCAGTAAGATTCAGCGATGGAGCGCAGATACCGAGGCGGGGGGTGCGGGAGGGGGGCAGGGCCCCCGTCCCGTCAAAGGCGAATTTTTTTGAAAATGTAACTGAAATGGAGCCATTTGGTGCATTATTTTTTAACTTTTGCAGGTTTCTTTTATAGTTAAAACTTTGCCATTTCTTGTGCAGAATCTGAAAATCATACCATAATATCAAATAAAATTTTCCTTCATATTTTTTTAATTGTAGAGAGACAGCAAAGTTAACAAATTATCAATAATAATTACTTGATATGATCTTATTCTATATAACTAAGACGTGATACCCATCATTTCAATTATACATGTATGCTAAATATAAGTTTTTCCCGTATTATCCTTTGTAAAATCCGTAAGGTTTTGTTCTTGATCCGTGTGACGTAAGCTCACTGTGTAGAAGCCTGATATTCCGTACAACTTACGGGAATTCCGTAAGAGTTGGCAACACTGCCAAAATGCAACATGAATGACACAGACTTTCAAGGAACCCATATATATGAGACACTGGACAGGAACATTTATGTATATCGTGCAATTGAGGTATTTATTGAGAGGTCTGCGTGAAATGCATAACCTTATGAGGCGGAGATGGTGCCCATATCAAAACAACACCGTCGATGCCTCAGAGATGGGGCTATCTTCTTAGTAACCTGCTTTCTGACTGCTTGTTTTTCCTGGGACCTGGCTAATCTCCATGCTCTATTTCTAACCCTCTTTTTCTTTGTAAATTGCTCCTGTCAGTTCCGGCCTTATCCGGGTCTATTTAACACCTTTGACAATGATAAAGTTTCAGTTTCACTTCTGACGTTCCGTTCTATAATATATCATATCGTGTGACGTTACCGTCGTTAGTAAACTTGATGCCCAAACTGACGCTAAAATAAAAATGTTTCAAAGCCAAACCTCTATGCGTACGTACTATCTGCCCTCTATAGGATCTATGTCCAGAGTGTTTATGCCACCGTCTTGAATTTTCTGTGTATCATGATATTTACTGAGCTCCAGCGCATATGCCCGGCGTGTGTTTTCAGCCCGCCTCACATGCTGAGGATCGACTATCCCCGTTTCTCGTAACGACAAGAAGTTTAACATAGAGCCACTTAGAAGCTCCTAAAATATTCTTTTAAAATCATTTTTCATTTTCTCTAACGTATCCCACATGCACCCAGCTCTTTTCAAGTCTTCCCGTATGCTGAGGTTGCATTTTTTTGGTGCACAAACAACGAAACGAAGCCATTCAGTTCCAGAAAGCGTCGTCCGCACGCACCGGAAGTGGCACACTTGCGGAGCTGGAAGTTGACGATTCTGCACCGCAACTTAAGCAAGAGACAGTTCAGCTGAAATATTTGGTATGACAAGAAGCAGTGTGGTTATTACTGAAGAGTTTTTCCTTTGATATTACTTTATTATTTTTTAGACTTATTTGCATATATTTTTACAAATCTCCTGCAACGAGCGTGACCATGGATGCGAAACTTACAAGGCAGCTCGCAACTCCAAAAACAGACGAGTGTCTTTGAAGGCACGTGGAGAGATTCGTACTGCTGCTTCAATTAAGCACTCATAGTACCTACCGGTAACGGTACACACGACTGGGTGCCTGTCAGCAGCAAGCAGTGTGAGCGGCAAAGGGAGAACGAGTCGGCCGTCAGGATGTCATTGGAAGCAATTCGGTACAAAGATGGACAGTTAGAAATATTAGATCAGTTATTGCTGCCCACAAAAACAGAGTTTATATCAGTGAAAAACACTCAAGATGGTTGGAATGTTATCAAGAAAATGCAGGTGAGTGCAGGGAGGCAGGCCTAACATTTTTTCGCCCAGCTATTCGCTTATCTGACAGCAGGGAGGTGGAATTGCACCTCCCTGCTGACAGTGACTTGTCAGTCAGCAGAGCTTATCTTAGTTACGGTCCTCCGGCCGTCCACCAGTCAAGAATTCACATTTTCGACTTCTCGAAAATCGTCAGCCAGATTCGCTTCAAACTTAGTGGGGATGTAGGCCTACCTTGGTTGGATCTCTACAGCCCCAAGGGACCTCCCCACGCTCTGTTGGCGTGCTAACCGCAAGCCAACACTCAACAGAGCGTGGGGAGGCCCCTTAGGGCTACGTTTGTTTCTACCAAATGAATTGGTCCAATTAGGCACGGCTCAATGAATGGATGCTTTTTATGTATTTTTTAACTTTGTGTTTATTTTTTGGCAATATAGTAAAAAAAAAAAGAAAACTTTTCTGAAACTGGATGGCCAGTTAGGGGTACACTTCTGCCCCCCCCCCCCCCCCAATCCATAATTTGTTTTTCAATTTTTAAGGGTCCACCCCATGGAGAACCATTTTAGTTTATTTTTTCGGGTTGCCCGTCTGGATGTGCACATTCTCAATACCACAACATTGACAGATTGCCTCCATGTATTTTGCTTATATTTGGCGTTATGCTTATGTTACGCACCATCAATGGATCTATTGTTCGCGCAACAGTCGATAGATGGCGCTGCGCGAACAATAGCTTTGTTGTGACACTTCGTGACGTGAGTGTTGCTGGCGCTGCACCATCGATTGACAGATCTGTCAAATTTTGGGTTTTCCGAGTGGCGTGTGACTTTCAGTTTGTGATGATTTTTAAACCATAATTTGAGTGTACTGACAAGAAAAAACAAGTTTACATTCTCCAATTACTTATAGTTCATGAACAGCCAGGCTTTTATGATTTTGTTTTTACCTCTGAGTTCTATTATTTTTTACAAAAAACTTATGGAAATCTGTTACTGCAGTAGCAGAGTTCGTATCTTGAAACAAAAGAATATTGAACAAACGTGTGCAAGAAAGCAAAGTCTAAAAAATCATTATGCATTCTCATTGTCCACTTTATTACTTGCTCCAGTCTCAACTCAAATACTCGAACAGTGATTGATCAAATTCCCAGATCAAATTACATAGTGTATTTAAAAGAAAATAAATAAATAAATAATATTGAGTTAGTGTACTCTTTGATTAAAAAAGAAATTTAAAAACCTCTGTTAGGCGTGCCTGTGTTTAATGGGGTTTGATAATTATAACAACGATAATTCGCATTTTATTTGTGGTTTTACATGTATGTAGGCTTACATTACCAATGTGTCGGAAATAAAATCCATCTTAATAACTTTATTGACAAACCTGGCTATCAATCAATCAATCTATCTATGTATCTATCTATCACACAACAAAGGCAGATGTGATACTAGTTTATTTCATTACGATTTTTTCAAACTAAATTATACATCGATTGGGCATCCTTTGCAAGCGCAGCGCGATCGGTCGATTGGCGTTACTTAACATTTTACTTTTATCTAGATGTGTTTACCAATTACATACCTAACTAAAGTTTATGCGGTGTTTTGTACTGGTCGTTTGCCGACACTTTTCGGTATGGATTTGATTTACGGCAGAGTAAAGTCTAGAATCGTCGAATCCAGGCAGTTGAGCTAAAGATGTACAGTTACAAAATCACGGTAATAACAAAGGCCCGTACTTACTTGGTCACTTGTACATGCATAAGCGAGTTTTTATGTTAAAGTCAACATAAGTTTATTCCATTCTGATTAATAGATTAGAATTTATTTAACAAATTATCCACTGATTGTCATTGCAGCGCGATCATTCGGTGGGCGATCCATCGATTGTTGCGCGAACAATAGATCCATTGATAGCGCTGCGCGATCGATCGATTGTGCAGATCCATCGATGGCGCGTAACACTTATAATACCTGTCAAAATGAACAAAGCAGATTTTGGTGTCATTATGACCTAATTTGAGCAAATGGCAGCCTAATTACATTCGTGTTAGGGCTCATTACCCCAATACATGTATCTCCAGAATGCTCCAAAATATTTTGCTCAAATTTGGCAATATCCTTATCTAGTGTGCCAAGATAAACTGATTAGATTTTGGTGTCACTGTTGTGCTGGTTTGGCCAATCTGTGCCATCAGCCAATTGTGCTGCACATTTAATGGATCCCTCATTCGCGCAACAGTCGATAGATCGCGCAACCATCGATTGATTGCTCAGCGCCTTTGGAGAACAGTTACATTGCTTGCCGCTATTGATGAGACAATGATCAGCAGGTCTGTGTCAACAAATTTTTGTTGATATAAAGGAATTTGATTCCCATTTTTAGCTCTGCTGAGCAAAGGTCGCAGAGCTTATGCGACCGCTCATATCTGTCTGTCTGTCCTTAAACGTTTGTTCGTTGGCGCTATACCCTCCACAGTTTTCAACTTAGGCCAGTATAACTTTCAGGACTTATAGAGTGTATGAAAACCGAGGCTGCTTTTAAAATGGTGGCGTCACCTACACTATTATGTAATATAGGGGTCAAATGTAAAAGTCTTGTGAACACTCTAGCATCTTTAATTTTTGGTGGATCTTCACCAAATTTAGTGGGATTGTGGGGGAAATCAAAGTCTAAGTTGCTAATGAGAATACTAGTGGCGCCACCTATAATTTGACAGAAATTATGAGCCAAAGTGTGTTTTAAGATGTAAAATTCCATATTTGGAAAAGTAATTGGATTAGACTTGCCAAATTTATAGGATATATAGACCATGGCCAAAGGTAGAATGTTATGTAATATCAGTGACCTTGACCTATTTTTGTTAGGTCATCATGCCTGTAAAGTTGAAAAGGTGTTTTGCTATGGTGAGGTGTAGTTTGGACATCAATGGCAAAGAGAATTGAGCCTCCATATCAAAATTGCACTGGATTACATAATACATAAAACCACTTGGTGACCTGTTTTTTGGGTCACTGTGACCCAGTAATTATGGAGTTTGGCACTTGTCCAAGTTTATTGTTTTTTGTCAAAAAGTTTTGTTGAAAAGTTATTATGCGATTCGAACAAACAGACCATATATGGAAAGTTGGATGTTGTGCGCATGTTTTGAACAGAACAATTTTTTATTCAGAGTTGAAGGTGAAGGTCAAGGTCAAATAGCCGGTTTGAATATTGGGGTCATGGCGTGAATGTTCTGCACCCCACAATTCTTGAGATAGGCCCATGTAATGCTTAGGAGTTATAAAGTGTATAAAAATGTTTGTCAACATTAATGTTGGTGGTGCCACCTATAGTATTATGTAATATACAGGTCAAAATGTAAAAATCTTGTGACCGCAGTACTGTCCAGAGTTTCAAGTTAGCCCAATATAGCTTTCAGGAATTATAGGGGGTATAAAAATCTAGGTTGTTTATTATATTGGTGGCGCCAGCTACAATATTATGGAATATAGGGGTCAAAATATGAAAATCTTGTAAACACTAGCACCTTTAATTTGTGACAGATCTTCACCAAATTTGGTGGGATTGTTGAGGGAGGTCTAAGTTGGTAATGATTCTAGTGGCACCACCTATAATTCGATGGGAATTATGAGCCAAATGTGTTTTAAGATATAAAATTCCATGTCTCCAAAAGTAATTGGATTAGACTTGCCAAATTTATAGGATATATAGATAATTTCCAAAGCTAGAATTATATATAATAATAATATCAGTGACCTTGACTTACTTTGTTAGGTCACCATGTTAATGTTTATGTGCCTAATTATTAGCCTTGAGTGCCATCAATCGAGAAAATTGTTGCTGTTTTACTGGACAAATGTTCATTGGTTTTTGTTGATGCCTCACAGACCTACAGCTTGGAGTGTCTTATACGCTCATGGCTGTATATAGGCAAAATAGATAGGTTGCTACACACGAGAATGGGTTAAGTTTAAAGAGTCAAAAGCAAAAACGATACTTTGTAAATTGTAGCACTACCTGGTTACAGTTTCACAAATCTTGATTTTTTCGGCTACTTCAAACAGGGTTCACACATGTCCTTTAAGTGCTTGAAAGTACTTGAATTTGCTACATTCATTCTCAAGGCCTTGAAAATCCAGATTTTTGGACAAAAATCCTGGAAAAGTCCTTGAATATTTTAAGCATCACCCAATGAGGCAAGTTCTACTGTTGCCAAGAAATATGAATATTTTCCACAAACTTTAGAATTTGTGAACTTGAATCACATTTAGATGAGCATATTCTGCTGTCATTCTCTTTTGAAGTGGCTGGCAAATTCCATTTGTCAAAATGTAACACGGCAAATTACAAATTATCTTTTTTCTTTTAACCACCTTTTAACCCATGCAGGTTTGACAGTTCTTATAAAAATCAGGCCTAACCAATTATGTGAGCCTTATTCACATGTACAGCCTACTTTCAGGGACATTTACACTGTAACAAACATACAGGTAACAAAGTACACCACCTTCCTAGAAAAGAAACAGGGGCATTCTTGTGAAAAATGTGCCTGGGGAAAGGTACATCTTCAGGCCTAATTTTACCTTTATGTAGTTGTAGCAATTTTATAGACTAGATAGTCAATTTCAGGAGTACAACCCATGCTGGCTGTAGGCCAACATAAGTCACAGTAAACTCATAAAATAATCCATATTGAATTTATCTTTAAAAATGACTTGCGGTAATATGATCCACATATAGACTGTTTTGTAAGTTTGTGGAAAGTCTGCTGCCTATTTCAAAAATTGAGTCTGATTCATATATGGTTGGAATAAATAATAAATGTGGAGTAATATGCAAGGATCTTATTACTAGTAGAGGGTTGAAAAGTAATGATTTAAACAGTTTGTCTGTTGTGTTCTATTGTTGGATCTGGTCCTTGAAAACTTAATTTAAGTGCTTGAAAAAGTCCTTGAAAGTGCTTGAATTTACTTTTCAAGACCCAAAATGGACCCTGTTCAAAGGAAGACCACGACATATTTACTTTGGTGAATTTTCTGATCCAATTTAGGCCTTTAACCACCATTGGCAAACAAGAAAGGGTCGTTTTACAAAATATAGCAAACTATCACGTGCACTCTTGCCTACATGCCAATCTCAAAACAAATTTTTTAAAATTCTAACACATGTGAAAGAAAAATCAACACATCCAGGAGTCCGTGAATATATTATGTTGCCTGTGCCTATGAGGTTACAGGTCTGTGCAAATGCTGCTAGTGTTGACCAACTGTAAGACCAATTCCCAAAGGAAACACAGTAGTCTCCCTCTTACAATAGGCCTATGAAAGGCCATTTCCCAAATGCAACAGACAAAATTGGCATTATAATACTATCAGACAAAAAACTTGCAGAGTTGGGTCTATGTTGGATGTTAAAGTGTTAATCTAACCTACTAGAATTTGAAATGAGATATGCAGGCCGGAGAGATGTGCATCATATTATATGTGTCAGGCTCTGAGCTTGCCTGGCTGCAGCAAGATATGGTGAAAGCTGGAAGTGATGGGGAGGATGCACAATTTAATTATTTTCCTGATGATGGACAAGTTTTGCACATTCATTTCATTTCCAAATTTAGGTTTGTATTCTCAATCAAACAGTGCATGGTCATGGACTTGATGGTTTGCTGGACTTCGCTCCCACTGCCCAGCAGCCTACACTCACTGGCTCTGTACCAGCACTTTGACTGTCCTACTTAATTTTAGTGAAATGCCATATGTTTTGTTTCAGTACATAATTGCCTGTCATCAGTGGGTATGTCAGATACACTTTTCTTGACACTCAATTACACACCCGTGAAGGTCTTGTCAGATGTAGGGCTGGGTGTCTGAAAGTACCGCCTAGGCTGGACTGATCATATAACCAGTTAACACAATTTGTTTATTACATCCTGCTCTCTGATTGGTCAATTGTGTTTACCAATTTTTGAGTAAAACAACACTCAAAGTATTTTCTGCAACTTTATTGAATTTCTTACTGTAATAATTGAGATTGTTCAACATAATACTCATGGGGGGATGTGTACTTTGAATATGATCATATGCAAGAGATTTACTCCATACAAAATAGGAATGTTAATGAGTAATGACAAATCTAGAGCCACTATAACTATCGCGCCATCTAGTGGCGCGATAGTTATAGTGGCAAGGTCACAGTGTCACTTATGTGAAATTGGTTTCCGTTCGATAAGTCTTGAAGAACTTGATGGAATTTGATGAAACTTAGTAGGACTATGTATCTAGGCAAGACCTAGGTTGGGATTGTATGTGGATGACCTTGAGCGAATTCTCAAGGTCACAGGGTCACTTATGTGAAATTGGTTTCCGTTGGATAAGTCATTAAGAACATGATGGAATTTGATGAAACTTGGTAGGATTATGTATCAAGGTAAGACCAAGGTTGGGATTGTATTTGGGTGACCTTGACGTAACTTTCAAGGTCACAGGGTCATTTATGTGAAATTGGTTTCTCTGCAATAAGTCTTGAAAAACTTGATGAAAATTGCTAGAGTAATGTATCTAGGTGAGAGCTAAAATAGGATTGTAATTTTCAAGCAAACTTGGTCATTTGTAATTTGTTGTCACCTGTAGCTTATTCAGAGATATAAGTGTTCCACCGGGAGACATTTGATTTTCTGTTGGAAAATCAGTCTGTTCTAGTTTCAACTTGTATTTATATCCTGCTAACTTAAAACTATGAAACAAGGTTTAGAATATTTAAGTTTTAAAACTTAACCTTTAAGTGCCAGTCATGGGCAGCCATGATTCATGCTTAAAGTCCTTTCCTCTTTCACATTAAACCTAAACTGATTTTAGATTCAAATTCCTGATGAAGAGACTGTTTATTTAAATACCATTATACCAGCAACCTTAATCAGCAGTCAAAGTCTTAGCCAATAACTTTCCTTGGGAAACTTTGCATGCACAGGCTAGCACAAAATACACTGAGGAAACCTCAGTCTAAAATCAGCACTTTGGGGGCTTATATCTGATATCATATGCAGTCAAACTTGCAGCACCTGTGGCTTGATGATGTGCAAAGATAAAGCTGTGTATATGAAGATGCGGCTTATGTGATTGTTTACGCCAAGAAGGTCAGTCATCAGGTGGAGTAAGCCAAAGTCTTTGTAGTTGTGAAACTGGGTGAGCAGGCCCATGGTGACTGGATCACCTTCAGCTGCCTCCTGATCAAGCAGTAGCATCAATGGCCTGTAATTGTGTGCAACAGCTTCACCCAGGCTCAGCCAGCAAAGCTCATAAACCTGAGCCATACAGCAGTATACCACAGATGACGGGTTACAGCAATTGCACATCTCTTTTGGAACATTGAAATACTTTAAGATTCTCTTATTTCAATAGGCAGTGAATTCCACAAAACTGCTTGAGAATAACTTATTATTTTTTTCTTAAATTCAATCCTTGGCTTGGTTACATTTAAATTATTTGAAACTGTAGACCACAAATGCAGTGCATGTGTATTCTTATTCTACTTTTTGTGGGCTTGCAGGAGAAAGGTTATGATTCACTATTTAAATGTGTTACCCTCTTGAAATAAAGTTATATATTTTGCCAAAAATCTGTTGCCCCCATGTTTGTTACTTCTGAAATAATGAATGAATACTTGTGCAGGACTGGATGGTACACTAGTACATGTACTGACTACTACTCATCTCCTACAAATATTCATCCACAGCAACATGCATTGCAAAATGACTTAAAAATTCTCACACTGTGGAGTTGGTCCAAACAGAAGTACCTTCTTGAGCTTTAAAAACTTGTAAGCCCAGGATTTTCAGCTGGTGCATCTGCATCTTCTGGACCACAGCTGCCATCTTCTGTCATCATCAGCAGAACTGCCATTTCTCTGAACATGGCAAGATGATTCTGGGAATTGTTCACATGCTGGTAGATGGCTAAGATTATGGACTGGAGAATATTGCATCTGGAATTTCCTTAGGAGCTTTATTCTCAGCCAAATGGAGCCGATGACAGACACAGTGTATCACAATGATGAAAGGATTTCTCTCCTGTAGAAGTGTTACCACTCCACTTCTCTTACCTAGCCTGACATTGGCCCATAGTAATTTTTTAATCCAAGTTGAAGGTCAAGGTCAGATGGCCAGTTGGAATATGGGGGTCATCTTGTGAATGCTCTGCATAATATGGATAGCCTTGAATCAATTGTGAAGGTCATTGGGGGAATACACTTCAGGTAATGAGTTTTTGGTGATGGAGGTCAGCAGAGCATTAGACCCATGGGCCTCTTGTTATTTGATTAAAATCAGACTATTCGTTTTAGAGAAATATTCATGTGAAACAGACAATTTAGAGCAGATACCTGTTGTCAGTAATCAAGATCCAAAGGTTAACATGGTCCATTGATTACCATGTTAACATTGAAAGTATTTTGTTAATTTTATCAGGTTGTATTGGGGCTACTGCAGGGACAGAAATGGACTGTGAAAATCTTTAGCCAAAATTGGAAATAAAAGCAAAATTCCTGGAAAGTGTTGCCCTGGTCATTTATTTACTCATTTTAGAACAAATTTAGCTTTTGCAAATTCCTTAATCCAAATTGAAGAAACAGTAGCATTTGGCTAATTGGCTAATGGTACCAATGGTCCCTGTAGCTAAAACTAAATTTGAACATACGATAGACAACATATATATCTACCAGAATTTCCCCAAATCTCAAAATGAATAAAATTGTGTAAAATTCATTGGACATTGCCTCAAGTTTTGTTGGTGCCCTACTGGGAGAACATATGTTTCCACTATGTCCTTCCATCTGTCCATCCTTCCAGGAAAGCTTGTCCAAGGTTTATTTCCTCTACCGCTACCATAACACCTACATATATAAAATTCAGTACCTCACCATTTGGTAGGATCAGGGTGTATCATGCACCAAAATTGGCCCACTGTGACCTTGATGTTTGACCCCCCCCCCTTAATTTCCAATTCAAGACCAGTCATGGGAGAATCTAACATATCATGGGGGGGGGGAGGGGGGGGGAGGAGGCCTTGACCTTTGGTTCTTATGAAAGGTGCTGCTGCTAAAAACATTCTGGTATTCCTTTCAGATCACTACCTTCCTGTGGTTAAGGTAGACTAGAATAAGGTACATATGGGTTGATCAAATTTAATGAACTGAACAGTCATTTTCAAAGGTGTTGCAGTCACTGTGTCTTATCATCTACTATCACATATTTTTCAAGGTCATGTGGGCATGTCATCTAAAATTGACACGCATGCAACAACTCTGCAAGGATTTGACTTAGGAGGTTGAAATTTTGCATGTTTATGTACCATAATACCAACTAGGTTGGGATCGTAGATGGGTGACCTTGACCTATTTTCAAGGTCATGTGGCCACTTTGTAAAAATCATTGCAGATGCACTCGAGAAAGACTTGTCTTTAAGAGGTTGACATTTTGTGTGATTATGTTTCGATGTAAGACCTTGCTTGTAACTGCAACTGTATGACCTTGACCTATTTTTCAAGGTTACATGGGCATTTCGTCAAAAATCAGCGTTTTGAAATGTCAATAAAGAGTGTACCTTCACCATATCTGTAGATCACTGGAATTGGTATGCCTATTTGTAAAAAAAAAGGTGACAATAGTAAGGGCGCACAGGGAGACATTTGATTTTCTGTTGGGAAATCAGCCTGTTCTAGTTGAAGTTGGATTAGCACCTCTTAATTACTACATCAAGACCAGATTCCCATGCTTTGCAAATCTGTGGCATAAAATGACTGTAACAAGTGAAACATGTATGCACTGATATATACGTAGATTTGTGAGTACATGTACATGTATTTGAGTTTTAATGTTTACAGGAACATCAAAATATTTATGTGACAATCTCTACTCATATCAACTATTAAGCTCACCTAATCCACGTCATACATAAAATTCAACTCCACATAGTTCTTACAAAAATCTATGTGTTTAACTGTTGAGTGTCACTAGCTTGAATGTGTTAGCAAACTTAAGTTGTAACTTGGCACAGGCAACATCCAACTTCACAACTCCTGACAAAAATCTATACCATGGTACATGTACATGTTTGACTATTGAGTTTCACCAACCTACTAAAGGTGTAGACAGTTGAACATGGATGAAATAAAATGAATGTTTGTTGGGAGTGGACAGTATTTACAAAGGTTATGAAACAATGTTATAGATATCTAACTGATGAGCAAATGTCACTGCTGGGTCCAGAAATACAACAGCTATGCCTATGGGAGCTCTGGCTGCATGCCCCAATGTACCCACTGCCCTGATCAAAATCCTTCCATATTACAGTTGGTCATTACAGGCAGTTTGGATCTGTGTTTGAGTAATTTCCGATAGTTAATCTGAATCTCCCTTTGCAAAGACATGCTATACTTTGGCTCATATTTCATTGGATGCTGATACATGTGTTTGAGTGATTCATGGTAGTTGATCTGAATCTTCCTTTACAAAGACATGCTAAACTTTGGTTCATATTTCAGTAAGTGCTGCTATATGTAAGTCACTGACCTATCGTTGAAATGAAAAAACAAGTAGTCTGTGTTCACACACAGACTTAATATTTACAGGAAAGTACCTTTAATTGATTCATTTTGAAGTCCTCTTAAATTTGTGGAAGGTTAATGGGAACATGAAAGTAAAATGATTATATGTATATGGGATATACCAATACTGGAAGTAAACATGCATGGCATGGCACACGCCACCAAACAACAATGGAAATATTGTCTATTTCACTGTACGTGTGGCCTACTTTAGGCCGGGCCTGGAGTAAATAAAGTACAGTAGTCCATCTTCTGAGAGACTACTTGCCTTTTATCACCACATTCACCAGGTCATAAATCTATCTGTTCCATGTGAATTTACCTGCAATTAGAGATCACCTGCTTTATGTGACCACTTGAAGACAGTTCCAGGGGTAGTATCTCAAAATGGAGGCCATTGTATATTTGAATAGAAACACAAATAACTTCATCACGCTAACATGAATCAACAGATGGCAGCTCCAAAGAGTTAAAGTACATTTCAAGTGTCATTAGTTTAGTGTGAAATGGTGGCAGCTTTGGTCACTGTTGGTACAATGTGTTTTTCAAAATGAAATCTGAACTAAATGTGTTATTGGATTTTATGTTTATTGAGCAATATATTTTGTAGTGAATTTTTTTTCTGTGAATCGGGACAATAAAATACACATTGTGTCACCTGTAGACAACACTGGAGCATTATTTGACATCCATGTACATGTATTTTATACCTGAAATAACTGTGTTTACAGGTGCGTGGGGCACCAGCCATAGCAATTGTAGGTGTATTATCTCTGTGTGCGGAACTGAGACACAAACATCTGGAGACAATGGAACAGCTGGTCACCTTTGTGTCAGAAAAGTTTGACTTATTGGTGACGGCCAGACCAACGGCTGTCAATATGGCTGAGGCTGCTGTGAGATTTACAAAAATGGCAAAGGAACTTGCAGCTGAGAGTGGAATGACTGTGAATGCATTGAAAGACAGGTAAATACAAACATGAAGAACATAGTTTTAGAATAACGAATCAGCATAACTGGGATTATGCCTGTCAACAAAGTATCTTTTCAGTTCAACTCCAAATGACCATAATGTTCACAGAAGTAACATTTTGACCTCGTTTTGATGAGAAAGAATGTTTGGATACCAGTAATATACAATTAAACGTTGTTACAATCCATGTTTCATGGTACATATATGAGTACTTATTATTACATTTTCAGCATGTTCAAATCCTGAACTACAAATGGTTGAAGACTAAAATATGCATAAACTGAAAACATAAAATACATATAGGTTAGAGTCTAACCTAATAAGCAGATTAACTGAAAATTCTTCTGTCAGTCTCTCAAAAACTGTAAAATCTTGAACCATTCCATGGCAAATAATGTGACTCTCCAGATAAATAATAATTATGTTAATGATCAGAAGTAAGTTCAATTTGTTAAATTGTGTCTTCGTGTGCCTGTTGTTTTTGCATGGATCCGTTTCTTCCGCTTCTTCTTGTTCTTGTTCAACACATGTTGCGAACACGATAACTCAAGAAAGATTTTATTTGGGAAGTTTAAATTTTTTATGAATACATTCCGATATAAGACCTCATTTGGGATTACAAATTGGTGACCTTGACTTATTTTTCAAGGTCACGTGGACATTTTATCTAAAATTGACGAGAGCACGATAACTCTGCAAGGATTTGATTTAGGAGGTTGAAATTTTGCATGACCATGTGCCAAAATACAAACTAGGTTGGGATTGTAGATGGATGACCTTAACCTATTTTCAAGGTGATGTGACCACTTTTAAAAAATAATTGCAGATGCACTTGAAAATGATTTGATGCAGGCAGTTGAAGTTTTGTGTGATCATGTTTCTATATAAGACTTTAATAAGATCTTGCTTGTGATTGCACGTTTGACCTTGACCTATTTTTCAAGGTCACAAGCACTTTCTCGAAGTTGTGGAAGTGATAAGGCAAGAAAGACTTAAGGTAGCAGCTTCAAATTGTTTGATTATGTACATATCTGTATAAAAGCCAGGGTTAGATTGTAGATTGGATGGCCTTGACCTATTTTTCAAGATCACAGGGGTATTTCCTTCAAAATAATCACAGACGCGATAACTCCAGAAGAATTTGACTTAAGAGATTGAAATTTTGTGTGATTATGTACAAGTATAAGAAATGGGTTAAGTGGGGGGGGGGACATATTGTTTTTGCGTCTTTTTATCCCCTTCTTCTGCAACACATTGTTGTAAATGCGATAGATTTGACTTGCGAAGTTGAAGTTTTTTGGGAAAATGTTCCTATATGAGACCTTGCTTGGGATTGCAAATTGGTGACCTTGATTTATTTTTCAAGGTCACATGGGCTTTTCATCTAAAATCAATGCAAAAGTGATAACTCCGCAAAAAATCACATTACGTTCAACAGTGCAAGGGTGCACAGGGAGACATTTGATTTTCTGTTAGAAAATCAGCCTGTTCTAGTTTCACTTCTAAATGTATTGCCAAATTACCCAAATAAGCTGAATTGGTGAAACTTGAAGAGTATAATCTGATCTGCGTAATGCTGACAGGAATAAGCTATCTAAGAATTGTGCAACTGTGTTAACTTTGTGAATTGTTCTTTCTAGCCATAAGTATGAATTTGATGCAAGTTATTCTCCTTGTATTCACATACAGGCTGCTGAGTGAAATGGAAAGTATGTTGGAAGAAGACATCAGGACAAACAAGGCAATGGGTCAACATGGTGCTGACCACATTCTGGATCACTGGAATAAAGAGCCGGTCAAGGTGCTCACTCACTGTAACACAGGCAGTCTGGCCACTGCTGGCTTTGGCACTGCATTAGGTAAATGGTGCCATCTTTGTTCTCTCTTTTGTCTCAAGTATCACATATTTACAGGGAAAAATTAAGATAGACCAAATGTACAAAGAAGTAACATTTCCATAATGCTCTAGGCTTTAAGCATACATGTTGAATCTTAGGGTCCCTAAGGTGAAGTCCAGGATGGACAAAAGGAGTCAAGGCGAGTGTTCTTTGCTATCCTTTGTCATGACCACCATCTAGCAACATATTTATTAAAATCACCAATACTTTTATTTGCCCTGTGGTGCATCTACAGAAAAAAACAAAAAACAAACAAACAAAAAACAACCAGCCATTAAAACAATTACAGGAATAATCCATAACTTTCGTTTTTCAGTATGCATGACCGTTGAATGTTTCAGGGAATATTTTGTAATGCTGCCAATTAATTAATGTACAATGTATATTGTGGCCAGGTTGCAATCTAAACATAGCATTACATGTGTTCAAAGATACACAGTTATTCAAACTTTACGTAATAACTTGAAATATTTTGAATGAGAGTATAAGACAATAAAGCACCCAATGTTAGTGTATTGTTACCACTTGTATAAAAACTCGCCAGTACTTTTGGACCTGTATCCACTATCGGGGCATCCTTCTCGCCCCAGGGCCAGCTTTCACACACTAGGGGGTCGTGGCGGGTCCTACTAGTGCTGCTGCAAAATTTATAGCCCGAGCGCGACTTCTATGTCTGATACAAAATACGTACTGTGGGGCCCACCGCTGGCTTCAACTGAAGTTTCTATTGCAGTGTATTTACATTTTCAGGTTATGCTCACTCTGGAAAAGTCCCAAAATGTGGCCACAATTCACTGTGATTTTCCTTTCCCACAATGCATTGCCCCATGTTTTTAAATAGTGCTCACCATGGTGGTATCGTGTTGCATTTGGATGTATAACAAACGGATAACTGCTTCAGACACAACAAAGCGGGAAAATTTAAGTTAAGATAGTAAGTCATCTTTTAAATATACGTTGACGACCGTTTCCCCTGGTAACTCTGAGAACGGACACGTGGGACCTAGCAATATTAGATACCGATACAGCACTACCGTGGCTATATGCAGCAGCTATGGCTATGCTTTTCCCCCAGCCCAAGTTAACCATCCAGACAAGTTGAAATAAAATGCTGTTTTTGAGTTGACTTTACTGCAAAATAACGGCATGTTGGCCAGCTTTTCTGTTAACTTGCAACTTGGTTACGGTTGATTAGAACGACCTCTCTTTTTACGGGTGGTCATTTGTAGAGCGATTTTGCTGGCCGTTGGTCGTGTGTTGCAGCTGGTGTGGGGCTGTCCAACTGGAGCATTGAAGCAAACTTTTGCATCACAGTTCTTGAAAAATGCTGCCACAGAGATTTCCTGTTGGACAGCACTATTGTCATTCGCGTCATGTCATTTAACATTGCAAAAGCGCCCTTGCCAAGGAAAACTGGACGTTTTGACCAAGTGTGGACTGGGAACATCCATTTTTAAATGTCCTTTGTAGGACATTTAAAAATGGATGTTCTTTCCCCTTTTCCACATTACAACTTTCAACGTCAGTTCTATTTTTGTTACCTGGGCACAGCCGGAGGCACTTGTATACTGTAAAAGAAGGGTACAGAATTAAATACTTTGACAGCCCATGTTATTAATATATGTTTTATGGTAATTTCAGGGGTTGTTCGCACCTTAAAGGAAAGGAATAGACTTCTTCATTGTTACTGCACTGAAACACGACCCTACAATCAGGGAGCTCGTCTTACAGCTTATGAATTAGTGTATGAGAAGATTCCAGCCACTCTCATTTGTGACAGTATGGCCTCCATGCTGATGAAGGACCGAAACATCTCTGCTGTGGTAACAGGTGCAGACAGAGTTGTTGCTAATGGTGACACAGCTAACAAGATCGGAACGTACCAACTAGCCATCATTGCTAAACATCATGGTATACCTTTCTACATTGTGGCACCTTCGACAACTTGTGATCTCAATTTAGAAAGTGGAGATAAAATTGTGATAGAGGAACGACCCCATGCAGAAATGACATCCATAAAAGGCATTCAGATAGCTCCAACAGGTATGGTGAAGCATTGGTTGTTTCAATTTGACAACTGTATAATTTTTTACTCAGACTTCATCACAAGAGGTGGGGCTTGCTGAGCTGAGGGCTGTCATGTAAGGCCTTAGTGAAAGGCCTGGTAGTGTGTTCAGCAGGCAAGAGGTACAAGAGAAATGAAAAGTAGTTTCACAATCAGATGGATTTATTCAGAGAACTAGAAAGGACTGGCTTTCATTCAGGTTACAGACTACAGTTGTGATTGGCTGGTTGCGCATCCCAACGGAGATAATCCGTAATTGTGAAAATACTGTGTTTTCAGCATGCTGTAGCTTCTGTTTAAATAAAGTTAGCTAAGTTAGATTTGCTGCATCGCAGAGTTGCTTCATTGGTGATCATATAGGTGCACTGTCTTCCAGGCCAGGTGGGAACTTTATGGTGTGGAAGGACAATGATGTGACCCTGGCAAGTGCACAGTTCATACACCTGTATAAAGCTGACATCCAGGTGTTGTTTCGTATTTCAATTATCACAAATTAACGAGCTGGGAATTGTATGACAAAAATCCGTCCATATTTTTCTGACATTTTTATCTGTTAAATGCCGTTCACGGAATTTTAAAATACCAAGATGCTGATTTTTTAGACTGAAAAAAGCTAATATGAAAAATAGAAGGATTTATAACTGTAGTCTGTGGCCTTCATATGACAAAGAACTATGATGGATGACTTTGGCCCTTCTCTGTAGTCATAGGAAAATACAAATTTCATGCCGTCTGTATGTTTTTCATGCATAAGACAACTTTGATAAGGCCTGCTCTGTCCATGGATTTGCAGGTTAACAGGGGCCTACCCATGTCACAGTGTACATCTATTGAGTTATGCCATGATTGCAGAATTTTGATTTGATCCACGTTTGACAAAACCTGTGTGAAGCAGAGATTGTGGCCTATGCTTACATTTGAAGGTATTGAGCAAGTATGGCCTGACTCGGGTGAGCAGAGTCCTTGTCTATTTTTATTACACAGAGGGTTCCCAAAAATTAATGCTGTGTGTGTTAGTTGAAGGAAAACTCATTTCATTGAACTGCACTGATGTTAGTCATGGCATATATTTGTCTGCCTCAATGAACCTTGCTGTTCTTTTAATCTTTGCAGGTATAAGCTGTTGGAACCCTGCGTTTGACGTTACACCAGCAGAACTGATCACTGGAGGCATTGTGACAGAGTATGGAGTCTTCAAGCCACATGAATTGAAAGAAAAGCTTGGAAAAGCAATGGCCAAAAAAGATGAGTGACTGCTAGTAACCAAAGGCTAGGAATGATACAAGTATGGCAAAGGAGTAGATGTTACTAATGTAAGACAGCTGAAATAGAGGACTACACACTGGAAGTTGTGGGGGTACAGGACTGAAATAGTTGCAATAGTGTCATGGTTATGTATGGGAAACTGTATTCCATGAAAAACAATCAAAAGTTTTTTATGCCCCCACCACTTTGGTGGGGGATGGGGTATAAATTTGTCCCTTGTCTGTCCATCTATCCTGCATCCAACATGAAGCTTGTGTCATGCTTATACAAAACTATTTGACCTACAGTTATGCAACTTGACAGGATTATAAATTAGGGTGAAGATGTCCACATGGGGTTTTGTTTCTCTGTGCCTCTGTGTGTGTGTGTACAACACTCTTGGTTTAGTGAAAATGACCATTGTACACCCTTTGACTAACATGAAACTACAGGATTACTAGTCAGTATATAAAGATTTGCACCTTGGGTATTGTTTGTCAGTGTGTCTGTACAACACCCTTGACTTAGTGGAAATGACCGTTGTTCACTTCAGGTCCAGTTCTTTTCACAGCAGTGAACAGTAAATTACAGACGATCAAAGAAGTGAAAAACAGCATCATTAGTTGAAATCATCAAGGTTTACATTGGCCTTACCACAATGCACAGAGACCAAGTCAAGGTTTACATTGGCCTTACCACAATGTACAGAGACCCAGTCAAGGTTTACATTGGCCTTACCACAATGCACAGAGACCAAGTCAAGGTTTACATTGGCCTTACCACAATGCACAGAGACCCAGTCAAGCTTTGTTAAATTTCATGCAGTCACATGAACCTTTTATGATGTTTTACTTTTGTTCATTTCAACTATGTTTTATTGTTATACATCTCACTGTTTCCATTTGGTAGTATAAATAATGACAGGTGGGGCATGTGTCCTATGGACATTTTTCTAGTTAGGTAAGTATACACCAACATCTGTGCGATGGATAGTGATTAATATAGGCTTGGCCTGTATTAAAAGATTTGGGTCTATACTTTTCTTTTTCTTTATTTTATGTTCGGAAGGAGCAGGACTCGAACCTGCAACCTTTGGCACCAGTTGCCCAGCTGAAATGAGAAACGCACATATCCACTCGACCAAATCCCTATTCCTAAAAAAGAATGGTTATAGTTTTTCATTTAAAAAAAAAAAAACGGGTATACATTGCTAGTCAGTGGCTAATTGGAAATATTTTGTTGATGCTTCCTGATAAGAGAACATGACAGAGAATTCTTTTTTTTTTTTTTTTTTTTTTTTATCCTTTTTGGAAAATACGGCCTTATACTTGGAAGCCCGGAGAGTCCAGACTACCAAACACATGATCAAGCTGTGCATAATCCAGTTCAGGAATCTTTCATGTCACTGAATCAGGGATTCTGCCAGTTTGGACCACTCCTGAATGTTAGCTCTTTAAGTGCCAAATTTTGGACTGGGTCAACAGCTTTTCTTGGCCCGCATTGGGCACAATGCGGCCAATGTGGGCTGAGAAAAGGTGTTGACCTGGGATATTTTCTCGTGAAATAGAGACATGTTGGGACTTGAGATGCCAAGTATTCTGATGTAGCAACATGTATGTGTTAAAACTGACAGAGTCTGTTGGTGTTGCGACATGATATGGTGGTGCAGGTTTTGGGCTTGTATGAAGGATTGTACCCAGAGTTCAGTGTTTTCAGCTTCTGTGGAGAATTGTGCTATGGACACGTCAGTCTACACAGTTGAATACGAGGACTGGTACCATGAACTTCAAGCTTATCTGTCTGTACAGTGGCCCTGCTTTGAGAGACCCCTCTGATGAGAGATCCCTTCCCTTTTAAAACTGCATTTTTTAGGTCCCTGGTGCTATATTTACCATCATGTTATTTTACCTCCATTGAGAGACCGCCTACTATATTAGACAACTTTAGGACCTGCCCTAGGGGCGTTCTCACAAATAGGGACCACTGTATATTGGTTCAGAATACATAGGAAACACACAATAGCTTTATTTTCATTTTACGGGTCTTGCATTTGAATGCAGGGATTCTGCATATGCAGTTTTACCTAGAACTTCATTACCATTATTCCATTCTAGTCTTGATATGGGTTGTCTTGATTGATATTTAACAGAGACAATGAGCTACTTTCATTGATAAACATCAGGGTATTTCAGGCTCTGAAACATGTCCTGATAGCTGCTAAAGGTCAAGGATTATAATGGCTGATTTGGCCTATTTTCAAAATGTACATGTTCAGTGTATTATGGAAAGATGGCAATTCTGTATTTCTGCTAGAAATGGGCATTGGCGGGAATGAATAAGGATTAAAGTTAAAACTTGGCCAACAGTTTTTGGTACAGTGTATTTGTGATATGGAAGTGTTCTAGGACATTTAACTGTGGGCTGAAAAATTTTGGCATGCTTCGTTAAACCGTTATCCCATTAAGTAGTTCTGAGGCGGTAAAGTAACAAAACAAACAATTGTCTATGTACTTTTGACTTAGTTGCCTGTGTGGCAGACTCAAGGCCGCGTCTTTGACCACAGCATAAGACAACTACCCAAACTGATACCAGGCAGCTAAAGCATAGAACTTAGTCACACACCTTTTTATTTGTGATAATTTTCTTTCTGTAGCATTATCCCCGAGTAAAACAATTTTTAAAATATATTTTTTCCCTTTATGCAAACTGTGAGGACCTGAGTTAAGTTACCAACTTCACATTTTGATAAATCACCTTCCCAAAATACTAGGTGTAGGCAACAATGGCTTATTTGTAAGTCCATGTTAATTAGTCTATGGGTGGGAATTCTTCAACTCTTTAAGGACCAAAGTAAGAGGTACACAAGGGGACAACTATGCATTATGCATTGTAAAATCGTGTCTTGAGAGAAGCTGTGCACAGGATCATCATGAATTTTTAGTGTTTTAAAATATCTTCTGAAAGGTAACCTGTCTTTAACAATAGCTAAATTTCCTCTAATGTGAGATGTCTTCCAAGACCGGTTTCTTGTAAGAGCATGCACAATAATTGTCATGTAGGGCAAAATCCAAGGTTAGTGTTAACTGGTATGTTTCTTTAATTGGCAATGACCTGTATGTTTTTGGATATCAAAGCCACAAGTTGTCCAAATACTGTACTCAAAACCTGCCCCGTGGGGAATGACAAGAGCATCGCCATTGCCTGTAATCTGAAGGATAAAGCATGTACTAGTACCATTGAAAACGGGTTGGGAACTGTATACTTTACATTTACAGTCAAACCTCATTATAAATTTCATAAATTTGACCAAATGATAAGTCTTATTTCCCGTTCACCCATAGGTGGTGCCACTAGTATTGTTCTGATTATACATAATCGCTTCCAGAATATTTCCACCAAATTTCATAAGGATCCATTGAAAATCAAACACACCAGAGCATTTAATTTTTTGCACTTTTTTGTCCCTGTACTATATAATCCACATGAAGGTACCACAAATAATGAAAGGAATCTAGACTTTTATATTCATATAATATGTCCAAAAAAGTTCAAGGGACTGTAACTTCAAAATTGAACATCCTATCACGTAGACAAGCAAATGATTATGGACAGATGGACAGACATGAGTGATCGCAGAAGCTTTGCAACCTGTGGTCAGCAGAGGTAATAATATACTATTGACAGGTTCATTAAAACATGACTTCAGACCACCCTAAGTGATGAGCAGACTTTGGTCTTTCAGAATAGGTTGTTTTCCATAGGAGTTGTAAGTAACATGGGAAACATTATGTCAAGTGTCTCTGTGTTTCCATTAGGAATTTTTTCAGGGGAAAAGATTAGATTTTCACCAATTTTACATGTAAATAAACAAGACTTGTGACCTTTAGAATTTTCTCAGAGGGTATTTCAGGTTTTGAAAGGGTAATATACCCCCATTTGGGGGTTAACAGAAACACTGTATCTGGTAAAAGTGGTGTTCCAAAACAGGACTTACGTGATATCTTTTGATTTGGTGGATTTACATTTTAAACTGTGCCCCATTCTTCACCCTTTGCACAGAATGTTGTATCAAGACCCAGCTAGCAAGCTCCTATTGTGACAACATGGTTTAACTGGCATTAAACCATGCATCTTTTGTCACCCCCAGGGATTTCTTCTGCAGTTTTTTCAGTTAACTCCCTGTGGATGTCTCTTGTGTGAGAACTACTTTCAGTGACCAGAAAGCTGGACTTTGAATTTTGCCATGGAGAACTAGTGTTCCCTTTACTTTATTACAGAAAAAAAAAAGATCAGTAAGCCGCTGGCAGGATTTGAACCTGCACAGATTATTTCAACAGGCTGAAGTGACTGTTCTAATCACTACACCAGCCAGTGAGACCTGGGCAGTCAGTTTGTATCTTTTTTGTGGTCAGTGGAGCATACCAAGGAAGACTTGGCATGTGGGTACGCTGGTAGGTCAAAAAGTAGTTTTATACAGTTTCTTGGATTAAGGCGTTGAAAAGGATCTCCGACTATAAAATTGTGGCAGTGACAAAAGAGACATTGTTTAAATAGGAGGTACCACTTGTTATTGGGATGTATTCTGAAACCCTGTATTATAAATCCCGACCATGTAGCGGGAGGGATTTATACATGTACAGGCTTTCAGAATATATCCCGATAATGTGTGTTGTCTCCTATTCGTGCAGATGTACTCCGTTGTGACTGACTGAGATCACCCTTCCAAGCCTTGTGCCTCTTTGGATTCATGGCGATTAGTCCATGCAAAGTCATTCTATTGGTGTAGGACCACTTGAGAAGTACCAAGCCAAAGGAATTGTTTTACTTGTGTGAGCATTTGTATCATGAAATGTAATTTTTTTTTTGCAAGAGGGCATTAGGTATAGTATGCAACTGTTTCTTGGTCCACTGTGGCTGACTTGTAGCAATTCATAGTGTACCCACGACCATTTACATCAGGAAATAAAGTTTACTTTTACAGTGACTTTGCTTTTTTTGTCTGTGTTTCTTGGTCCACAACAATTAATTCAAAGTAATATTTGAACTAATTGCCTGTAAAGCAGACCAAGCTCTGTTTTACCTCTGGTACACTTGGTTGTGGAAAAACATGGAGATTGTCTGCTCAGCAGGCAATCACACTAGTTACCCCAAACTGAATTTGAGAAAATATAAATGCATAGATGCAAAATGGGTGGCATTTCCATATCAAGACAAAGCTATGGCCTGAAAGAGGTAGATTGTATACTACATATGTATATGTGGCAACGTGTTTCACCTTTTAGCTGGCTTTGTCACGGAGTACCCCAGTACATGTACGGTGTACAAATAAATTGTGAAATAACTCCAAAGCATGCCAACCTCCCTTGGGTGGACCCATGACAATTCTAGGCTTTTATATTTTCTCATAAACAAATGAACAATACAAATGATTGAAATGCTCTTTCCAAATGTGTTTTTGAATCACTGCAGACAGAAAATTAGCTTGAATTATTTAACCTTAATCTTGAATTAAGTCGGCAAGCTTTCCTTGGTATACTATACATTAAAAGTTTCATAAAATTTAAAAAAATACTCCGAAGAAGCTGGTTTTCAATAGGAACCAGTCCATCATAAGGTCCTCATGTGACAAAAATTTGGTACAGCTAAAGTGAATATTTTTTGAGATATCACTGTAACGTTGACAAGACGGACGATGCAGGGGACGACCATACCCTGCAGCACTTTATAAATAACAAAGATCAATTTTTAACCACATATCTCCGAAACTAGAACAGCTAGCCTTTTGAAATTTTCAGGGTGGATTTTGTGCAGTCATATTTACAATAGAAGCTGGATCTGATTCGATTTTGGTGTCACCATGACCACATTTAAACAAATGGCAGTCTAATACGGGCGTTCCGAGTTAGGGATTTTTTTTAACACCAGGCTTCGCATGGTAGATTTTTGCCCTCCGCGCATGCCCGACATGCCTGGTAACGCAATTCCGCGGTCAAGCTTTCCCAGGGTAACAGTAGGCCGTGACCAACACAGCGTGACAGCGAAACCCATACGAGAATCGACGTGCAACAGTGATCGTTCAGTTTCTGTGAACATGGCGGGAAATACGGACGACGGAGGAGCGGCGATTAACGTGATTGAACAGACGGGAAACGAACTATACGACAAATTTTCAAAGATGAAAGTGGTTGATCCTCGGAAATTTCTAAAGATTCGCGGAGTGCATGGGGTACAAATATGTGAAGAAAGACCTAGTTGAGGAGAAGGATGATACCATGGACGTGCGGAGAGCTCGATTGGAGTTTCCCGATGGACAGAAGAAGGTGGCTTTGCCATACATATCTTCGATAACCTCCTGGACAAAAGACCTGAAAGCAATGCCGGTGGTTGAGATGCCAGTGTACAGCGTACGAGGGCTTTAATATTAATTATTTGATATTTATTTATTGATTGTTTAATGTCGCCAATCTTAACCAAATAATAATAGCTGATCTGAACATGCTTGAAGGCCCACAGTGTGCCAGTGATCAGGTAACAAAGTTTGCAGACAATGTATTGCGAATTTAGGTCAAGTGCTGTACTGTTAATTTCTGATTGCACCCGTCAAGCGCTAATCTGGTTAGTGGTCAGCCAAGCGCGAGGATCTTCAAAGCGCAGGCAGAAGTGCGCCCCAGGGTAATCCCTCAGAACTCACCGAGTCAATCAAGGGTGACTTAATGCATGGTCAGTTGTGCCACAATGCAGGCCCCGATTTGTGTAGGTTTTGTCTCAGGTTTTTTGTCAGTATTTTTCATAGTGACGGTGTTTTCTGCTATCTGAGGTACACCCTGGTATCTTACAGTTGTACACTGGCATGCTTTCTTGGAGTTACACTTGTAGGTTATTAAAATAACCGGCGTTAAAAAAATGACACCAACTTTCCCGTGTTAACACAATGGGGCAAAATGGCGAGACTTGAAAGTGTCCCCCGAGACCTGCAGAAACGTCCGTGACATCGCGGGAACATAGTAGTCAGCGCCACCGGTGGCAAAAATTGTCCCTATCTCGGAACTAAGCTATTAGATGTTCATTAGAACTTGTTACCAGAGTGCATACAAGTTATCCTGTGACAGGTGTGTCTTTGCTGGAAGCTATCTATATTGTACATGTAAGTGATGTTTTTTTTTTGTGTGTGCTGGTGACTTTTGTCACAGGAATGGGTTGTGTATCAGTTTTGATTGCCCATATCTCAGGAAAATATAACAGCTAGCCTTTTGAAATTTCCAGGGTGGGTAGATATCATATAGTAGATGTGCATTAGCATAGTTTTATATGGCTACTGGTCATCTGACCTCTGGTAATTGCATGTTAATGTACCAATAAAAAGAAATTGTGTGCGGGGAATTAGCTAGCACCAGCCATCAGCAGAAACCTGTGAAACAAGTGTATTTATCTCCAAGGCCGTTAGTGGTGCACAAGGGGACAATGTTACCATAATATCTCAACAAGGATCCAATGCAGCTTCACCAAATTTTTTTTTTCAGAGATGCACATTGTAGTGGACCATATTCCTATTGAAGCTTTCTCTTATTATATTTAAACTTATACTGAAACTTTGGAAGCATTTATTTCCTGGCTGTCCGAGTGACTCACAGTCCAGTGGTCTCTGTCACCAGAACTTGCCCCAGGGACACATCCAAAATATGTCATAGACAACAATATGGAAATTGTATGTAAAGTATTCTACTGCAAAGTCTAAAAACAAAAACAAAAAAACAAAAAAAAACCCCCAATAAATAAATAAAAGAAAAATTGCAGAATTAAGGGGAAAAGATTGTGGGTGCTGAGGGTAATCCATTCTCTGAACACTATTTTTAAGAATTTGGAAATGCAAGCATCACCATGTAGTAAACAAACTTCATTGTTATCATGTCAGGCACATTCTCACCATCATAGAAAGACAAAAAAAAACAAAAAAACAAAAAAAACAAACAAACAAAAAGCCCGACCTTTAAGGTCTAGAAGTGTGCTGGTGCAATTTCAAAGTGCAATTAGCCAAGCAGTTTTGGAGAAGAATTATTAAGAATTTGCCAAGAATAAAATGAACTAAATAAAAAAAAAACTAGAACAGGCTGATTTTCCAACAGAAAATCAAATTTCTCCCCGTGCGCCCTTACTGTTGTCACCCTTATTTTTATAAATAGGCATCCTGATTCCAATGATCTACAGATATGGTGAAGGTACACTCATTGACATTTCAAAAAGTTGATTTTTGATGAAATGCCCACGTGACCTTGAAAAATAGGTCAAGGTCATACATTTGCAGTTACAAGCAAGGTCTTACAAAAGTCTTACATAGAAACATAATCACACAAAATGTCGACCTCTTTAAGACAAATCTTTCTCAAGTGCATCTGCAATGATTTTTAAAAAGTGGCCATGTGACCTTGAAAATACGTCAAGGTCACCCATCTGCCATCCCAAGCAAGATCATATATGGGAACATCTTCACATAAAATTTTAATTCCCAAGTCAAATCTTTCTTGAGTTATCACCTCCACATTGATTTTAGACAAAATGCCCATGTGACCTTGAAAAATAGGTCAAGGTCACCCATCTGCAATCCCAAGCAAGGTTTTGTATAGGAACATCTTCACAAAAAATTTTAACTTCCCAAGTCAAATCTCTAGGGAGTTATCGCGTCCGCAACGCACACAATGTGTTGAAGAAGAGGAGGAGGAGGAGGAGAAGAAGTTAGGGTATGACCATTTGAAGGAACTCCGTAGAGACCCACCAAAGATGCATCTCTTCACAGTTTGAAGTGAATCTGGGTGACGGTTTTGGAGAAGTTGAAAATGCGAATTACCACTGCAGTTCCTATTCACTTGCATTGTAATCAATTGGAGTGTAAACATTAAATACCTGACTTCTGAAAGTTATGAAAAATCAGGGATCTGAAGCATCACCACCTGGTGAACAGGTTTGCTCGACTCTGACTAGGTAAAATTCAACAAGTGTCAGCATAATCTGAGGAAAAGTTTAGATGCTGAAAATGCCAAAAACACAAAACTGAAAGAAGAAAAACATAATGCAGTACCACCTGTTGAACAAATGTCTTAAGTACCCTGAAGTGTACCTCTACAATTTCCAAGCAGTTGTGGAGATTTTTTAAGATTTTGCCAATTTTTTTAAAGTAATAAATAATAAACAAGTCCCCAAATCAATGGAACATGACCATTTGAACAAACTTTGCTGAGACCCACCCAAGCTACATCCCACAAAATTTGCGGTGGATCTGGCTGATGGTTTTGGAGAAGTTGAAAATGTAAATTGTGGACAGATATAGGACCAACCATCCTATAAGCTCATCTGACAAGTCAGCTGAGCTAAAATCACCGCTGGAGGCATCTCTCATCCAGCCAATGCAAGGGGGAATTAAACTTGCAATGTGGCAACCAAACTTGTACAGAAGGTAAGTTTTGTGAATCTCTTTAAAATTTCTGTTTTCAAAAGGAAGTTGGGGAATGAGGAGTACTACTGCCAAGGTGAACAAGGCGGGATGAGACAAGTCAAAACAAGCTTTCTTCAGTTTCACTCACACATATGCCAGGTGTAAGGTATATGATCATACTGAATGTGTGGAATTGGTGTGTGTTCAATTGTACATTTGCTACAGATCCAACTTCAGTATTTCAACTAAATAAGCCAAACCATTCTGCAAATGGACAGCCTTTCAGATTTGAAAGCTTTTGCCAACCCATTAACTGGTCATTCAATGTAATTAAAAGCTGGATGTTCTCTTGACACCATGATTATGAGGGCAGGTTAGTTTGAGAACTCTGCTTACAGAGACCTGAAATGCATTTCCTGTTGATTACATTAATGTACTGCCCAACTAAAGACTCTACTTGCTCCATTTTCCACATGCAAGCACTTTGGCAGTTCACATACCATGAAGGCAATTCTGAACCAGCCTGCACATTGACAGTGTGCAACGATTACCCTTTTTGGCTGGCATCAGCTCTCCCACAATCTGTCAAAGGCTCAGAGATGCAAGATTTGGCAGATGACATGTACTCTTTCTAGCCAATCTAGGTGAAGGAAGTTTAATTTTGCATCTACAAATTAATATTTCAATACAATGTATTAAACTCCCAGGTATCCATAGAAGAATTGCAAAAGGAATTCCCTTCGAGTTAACTACCAAAACGTAACTTTGCCTAAAACATTTTGGCCAACTTGGTCAATTCAGTGGCATGTCAAGCATTAAACAAAACAAAAACTGGGATGTGATAACCTGGATTAAAATCCATATCTTGGTTTTTGAGCGAGTCCTCACCTTTAGCACAAAACAGTATAATACACCCCAAGCTGTTGACCTGTTGTTTAGCTTGTGGGGTGACAGAGCTAATGCAATCACTCTGACATGTCTGCCCATCCATCCCTAAATTTTTGCTAGTGAGCAGGATGTATTCCAGTTTTTAAGATAACTCCATATAACTTTCAGGACTAATCAATCACATGAAAATCTAGGCCAAGTTCGATATTGGTTGGTTCTCACCTATGGTTTTTGTAAGATATGCACCAAAATGTAAAAAATTTTTAGTGCTGTTCTTCACAGTTTTTGAGGAATCCTCATGAAACTTGGCAGGAATATTGATCAGAATAAAAGACTAAGACCTGTTGAAAGTTGGAGGATAGGCTGCCATTTGCTTAAATTAAAACATGGTGACACCAAAATCTAGTCAGGTTATCTTGCCAGGCAAGATAAACATACTGCCAAATTTGAGCAAAATACATGGAGGCATTCTGTAGATATTGTGGTAACGAGAAAGTGCACATCTGGATGGACGGACAACCCAAAAACATAAAGGATCACCCCATGGTGCAGACCCTTAAAAGTATTCACTGTAGCTGTACAAAATTTATATCAGAGATGTACCTTATAATGAACCACACTCCTATTGAAAACCAGCTTCCTCTTATTATTTTTAAACTTTTTATGAAAACCTTTAAAGTATTTATTTCAAGGCCATTGGAGTGGTGCACAAGGGAATGGCATTACCACAATACAGCAAAGCCTGTTTTGAGAGACCAACCCTGGGACAGATCTGAAAGTTGTCACATAAAGCAGGTGCTCTCCCAAAGGGAAGGTTGACCCTTGTGCCTCCAAGCTAACAACTAACCTCTACTTTGAATTTCCATCTGTAATTCATTCATACAGGCGGGTTACTACACTTACATGTATACATAATTCCACCTTACAATCATGTTTATTTATTGATATACAAACATATATTCATTTTTTGTACACTGATTTTATCAAAACAGTTTTACTAGTCTTGTGCAAAATTGGTGAATTTTACTCACCTAATTAAAATGGGTGTTTGTGGCTGGACAAGTGGTCTTTTTGGGGATATTTTAGATGGTCTCCCAAAAGAGGTAAATTATCATTAGGGTTGTTTTTGCACAAGTGGTCTCCCAAAGGAGGTCTCTCAAAACAGATTTTACTGTATCTCTAAAACTATTCTCTGTAGCTTTACCAAATTTTAGTCACAAGAACCTTCTGATGGACCAGGTTCCTATTGAAAACCAGCTTCCTCTATTATTTTGAAACTTTTTATGAAACTTAATTTATTTATTCTTAGCTTATAGTAAACTGGTTTGGTGTAATTTATGTTCAATTGCCACTTTCACTTATTACGAGGTCATCAAGTAGCATGTAA
The DNA here is from genome assembly GCA_964020975.1 of Hermodice carunculata. Taxonomy (NCBI): domain Eukaryota; kingdom Metazoa; phylum Annelida; class Polychaeta; order Eunicida; family Amphinomidae; genus Hermodice; species Hermodice carunculata. The sequence continues at coordinate 39,381,150 of OZ026630.1, forward strand.
CTTGTTTGGTGTCACAGATTATTCAAGACTAGCTGGCAGCTAAGATGAAGTAATTGGACTGGTCTTTTGGCAGTAAAAAATTCCAATGCATACTGAAATAACATGCACAATACATCATACAGTTTGACAGTTTGTCAGACAATGGACCTTTACTGGCTTCAGCAGTTTAATAACGACTAATGAACAAAATAAGACAATTTCAGTAGTAAAATTTATTGGTCCAATTTCTATTTTGAATCTTGTTCCTAATACAAATAACCATGAAAAATTGTCCAGTACTAAAAATAACAAAATGCAGTTCATGGACAGCTGAAGAAGTATGGTGACATCATTCAATCCTGCTTCACATACACAGGGTACTCTGACTCTATTTTCAGTGTTTTTTTTTTCCTCCCAGTTTTTCATACTTGCATCCCATAGCTATATTACAGTAATTAATTCTCAAATCTGCATGTACCGATACATTTCCATACCTGAAATTAACCTGTTATTTTAGAAAAAAATACAAACTTATCAGGGGTGATATATGTCTTGATGAGACAACATTTCAGCACAAAATCTCTTTAAATAGGTTGTTACGATTGTAGGCCACTCTCAACTTCTGTCGTTGGTCACGTTCACATGATGGAGTATATATCGTTAACAGAAGTATCCTTAAAAAAATTTCCATGGCAAGATGGCATACAAATATGGTTTCTGAACTTTGGCATTTTTTAAATGTGTCACATTTTGTCATCTTTTTTAAAAGCTGATGCCATATACACAAGACCTTGCATTTCAGGTTTCATCCTGGAATTAAGACTAAGTCAACAGCTTTCTTGGCATGGGATAAGCACCAAGTACCCAACCCAAGGCAAGGAAAGCTTTTGACCTGGGGCATATTATCTTGATAGGTCATAACTACAATTCTCAGTCAAATTGTTTTTCATTACTGTTGAAATTGTCTGAAAACACTGAAGCACGACATTTGACAAACAGCCGTTTTATGGGGGAAAGGGTTAAATGCAGCTTTCACTTGTTTTACAATATGCGAATATGAAGAAGTTTTTGGCTTTTTTTTCTTTTAGAAAAATAAAATCACATGCTAGTTTTGTGGCATTCTTCATACATGTATGTTGAAGACTCCTCTCAGAAAACTGTTCAAAAGAATTATATATATATACATATATACCCAACCTTTCATTTCATAAAGCATCAAAAATTGTCTTACCTCACAGAGACCATGTTTGAAGTGCTACACCTGGTATGGTCTCAAACGTAAACCAATCATTGAATTAGATGCCTGCCAAAACAGTTGTTTATTAGGGAGATCAGAACAGCATGATACTTAGGAATTTACAAATTGCACCAGTGTCAATTACAATGGAATCTCCCTCTTAAAAACTCCCCATTGACACACTGCTCTCTATTACAACTGCCTTGTTACAGACCTGTTTTTGCTATTTGTATTCCACATGAAGACCACTTCCCCATCAAGACCTATTGTCTTCAGTCTCATGGGCGGTATCAATGGGGAATTTCTACTGTAAGTTCTACTTCTTTCCTCCTCCATGTGATTTGACTTGTGTGCATGGTAGGAGCACCCTCTTTCTCAAGTACCAAGGCAACGTTGATGCCAGACAAACCAGACACTGCACAGCAGCTGAGAGCTCACCCAGTTTTGGCTCGGTCATATGTTTTTGAACCCAATAAAGATACTTCACAGTTAGATCTTCATCCCCTGCCTACCACACCTCACACATGTTCTGCACTGTATTTCAGTGGTCTCCCACTTGCAAGTTATCAGTCCATCTCACTATGCTGAAATAAAGGTCAACAACTACTTTCAGGATAAATATGTGATGACATAAATATATTTATATAAATAAAAGTGGACATACCATCATGTGAAAAGCACTGTCTAACTTATTTCAGAGTGAGAATTCTTGTGTTCAACATCTTCCCAGCAATCAGACGTGAAAAGGACACTTCCAAGACACAAGTTTCAAGTCAGGGAGACATCTTTTGCATCCAGTTGCTCCACTAAAAGCAAAAGTCATCTGCTATTTTATGTAACAAGTACAAAAAAAATCCTTCATCTAAAATTTCTCATGCAGACCACAGAACTTAAGGAAAATGTGGACACTTTAACTATGGATATGATTCCATATCACTCTGACTGCTTTCACTAACCCCTCACCCCAAATCTAATTGTTGCAAGGTTAACACACAATGTGGAGAACTGTACATATACACAGCCCCAATGTCATGAAGCTATTTAGCACCAGCCTTGTTCCAAAGAAACTGGTCTTGAGTGACCAGTGATATAGAAGCAGGTCAGAAATCTAGTGGTCCTTCATTGTTGCTTTCACATCACAAAGGAGACAGCGTTCCTCTCTAATTTTCAACAGGGACACCACCCCTTTTCATAAAGATGGTCTCTGAAGACTGGTTTCTTTGTGTTACCAAGGTTACATTACAAAGTACAAACATACTTCAATTCAAACTGGGATCCATAAAGTTTTTATAAAACTGCAAAACAATTTGATCACAACTGCCCCCCCCCCCCCCAATGTATATGGGACCAATCCACATCACATTTCAGATCAGTTAAATTTAAGTTTTTACCAGTGCAAAACCAAAAGGTTCTTGTAATATCTAAGATGACTAAACACATAAGCTTGCCTTTTACAACATACAACCCTTTTGATTGTCCTAATTTTCTGTGGTGGATACCATGTGCCTTGCTTCAATGTGGTTCCTCTTTAACAATACATAAATAAAGAATGTGAGGTATTAATCCCTGTCAGTACCTAAATAATATATACCTAAAAATTCAAGGAACTTGATACAGGCGAAGCTGAGCTGGAGTATGGTATATTATGCAATTTTTAAAGAATTAACCTTTTTGTTCCTTTAAATTTATTATACTACAATTCAGAAATATGTTCAAATATCTTAAGCTATAACCTTGGGAAAGCAAATCTGTAAAGTCACACAACACAAGCTCACATTGATTGCACTGCAATAGGCCTCTAGTTGTCAACACTGGTTTATTCCAAACTGATTCTGAAAAGTAACCTGAGGGTCCATTGATGAAGACGCAAGAGAATGTCACACATATCCCAACAACATGTGTGACTATATGACTAGCACAATCCCAGGTTATTTGCCATAACTGTGGCCCCTAGCTCTTGTCAGTGAAAACCTGTAAAAGATACCCAGTTGGAATGCCCAGTACTGTACAAATAATACAAAAATAAAGTCCCAATCTGTCTGTGGGCTCAACTTGCTCATTCTGCAGTATCCAGATAATTTTCTAACAAGTTTCTGCTTCAGGGAATCCCAAAAGACAAGGAAATGCCTGTATTTTTGTCTGAACGCCGTCCTCCGCGATGACCTCCACCCCCTCCAAAGCCTCCGCCTCCTCCAAATGCTCCACCAAAAAAGCCATCATCTCTACGACCTCGGCCTCCTCGCCCACCACCACGACCCCCTCCTCTACGGTCCCCTCCTTCAGCCCTCATACGTTCCCTGTGGGCCTCCCAGCGACCTGCCATCTCCACTAGTTCATCTGGAATCTCCTGCAAATGAGATCATTTTCAAGTGGGTTTCCCACGCAAAGCTGCAAAATATTTTAAATTTTTAGCATCCCATTTGACAATCTCCTTTTTTGACTTTCCATTTTTTTTCAGCATAAAGGTCACTTGAAATCTGCACGCAGAATCCTCTTTATTAATATCTGCCATCCTGAGCACTGCTGGCCCCACCACAGCCAATAGCAACTAAGTCTAGGCTGGTTAACATGGTTTGGCTTAAATACTTCACAACATAGTATTTCAAAACTTACATTGTACTCAGAATTCTCTGGTAACTTGGTTTAAACCATACAAGTTGACAATTATGCTTTCAGCCCATTTTCATTTAAACTTACAATGAAACTTCATTATAACGACACTCAGATATCAAACATATTCAATATAATGACACAAATATTCTTGGGAAAAAGTTTATTTTTTTGTTATTTGATTCATTTATCTGACATATTCAGTTAACCGACACATTTCTTAGGGAACAGATGGTGTCATTATAACGCGTTTTCACAATCTGGGAAAGGGATGTGAATCAGCATCAGGCAAAGTTGGCATAGCTTATTGCAAGTTTTTATTTTGTATGACATTAAGACCTGATGATTATGGGTAATTGTAGAAACACCTGCCAGCTGATGATTAAGGTTAGTTGTAGCAAGGTTGCCCACCTGTCCAGCCTCCTCCATGATATCTATGAGTGCCTGGGCTTGCCGCCAATCATTCCGGGTCACAAAGGTCAAGGAGATACCAGTTCGCCTTTCAATGAATACAACAACATAAAATAAGCAGGATAGCTTGGGTTGAAAATGGCTCTCAATTTTGCACATTTTTGAAAGGAAATATTCTACAGTCAGGGCTGATTTTTTAATGCCAAGGTTTATATATATATATGTTTTCCCATTACTTCTATGTTAAAAGTTCCTCTGTTTTAAGGTGGTTTTGCTATAACATGGTATACCCTTAGGACTCCAACACCAGCATTATAAAGAGGGACCTATGTATGTATGTATGTATGTATGTATGTATATATATATATATATTATATATATATATATATATATATATATATATATATATATATATATATATATATATATATATATATATATATATATATATATATATATATATATATATATATATATATATATATATATATCATATAAAAAGAACTATATGATCAGTCCATGGAACTACATGTAGATTTCTTTGGACTTCAAAATGCACGAGTGTCAAAGCAAGACCAAACTGGGACATTGAAACAATTCACAAAACTTGAATCCAGTCTTATTTTAAAGACTCAGGAATAAAAGCAATAACAATAAAGGTCAAACTGTTTTTAAACAGAAAACAGATTAAATAAACCATTCTTGGCACAGGATAATGTAGGTTCAAGGTCAGATCCACGTATGAGCCAGTGCATGGTACTTAAAGGGAATGTGGAATGCACAAACACATGAAGGCAAAAAAAAATATATGTATATATTTATACCCCAAGAAAACATTGCGAACCATTCAGACAATGGAGTTGTGCATACATTAGTCTACTTACCCTGCTCTCCCTGTTCTTCCCACTCTGTGCACATATTCTTCCATGTTGTGAGGGAAGTCATAATTTAGTACATGGCTGATGGGAAAACATATTGCAAAGCATTAGTACAACAATGTTTGATGCTTGAGTCACTGAAATCACCACAGATGGTAACAGCTTTGCTCTTACTCAAAGGAAGCACAGACTGAGAATTGTATTTGTCATTCCCCTACCTCATTACAATGACACCCCCTGTGGGAATTGATATAGGTTTTTAAAATCTTTAGCCAAAATGGGTAATATTAGCAAGGTGAGCAAAAATTAAGTATTTCTTCTTTAAAAATTCATCTCAAAAAATATTTAGCCAGTTGCAACTTATTGTAGCCAAACTGAAGAATCTGTACCATTTGGCTTATCATATGAGTGGTCTCTGTTCCTAAATAATATTTTATACCAACAACTTACAATCTGTTTTATTTCTTTTTTAGCCAGTATGTGTAAAACTTCATCATATCCCTGGGATTACCACTGTTCAGTTTGGATGGGTACATGTACAAAAACAATGTCTCACCTATTTCACAATTTTTCACCTTTTTGCCTTCGTTTTTGGACCTCTTGACTGAAACTTGGGCTGTTCTTCCCAACATTCCCCATGAAAATATATTTAGTGTCAACCAGGTGTGCAGATCAAACTTGTGATTTAGGATCAAGATTATCAAGGACCATAATATATGCACTGCAGTCCATGGGCTATTTTTCCCAAAAAATTGACCAATCAGACTGCTTGTCAATTTATACTTCATGTTCCATAATGCAAAAGTAACTACCATATTAAAATTCACGACATGGATTTAGGATTAAACATCATCGTGATTCATTTCATCTTGCTGGCAGTCAGTAATCCCTGTGCATGGTGTCAAATGACTGAGCCTGACATCTGCATATGGACCTATTTGTAGAGCTGATAGGCTAGTCTTAAAATGGTAAATTATGTTGTAGATATGTTTCAAGGAAAGCAAACAGTCCTGACAGACCTCCAATGACTTCAAATCCCATTTGAAGTGGCAGCAATGGTCCAAAAGGAAACCTATTCCTATAAATAATTATGTGTAATATACTCACGTGACATCTTTGACATCTAACCCCCTCGAAGCGACATCAGTGGCAATGAGGATCCTGACTGTGCTCTTCTTGAAGTCCTCCAAGGCTTGTTCTCTGTCACACTGCTCTCTACAGACCAAAACAGATTACTGTCACGGTTCATCACCATTGTTTCTTTAATATGTGAACTGATGTGTGAGGAACTTCAATCAGTCCTTATGTGATTTGTCTGACATACAATCTAAAATACTGTTTCCTTTCAATACTATAGCTACACAGTCATACTCTCTGCAAATTGACACACCAGGACTTTTCTCTCTTTCTTGAATTTTTTTTGTTCTGCATGTATACATCTTGTTTTATTTATTTATTTATATATTTTAATTTGTTTACTTCCTTGACAAACCAGGTGTGAAGGTGCTTCCTGCCCTCTAATTTGTGGAACAGATGTTTCACATTCTTGTGCCCTTCATAACACATCATATTTTATGAACAATTCTTCTTGCCCGATTTACTGACAATTACTGACAGCATAATTTTAATCACTGCTTACCTGTCCCCATGAATACACTGACACTCTATTTCATTAAGACACAAGTCACTGGAAATGTCATCAGCCCTGGAATATAAAAGACAACATGTCATATTCAGGATTTCCCACACAGGGCTTAAAATAGCCTCCCAAACTCTGAGGATACCTAAATGTAGTACTTCTGACGCTGATACTTGAATGATACAGTTATGCATGTTATTGATGTCTGATTTGAAAGCTTATTTCTACTTGCAACTGTTAAGACAACAAATGCAAAAATAGACCAAAAATTAATAAAATACCAAACTACATAGGCAAACCTTCTTTTATCCCGACAATAATATTGACTTACTGTATATTATTGATGCCAGCAACAATATAAATAAACCAATCTCCTGGGCAAACAATGCTTGGCAACATTTGTGCCTCACTTTTAATTTTTGGCTTAATTAACACATACATGTGCTGACTTCAATCAACAAAATATGTCTTCATGCACCCATATTTGTACTTTGAATTCTTTGATACAACCTTCAGTCTACTTCAAATTTGTCCCATCTTGTATTACAAGGACAGTAAACATACAGCAAGAAGTTTACACCAACTCACGTAGTTTTTCTTCCCACAAAGACCAGCACCTTGTCCTCAGGCTCCATGTCACACTTAATGAAGTCCAGGAGCTGCAACAATAAAAGTTATAATGACACACATGTTTGTACTGCTTTCTCTTTGTATGTGTTTTAACTGACTTGTTACGAAACATCCTGCCTGACTGCTGAGCAATTCACTCATGAACTAAAAAACAAAAACAAAAACAAAAAACTTGTTCAGCTAAAAGTTCAAAGATTTCTTTTAAACATTATTCGTTTAACGTGCAGTTAAAAAGAGACAAATTTTTACTGGACTGTATGCTTTTTTCCAACTGTACTCACTTTTTAATCAATTATATGACAATGTAAAGCCACTCTTTTTGCAAGGAAAATAAGTATTAGGTGACATGTCCAATGTGACAGATATGTCTGATAACATGTTATTTCTACTTTAGTCCTATCACTTTTTAGATTATAATATACAAATATCAGTTGTGAGTGTGCACATTTCATCCATATATTATACAAAGTTCACTTGCTTCTTAACAAATTTATGAATTTGCACAGAAAGACAGGACAAATTTCAAGGCTGTGTTCAAGGGCAAAGGTTACTCACTTACAAGCTATAAAGCAAATTTACAAACCCTATCTTTCTTCTCTTCTTGGTCGATTATCTCCACCATTTGAGTGACACTGTGAACAGCCTATAAAATATCAGATACATTCTTGTCAGCAAGATTGACATGTAAGTATGATGTCCTTGAGCATCTAACTTTATTTCTGTAAATACCAGCTCACGATATGAAAGGTCAGAATTAGCTCTGAAGTGTGTATTCACCCTAATACACAACCAAATACACACAAATTTGGAGGGCTACAGCTGAGTATTCCCATTGGTTTGCATGTTAAAGCAACCTTAAATAAACTGGTCACTTTATTTGCTGTGGTTATATGACTTTGGTTAGGTATTTAGTTAGGCCTCTGGATTTACTGTGCGAAATTTGGTGTCTGTATGTGCAGTTGTTTTCAAGTTATTAAGTTGCAAATCACAATGTCAAGTAATGGGAATACACAACCCTAGCCCTCCAGTGACTGCAGTGCCCTCTGTTAGGAAGGACGAGAACTTTCTGTTCTTGTCCTTGCTTACTCCATGACTCTTTCCCTCTTGCATCAATCCTGGATCAACAGTTTTCCTTAGCATGGGCTGAGCACTTGTATCCATCCCATGCCAAAGAAAGCTGTTGGCCTAGGTCATGTTGATAGGTCTTATCTACAATTCTCATTCGCATTGTTTTTCACTGATGCTGAAATTAATCAAAAACATTGAAGCAGCCAAAATTTGACCACCATCTGGTTTTGGCCAGTTTAAGGGAGCCAAGAATGGTTCACAACAGTAGATTTTACTGCAAGGTTTTTGGAAATTAAGGAAAGAACCTGTGGGATTAGAGTATTACTGTGCATGAAAATTTGACAACACACAGCTTTGTAGTAGATGTACCTGTTCATGCCATAAACAAATGACTAGAAATCAGTAAAATAACTCATCTTTATTGAAAATCAATAAAATGATTCAATTTAAATGGTTTATCATTGTACACTGATTATGTAAAAGAGACAGTTAGCGGGTTTAATAAATAGTACCCCCTCCCCCCCACCCCGCTTCATAATGGCCGCCAAAACAGCAGTGCAACCGTTTTGTTCTTAACAGAAATTATCCCCTACAACGACAAAAATGCAGATCTTTGCTTCTGATTCATGATTGGATAATTCAGCCAATCGAAGACTCAAGAATTCAACAGATTGTCAGACCACGTGGGCCCTGAAAAATTTGAGGTTAGGTCTGTAAATTTGCATGCTATGCTTGTTTACAAGTCATAGAGAGGTCAGGTTTGGTGACCATCAAACGTGTAATCCTGATCAAAATCATGAATATCATGCCAATGGTTACTTCAACAAGTGATTCCTGAACATCATGCTAATGGTTACTTCAATAACTGATTCCTGTACTTTGTGTTCCCGTTAACCTTGAACCACAGCTATGTCCAGAAAGATTGAAAATGTTATGAAAACAAAGCATGTTTCATTGTAATGGCCACTGATCACTTCCCCAGCTTTCATGGTGTTTATAAACCCCACTGCCTTGATTTGTTTCAAGGTCTGTAAGGAGGTTTATAACCGAGACGGCTTACTTTACACTGGATGGCACTGTATGGAAAAACTGATGCAAATACTTTATTTATATAAAAATGTTTAGTCTTTACTTGATATAGGAAGTTTGACTCTATGTTACATAGGACTAAAGAGTAGAGTATCCTTTCATTTATATCTCACAATGGCTGGTGGAAAGGCTTCACTGAATAGGCACATCTTGCATCAGTACCTTATAATAAACATTACGATAATTACATCAAATGTTCAGTAGATCCCCACATATAAACCTCCCATGCATATAAACCTCACCCTGAACATAATTTAGTTTCAATGCTATAAAAGTTTTAGTTTATTGAATATTTAGGGCATTTTAGAGATGTTTTGTCAACCGCATTGATCAGTGACATGACCGCTACCCTTGGAAACTATTCTTTGAGTCAATATGGCTGACCGGCAAATGTAACTGTGGTTGCAAATCGTAAGCTTTGGGTTTGATTTTTATCAGTACCTCATATTAACTGCACCTCCTCCTCAAGACTTTTTTAGGGTTTAAAAGTGTGGGTTGTATACAGGGATCTACGGACACATTTTTAATCATTCCATGCAGAGCTCACAAGCCAGTCCAGATGAATCCCCAATCAGCACCATTGGTGCCAGGTGAGTTTACTGCTGTTGGCCACTGGCTTTTCGTACAGTAATTGATTTTTGTGTCATTGATCATTAAAAGGAACTAGCTCAGCACAAAGTTGGTAGCTGTTCAGGTGTTGTTTCCCCCTTTCAGTCTAGGAACACTTTTTTTTGTGCGATGTGAATTTTAAGTCCAGGTACACAAATCAGTGAATGTTTTTCCTTCACCCTGGTGCAGGCCTACAGGAGAACTGTATTTCTAACAAGGTGAACACCTTCCATCTCCAAAGATTTTCTTGTCAAGTTTTAGGATAGAATAGATTTTAAAACTCATGACCGGTTCCTGGTTGTCCCACCAGGGATCTTCAGTCTGGCCAAGACTGTGAGCTCCGCCCCTTGGATATGGCCAGCCTGATCACATACAGAATGCTCCCAAACTCTTCATGCAACTGGTTCAAACTACGTGTACTGAGCCTACCTATCATACAGAATGAAAAGGACCCGATAATGGAATGAATGACAGTGACAAACAATTAAAAAGTTTCTCATGTACTGCTGGTATCATTTTCACAAAGTCACTTTTATCTCTTATTAGTTTTTTTTCCTTCGTGTGCTGCTGGCTTTTTTCTGTGAAATGGTCTCACTACTTACTGCTAAGTCCAGGGTGCCCACAAAAACTTGCATGGGGTTTTTGAGGTATTTATCAGCTAGCCGTCTCACTCCTGGGGGCCAGGTTGCACTGTAAAACATTATGGCAGTATAACCAATATTGATATTCTTGAAAAGAAATGCATTAACAAAACATTAATTGTACATGATACATGCGTTTACACACCAATAGGAATTTCAAAAATAAAACAGTGCCAAATAAAGATCCACCTCTGGGTGTTGTTTTGTATCAAAATGCTGTCATTTTTCATTATTGGATTTGGCCTATGCTTCTGCAACTTTTGTAAATGGTATACATTTTAAAACCAGAGATAGCTTCAACGCAAAGCATTGACTAAAGGGTCCGCCCTGACAAGCATGTAATAAGGCTACCATTTGCTCAAGTTAGGTCATGGTGACACCAAAATCTAATCAGTTCATCTTGCCAGTTAAGATAAGCATATTGCCAAATTTGAGCAAAATACATGGCGGCATTCTGTAGATATCGCAGTAATGAGAATGTGCACATCTGGACTGACGGAAATTTAGACAGATGGACAGCCCGAAAACATAAAGGGTCTCCCACATGAGGGACCCTTAAAAAAACAAAAAAACAAAAAAACCTCATCTGAGCCATGCTGACCAGACAGAATACATAAAAGTGACCTACCTAGTCATGATAGTCTGCCTGTCTGGCCTAATATCCAACAAGATCTTGAGAATCTGTGGTTCGAACCCCATGTCCAGCATGCGATCTGCCTCATCAAGCACCTACACATATAAGCCTCTTTAATGACCCACCTTTATCCTTTATATCATGAAACCTTCAATAATCACATCATTAACTCTTTCAGTGCCAAGCACAGAATTGTGCATTTCATACATGTATGTAAAGTACTATGAGAATTCACAACTCCAAAATCCACATTTTAAGCCCTTAGTCAAGCTTCAATTCAAAATAGAACCAGCCAAGGTCAACAGCTTTCCTAGGTTAGCACTGTGCCAAAAACAGGCCAGGGAAAGCTGTTGACTCGGCCTTCAGTTTAAATAGCAGTGAAAGAGTTAATCACTTCAGGCCTTTAAGTACATTTTCTCTGTTTCCAGAAATTTAGAGTATGCACAATTTAAAAAAAAAAAACCCAAACCTCTGGCCATATAGGTATGCACTTGTTTTTGTGACTTTAACCCTGTGCCAAAGAAAGTGATATTTTACAGGGACCTATTCAATGAAATTATAAAACTTATCCTTGGAGTGATAAGAACTTAAAATTGTATGTGGCCAGGGGTAACAAGTACCTTGTAAAAATACAAAAGCAGCACATCATCCAGTTAAAAACCAACAGGAAACATTTGCACATTGGGCTATGATGAATGATAGTGCTAGCCTTCTAGATTTTCAAAGTTAGTGTTTAATATCTTCAGCTTTGATACAATATTTCAAAATCTTTCAGTTCAATATGAATAGACAAACTTCACTTACCAAGTAAGTGACACTGGTTACATCCAAGATTTTATTCATGATAAGGTCATTGAGTCTTCCTGGTGTTGCAATGATAATCTCAACACCTTTAGTGACGATGTTCACCTGTTCACGTCGATTACCACCTCCATATACACAACAGCTGAAACGAATATAATTTATCATTTGTTAAGACATCAGCACAATATCATTTCAGCAAAATCTTCCAATTAAAACCTACCTATAATGAGACCACTTAAACATTACAACCACCTTGATGTGGCCTTGTTTCTATTCATGTTTAATGTCATACAATCTGAAATAATGTCACTGCCACATTAAGATCTATTCTCAAGTCCAGTGGCTGCATGTAATGAGAGATTATATTGTACATAACACCAACAAGTTAATGGATTTACATTCCAACACCCACCATCTGCTCTTTCTAGTCTATGCAACCACCACAGTAAAATTTACACCATAAATGACTAGGTAGTAGTTTTCTAGAATCGGGCCAAATGTAACTGTTCCAGAATGAAAAGCAAGGTCTGCTGTGTCTCCCTTCCATATCAGCAAGAGTATAATAAGGTTTACTGCCTCAAACAAAAGTAAACCTGTTGTTGCTAAAGATGATTTTATTCCAAGCATACTTGAATGAAATGTTTTTGCATAAAGTAGGTGAGTACGCTATTTTCTTCTTGAATGAAAAAAAAAAAAAAAAAAGGTGTGAACTTAAGGAATTGATACAGTAACAAGCATTTCAAATGAGTGGGAAAAGCATGTGCCATTTTGAGTACAAGTAAATTTGATGTATTCTGTAGCCAACAGTAGAAATCTACCTGGAATGGTATAATCTGTGACCAACACTTACCATCGGATCCCTTTATACTTGTACTTGTTAACTTCTTCCTGAATCTGTAATGCTAATTCCCTGGTTGGTGATAGCACCAGAACATTAGGGCCTGTCCTCTGTTCCCTTGGTCTGCAAAAATTTAAATTTTTTGACTGTCGTATATTCCTATTTCAAGGAAAGATCAAGTTCATGCATTCAGTGATGCTCTCACACATATTATTTCATTAAAATCCAAGAGTGCAATTCAGACTTTTTTTCTTAAAGCTTCTGTATCCCACACAAAAACTTGAAAGTAGCTTCAAACATTGATGTCCAGAAATGAAAAACTTTGAATTACCTTTAAACACTGATGTCTAGAAATTAACTTTTTATTTATCAATATTGTCAAACACAGTGCATTATCACAACAAAATTGTTTTATGCACACAAATATATGTATATGAAGCAGCCCCCTCCCCCATCATCAGTGAGACTTACGTGGGTTGACCCTCGATATGTATAAATGCTGGGAGCAGGAAGGCCAGGGTTTTCCCCGTGCCAGTCTGGAAAACCAAAAAAAGCATATCAAAGTTTCATATTAAGCATTCATACCTCACAAATGTTAGTGAGGTTGTCTGCACACATAGCACATCCAAAATCTAAACTTTGACATACTTTCCTAAAATCAGTTAAAAATTCTCATGCTTGATATCTAAATACTGATAACATGTCAATTTGAAGTGATTGACCACCAGATAATTAACAGAGGTTGTATCAATACATTGAAGTAATTTTACCAATATGGTGACGCCCACTTGAATCGACAAAGCTAGAGACTATTAAATTTGCAATTTATTCTAATCTTGCTGGTTCGTTCTAGTTTACTTCACAATATATTCAGTCAAGTGCAATGTACATGTATACAATTTTAAAACCAAAAAATAATTTGTCTTGTTCAATTGCAACTTTTACCCAGAACATGTACACACCTGTGCTAATCCTGAGATCTTTACCTACAGCATGACACACCTGTGCCAATCCGATGAATTTTTTGCTAACAACATGTACACACCTGTGCTAATCCTGAGATCTTTACCTACACAATATCACACCTGTACTTATCCTATGAGATTTTTACCTGGAACATGTACACACATGTGCTAATCCTACAAGATCTTTACTGACACCATGTACACACCTGTGCTAATCCTGAGATCTTTACCTACAGCATGTCACACATGTGCTAATCCTACAAGATCTTTACTGACACCATGTACACACCTGTGCTATTCCTATGAGATCAAGTCCCTGCATAAGGATTGGCCAGGCTTGCATCTGAAACACCATCGGAGCACAAATTAAATAAATGTATTTATCTTTAAAACAGTATGATGAATAAAAAGGCTTAATTGCATTATCATTCAATCAAGACAACAAAGGGGCCATGGGCCTGATGCTCTGCTGACATTATAATAATCTGATGACCATCACAGGAAAATTCTCTTTGCCATGACTGTCCAAGCTACACCCTGTCATTACAAAAATCACCACTTTCAACTTGACATGCCTGGTGATCTGATCTATAAAAAAAAAAAAAAAAAAAAAAAAAAAAAATAGGTCAAGGTCACTGATATTACATAACATTAACACTGGACATGATCTATATATCCTATGAATTTAGCAAGTCCAATTCAACTATATTTCAAGATATGGAATTTTATATATTTAAAGATATTTTTACACATAAGTCTGGTCAAAGTATAGGTGGCACCACTAGTATCATATGAGATTTTGATCTGCTGCACAATCCCACTAAATTCCATGAACATCTATCAAACATTAAGGTTGCTGGAGATGTCAAAATATTTTCACATTCTCACCCATATATAACTTAATACTGCAGGTAGCACCACCAATATCAAAGTCGATCTTCATATCTTTATACATTTGAGAAGTCCTGAAAGTTATATGGGGCTATCTTGAAAACTGGACAGTATTGCACTCAAAAGCAAACAGTTTACAGATGGACAAAGAGACATAAGTGATCACATGAGCTCTGTGACCTATGGTCAGAGCTCATGTGTTCACTTATGTCTCTTTGCATAATGCATGTAGTATACTCAAGTACTTTCAAGGATTTAATGGACCTATATGAACCCTGATGAATAGGAAAGTGCCAATGTTGAAATGGAAAATGAAAACGAAGGTCAAGATATGTTCGGGTGGCTGTCACTACAAAATCTATCTGTTAACATTGCTTTCATACAAGCTTGCAAAAATTAAGTTCAGGTACCTTCACTCATATTTTCAAGCACCTCATTTTGATTTTTATGCACCAACAAGGACAACAGTTTGCTTGCATTTATACCATGTAATAGAAGTGTGACTGAGATGGGCTGAAGTTGCCAGTATCTTAAGGATATTTTACATGTACAATCATTAACCTGTGCACAGGTGTGGGAGTGATAATTTTTGTCAACACAGAACATCACCATTATTCCTCAAAGCTTCAAAACTGAATGAACCTGTACTGAGGTGGGTGTGTGTGGGTTCAACAGGTGGGGTGGGTGGGTGGAGTGTTGTGGCAAGGCATTATGGGGCATAGGTGGGTGGCAGGGTATGGTGTAGGCTTTTAGTGAAAGTGTGTGTAAAATGACGCACTTTGGCAGCTGGGCTAATCAGTAGAGCACAGAGATTTTACTCTTCACTTTAAAAAGTATATCAAATAAGACAGACCATGTTTATTGTGGACAATACAGATTGCAAGTTACATTATATAATCCAGGTATCAAAGTTATCCTTGTAATGTCCTACATGCCATCTGATCACAGAAAAACATAAATCTGTATCTTTCTTCATAAGCAAAATAGTTGCCAGCGAATTCTTCCGTATGCACCAGCAAACATAACCCCCCCCCCCAAAAAAACAAAAACAAAAACAAAACAAGAGGGCTGTGTGAACAGCCCATGCCTCAGCTGATCTTGACATTCATCACACTTGAGTGTATGTACGATATCAAAGCAATTGGGTGAGCGGTTTCAGAGGAGAATTTTTTTTAAGGTTTGCCCCGAAAAAAAAACAAAAAAATTCATAATCCAAAAATCAACAGAGCGTGACCATTTGAACAAACTTGGTACAGATCCACCCAAGGCACATCCCAACCACGTTTGAAGTTAATCTGGCCAATATTACTTAAGTTATGACCATTACAAGAAATTCCCATGTTAAACTTTCCTATTAAAACTTTTGTAGAGATTTTTGAAAAAAAATCATAAAAAAATCCAAAATTCATTGGAACAAACCTGGTAGACACCCACCCAAGATACATCCCCACCAAGTTTGAAGTAAATCTGGATGACAGTTTTGAAGAAGAAGTCGAAAATGTAAATTACCATTGACTTACATGGTAATCAATAGGAAAGGTGCATTTACCGCAAAGGAGCCAAATTGAAAAAATCATTAAAAATCAGCAATCCCCAGCATTCCCACATAGTGAACAACTTTGTTTGGCCCTTCCATAAGGAACATATCCACCACGTGCAAGCTTCATCTGAGTGACGGTTCTGGAGAAGAAGTCAAAAATAGCTACAACACACAAAAATTCATAAAAATTTAGAAAAAAACTGCAGCGCCACTTGGTGAACAAATTAACAACAAGGAGTCCCTAGGTGTCTTCCTGTGTGATATCAAAGCAATTGGGTGAGCGGTTTCGGAGAAGAAGATTTTTTTAAGATTTGTCAAAAAATAAAAAGAACAAAAAAATTCATTAAAATCCAAAAATCAATGGAGCATGAACATTTGAACAAACCTGGTAGAAACCCACCCAAGGTACATTGCCACCAAGTTTGAAGTTAATCTGGGTGACGGTTTTGGAGAAAAAGTCGAAAATGTGAATTAGCATTAGAATGCCCATTGACTTCCATAGTAATCAATAGGAAAGCTGCATTGACTGATAAGTACCCGAATTGAAAAAATCGTTAAAAATCAGGAATCCACAGCATTGCAACAGAGTGAACACCTTTGTTTGACCCTTCTACAAGGAACATATCCACCATGTTTCAGCTTAACCTGAGTGACGGTTCTGGAGAAGAAGTTGAAAGTAGCTATAATAAACAAAAATTCATAAAAAATTCGGGAAAAAATTGCAGCGCCACCTGGTGAACAAATTAAGAACTAGGAGTCCCAGGGAGTGTTCCTGTATGATATCAACGCAATTGGGTGAGTGCTTTCGGAGAAGAAGATTTTTTAAGATTTGCCCCCCCAAAAGAACAAATAATTCATTCAAAATCCAAAAATCACTGGACCGTGACAATTTGAACAAACTTGGTAGAGACCCACCCAAGGCACATATCCACCAAGTTTGAAGTCGATCTGGCTGACGATATTTGAGAAGAAGTTGAAAATGTGAATTGTGGACAGACGGACGATGGACCCTCACAAAACCTCAGCTGACTGACAAGTCAGCTGAGGTAAAAGACCCATTCCAGTATCTGTAGTTTACATTATAGTTTTGCAATATATAATTACCTGAAGTTTCAGGTAAATTTTGTTCCAAAAACTGTACTTTTAAAAATGTTCAAATTTAATACAAATTATTTTGAATGCCACTCAAAGATCTATAGGCTGCAAGACCTTTGTGCATAGCTATGCAGTTTACCCTTTCCCACTTGAATTAGGACACAATTTAAGAATGAGTGACAGTCAATAGCTTTCCTTGGCATAATGTTGGGTGTGAATCCATGCCAAAGAAAGCTTTAACCTTGGCCATGTTACTATAAAAGGTTCCACTTACAATTCTGAAATGGTTTCTCTTTATTGTTAAAATTAGTCAAAAACATTGAAAGCACATGACATTTAACCATCAGCCAATTTTGGCCAATTTAAAGGTGGGGGGAGGGGGGGGGAGAGAGAGTTAAAATAAACATCAATTTTACTATTTTACTCACCTGAACAGGACTGGGTCTTACAAAGCCAGCCTTGTCTATCTCTTGCAATATCTCCGCTACAGTGGCACACCAAAGATGTTTTAGAAACACACAAGAAATCCAAGTTCAATTTTAAGTAGTAAGTTGCATGATGACTGATACAGGAATCCAAACCAACAGTTTACATGTGCCTATTTTTAAATCATACTCTCTTATTAACATTTTGACAAGCTTTCACTTAGCATGAGGTAAGAAAATTCTTATTGACTGATCAATATTCACTTTTCTGCCTGCATGGGGGAAAGGGGTTTGCAGCTCAATCACTTGAAGCAGAACATTTGATTGAGCTCATCCAATCATTTGTAGGGGGCATTTGTAGGAAGACTTCTATCATATATTCCTCTCGTTATATAATTTGCATATTGAACTGGTTCTAAAACATACTGCAATGATAAGAACAAGTGCTGACATACTACAGTGATCCCCCTCTTATAAAGCCTCCCCAAGTATACGAGAAATGTGGCCTGATCAGAGGGGTGGCTTCTCTTACGGGGGGAAACAATGACAATACGCCAAATTTACTGCACAAGAAACCCCTTTCCTGGCGACTTCATAAGAAGGCACCAAAGTACTTACTTTAAATACCAACTCCAGTAAGACACCAGTTGCACAGTGCAACTGGGTTGTCATAGGTACTTAACAAATATCGAAAGAGAAAATAAGCATGTGCACTTACGATAATGAATGAATGCCTGGTCAAATGATACCACTGGATTGGGAATTCTTCCCTCGCCTTTTTCATGCAGGTTCACCACCTGGATGTTATTATTCTCCTTTCTGCAACAAAGTGGGTCTCAAGATCACATCAATATATAACTGGACGTGACCTCTGCAAATTTCATATGTCAGGGTTCTGCAGTTTGAGGAAGTTGCTAATTATTGACGTTTAATTACTGGAGACAGTTGTTTAGGATATTTTACTGGCCAAATATGAGCTCTGAAGGGTCAGTGGTCACATAGTAGCTCAAGACTCAAGACGCCATCTTCATTTGAACTAATGCACACCTTGTTATGAGCATGTGAAAAGACTTCAGTGCAGAGACTTCCTGTCTGCAAAACAGCGATCAGTGCAGATTTCAAACTTTGGAAGTGATACTGATGGTATAAAGACACAGACATTATTTTGTTATACATGTTTTGACAGGTATCTTTTCATGGTATGATCTGCCTCCCCATAACACCCACCGCACATGTCTGGGGTCCACATTTACCTGATCTGCTCTACTTGTTCTGGGTACATGTTGGTAACCTCTGGGTCTTCCAGGTAAAAACATTTCTCTATAGGAGGGGCATCTGTGAGGAAATACACATGTATAACATTAACATATATAAATTTACACGCTGAGACAATACTGACCAGCTCATCAACAAGAGGGTTGTGTGAACAGCCCATGCTCAGCTGACCTAGACATTCATCACACTTGCAGCTCTGTGAACTTGGGACAGGATCAAGGTCACCCTTGTACTGACTAAGTATGACCTTTATAGAACACTAACATGTGCAACATCAAGGTCCCACTTCAAGTAGCTCTCAAGTTATAGTGAAGAGTAAAATTCAGAAACAAGGTCACGGTGACTCATGTACTGTCTAAGCATGACCTTCATAGAGAAACATTAACATGTGCAACATCCAGGTCCTAACTCAAAACAGATCTCAAGTAATCAAGTCAACAGTAAATTTCATGTCAGTTGTCCTGTGACCTTGGGAGTGAGGTCAAGGTCCAAACATCACTGGAGTATGACCATTGCACAAAATGGGTAGACACTTATAAAAGGTACTTCCCTACCAAGTTTGGCACAAATCTGGCAAAAATTATAAGTTATAACCATTACAAGAAATTCCCATGTTAAACTTTCTTATTAAAACCTTTATTTAAAGATTTTTGA
Source organism: Hermodice carunculata (assembly GCA_964020975.1). Classification (NCBI taxonomy): domain Eukaryota; kingdom Metazoa; phylum Annelida; class Polychaeta; order Eunicida; family Amphinomidae; genus Hermodice; species Hermodice carunculata. Next base: position 39,401,062 of record OZ026630.1, read on the forward strand.
AAAAAAAAGACCCACCCAAGGTACATTGCCACCAAGTTTGAAGTCAATTTGACAGACAGTTTCTTCAGAGAAGTCCAAAATGTGAATTACCATTAGGATGCCCATTGACTCGCATAGTAAGCAATAGAAACGTGCATTTCCAATAAGTACCAGAATTGAAAAAAAATGTTAAAAATCAGGAATCCACAGCAGTGCTACCTAGTGAACATGTTTGCTTGACCCTTTCACAGGGAACATATCTACACAGTTTCAACTTAGTCTGAGAGATGATTCTGGAAAAGTGACAAGTAACAAAAACACACAAAAAGTCATAAAACTTTTTAACAAAATTGCAGCACCACCTGGTGAACAAATTAAGAACTAAGAGTCCCTACGAGTGTTCTTATGTAATATCGAAGCAATTGGGTAAGCAGTTGTGGAGAAGAAAGATTTTGTAATATTTCCTCAAAAAATAACAAAAAAATCCATTAAAAATCCCAAAATCACTGGAGCTTGACCATTTGAACAAATCTGGTAGAAACCCACACAAGGTACATTGCCACTAAGTTTGAAGTCAATCTGGATGACGGTTTTGGAGAAGAAGTCGAAAATGTGAATTAGCATTAGAATGCCCATTGACTTACACAGTAATCAATAGGAATGCTGCATTGACTGATAAGTACCCAAATAAATCATTAAAAATCAGGAATCCACAGCAATGACACCCATTGAACAACTTTGTTTGACCCTTTCACAAGGAACACGTCCACCAAGTTTCTGCTTAACCTGAGTGAGGGTTCTGGAGAACAATTCAAAAATAGCAAAAACATCCCAAAAAATCATTTAAAAAATAAAAAAAAAATTACAGTGCCACCTGGTGAACAAATTCAGAACTAGGAGTTCCCGGGAGTGTCTTGTGATATCAAAGCAATTGGGTGAGTGGCTTCAGAGAAGAAGGTTTTTTTAAGATTTGCCACAAAAAAAGAACAACAAATTCATTAAAAAAAAAAAAAAAAAAAAATCCAAAAATCACTGGAGCGTGACCATTTGAAAAACATTGGTAAAGACCCATCCAAGGCACATCCCCACCAAGTTTGACTAAATCTGGATTACTGTTTTGAAGAAGAAGTCGAAAATGTGAATCACCATTAGAATGCCCATTGACTTGCATAGTAATCAATGGGAAAGGTGCATTTACCGATAAGTACCTGAATTGAAAAAATCATTAAAAATCAGCAATACACAACAGTGACACTTAGTGAACAGCTTTGTTTGACCCTTTCACAAGGAACATATCCACCATTTTCAGCTTAATCTGAGTAACGGTTCTAGAGAATAAGTCAAAAATAGCGAAAAACACACACAAAAAAAACATCATAAATTTTTTCAAAAAATTGCAGCACCACCTGGTGAACAAATTAAGAACTAGGAGTCCCTGTGAGTATTCCTATGTGATATAAAAGCAGTTGGGTGAGCAGTTTCAGAGAAGACGATTTTAAAAGATTTGCCCCCAAAAAGAACAAAAAAATTCATAAAAAATACAAAAATCATAGGAGCAAAACCATTTGAACAAACTTGGTAGAGATCCATGCAAGGTACATTCCTACCAAGTTTGAAGTAAACCTGGCAGACCGTTTTGGAGAAGTCGAAAATGTGAATTGTGGACGGACAGAGGAAGGAGCATCCTGTAAGCTCAGCTGACCGATAAGTCAGCTGTGCTAATAAAACAACACACTACAAATCTGCAGGAAATTGGCTTGGTAACCATTTTAACTTTATTAAAACCAGGAGCATGTTTACACAAAGCAATATTTAAACACATGGTGGGCCAAAACAAATTGTTTGCACACATTTCAAAGTAAAATTTAAACACATTTAAACAGCTTTCACAAAATTTCTTGCTCTATCCAATCACTTTTTCAGCACAGGAAAAAAAAAAGTATCACTGATGTATACTTTCATTGTTAAACAACTGTTAATTGCAGGGACACCACTGAGCAATACCCATACACTTTCCTTCATACAGTGTGGCCATGGAAATCCGCATTATTACATATATATATATATATATATATATATATATATATATATATATATATATATATATATATATATATATATATGTATATATATATAAACCCCAGAACACTGATATGCCATCTATTTCCATCTTTTGATTCACTTCACCAGAAAATGGCTTTTTCAATCAGTCAACTTCTTCCTGGAGTCTTGTTTAAAATAGATGTTGTCTCAATGAAGGAAAATGAACATATCTTATAATACTCATACATTTCTCAAAAATGTTATTTGCTCCGGATCATTTAAAAAAAAAAAATTAATGCTTACAAAGGCAGAATAAAAAATGTAAAACAAGAGGCCCATGGGCATTATGCTCTGCTGGCATTGTGGCTATTATTGCACCTGTTAATTTCAAAGCTGTGAGTCCTCAAGGGGCTTCTGAACATATTTAAAGCTTAATGTAAAAAAAAATTGTCCACTAAATGGCACTTTGCTCCACATGTAATCACAGCTTATTTGTGGAACTCCTGTGGTGAATATTATTGCATGTGCCACAACAACAATGAGTGAGTCCTTAACTTTATGTCTTCAGTGACCTTGGGACAGAAGATCAAGGACACCTAGATAATGTAATACAAGAGGCCCCTAGGCCTGGTGCTATGTTGACATTGCCATAGATGTCTAAGCTACATCCTGCCATTACAAAATCACCCCTTTCAACTTTACAGGCATGGTGACCTCAGAAAAATAGGTCAAGGTCACTGATATTATATACGATTCTAGCTTTGGAAACTGTCTATACATCCTATAAATTTGGCAATTCTAATCCAATTACTTTTCAAGATATGGAATTTCATATCTTAAAACACATTTTGGCTCATAATTTTTGTCAAGCTATAGGTGGCGCCAATAGTTATATTACCAATTTAGACTTTGACCTCTCCCACAATCCCACCAAATAAGGTGAAGATCTATACCCCCTCTCAGTCTTGAAAGTTATATTGGGCTAACTTGAAAACTGTGGACTGTACTGGGGTCACAAGATTTTCACATTTTGGCCTGTATATTATATAATACTATAGGTGACGCCACCAACATTGATGTTGACCAAGATTTTTATACACTTTATAACTCCTAAACATTACATGGGCCTATTTCAATTTGTTGGGTGCAGAGCATTCACAAGCTGACCCCAATATTCAAACTGGCCATTTGACTGTGACCTTCAACTCGAATTAAAAGCTGTTATGTTTAAAATAAGCGCCCAACATCCAGCTTACAATATATAGTCTGTTCGTTCAAATCAGTTAATAACTTTTCAAGTTATTGAGAAAAATAATAAAATTGGACAAGCGTCAAACTCCATACTGGGTCACAGTGACCCAAAAAGCAGGTCACCAAGTACAGTTTTATGTATTATGTAATCAGGTGCAATTTTGATATGGAGGCTCAATTCTCGTTGCCATTGATGTCCAAGCTACACCCAACCATTACAAAATCACCTTTTCAACTTAACAGACATGGTGACCTCACAAAAATAGGTCAAGGTCACTGATATCACATAAAATTCTACCTTTGGCCATGGTCTATATATCATTTATATTTGGCAAGTGTAATCCAATTACTTTTCCAAAATATGGAATTTTTTCACATTTTGACCCCTATATTAAATAATGTAGGTGGTGCCACCAGTATCAAACTGGCTGAGATTTTCATACACCATATAAGTCCTGAAAGTTATATTGGGCTAACTTGAAAACTGTGGACGGCATCACGCTAACGAACAAAAGTTTACAGATGGGCAGACATGAGCGGTCACATAAGCCCTGCGACCTTTGGTCATCAGAGCTAAAAATTGTAATTTAGACTGAAAAAAAAACATTTTGTGTTCTATAAGTTGGTGTAACACAGTTTTAACCATTCCCTGCTAAGAACAAGGTTGCTGATTTGAGGCACGCTATCATGATAGAACTCCTAACAACTTGATTCAAAATGTTTTTGATAATGAACAATTTTAATTCTTCCAGTGCCAATCACGTCTAAAGATGATCTACCAAAGTGGAGCTAGTCTGAATAATCACTAGGATCTCAGATTTGTATTCCTTGTAGAAAGACCTTTCATTCAAGTACCAGCATGCCTCTAGTTCCAGAGAAAATATCCCAAATCTACAGCTTTTCTTGGAGCACATTAGGTGCATTGCAGCCAATGCACGCCGAGAAAAGCTGTTGACACGGTCCAAAATTTTGCACTTAAAGAGTTAAACTGAAACATTGGAGCAGACAACATTTCACTTCTTGGCATTTTGGGTGATTTGGGCAACAGAGGGCTTAAATCAAAGAGACAACCTTATTACTTCATTCTATACAGTTCTACTTCTAGTGAAGGCCTTCTGTATTTTAGTTTTTTGCCACATATGGCAGGTCAAAGCTGCCGAAGTTTAACTTTGCCAAGGAAAACAAAAACTCACCATTTGTCCTGTTGTTTTACATGGATGAAAGTTCTTTTTGTGAGGAATCTGAATTTGCAATGTTGAGTTAATTGCTGCAAAATGTAATCACAATGTTGTGATTTATGTGGAGTGGGCTAATGCCAATGTATAGTAGAACCTTGTTAGGCCATCATACCTGCCCATCTAGCTGCCTCAAAGGCCTCAGACTCTTCTTTAATTTTGGACCAGTTAATCCTGGGTCTTGGAGCAGCTGGTTCTACTCTATTTTGAGCTGTAAAAATATAAATATAAATATGCACAGAGTATACCAAGAAGTTTCTCAACATTGTTGATCTGGAATATTGACAACAGAATAGCAGATGGGTGGTATGTTCTGATATATATATTACATTTTCTATTTCAGACTCAAATGGAACAGGGGGTCTGAATCATGGCTCTACCCAACAGTATAATGATGATTCATAGCTCTACTTGATATAAAAATGCATTTATCTTCTTGTACAAAAGGAATGCCAACAATCAATCTAGGGATTATAATTCAAAATAAAAGAAACAAGTTTTTACCTGAACTGAACTCCAATCCAGCTGGAGGCTTGAGCAGCTCTTCAATCAGTTCTTTTGCTTTCTGTCTGGCTTCTTCACTGCCACTAAGCTCTACTGGTGTTTCAAAGTAACCACTGTCATCACTCTTTACCTGAGCAAGAAAAATAATTTTCCAATACCCCCATACAGTTACTCTTTTTTCCCTTTGATGCCAACTCGGGAGACTTTATTAACAGCCTTCCTCTGTGCACTTTGGGCGCTATGCAGAGGAAAGCTGTTGACCTGGGCCATTCTTTCCATTCAGGGTAATGCAGACATAGTGATATTTGAATTATATTTATCATAATGACTGAATCTGTGATTAATATCCCAAACAACGTATTTGTTTCATTTAATCCTACGATCCCATATTTTAACCTTCAGTTTAAACTAAAAGGAAATGGAAAAAGAAACAACCTTTTATAAAATATAATCTGACACACACGTGTGTGTTGAATGTCCCATAAAAATTGACTTTTAGGTTTCAAATTGACTCTAAAAAATTTTTGCTACACCCTCACTCTTGAACACTAAAACTTGACAAGAAATTTTATTTCAAAACAATTTTCCCTAACAATATAAACCAACCTTGTATTTCTTCGTGTGACAAGAAATAAACAGTTTTTTGTTTGGTCCTGTCACAATTCGCACATGCTATTTTTTTTTTTTTGGGGGGGGGGGGGAGGGAGTTGATAAGCACTAGAAGAGTTAACCAAGTTATATTGAAGCAACAGGGATCTAGACTCCAAAAATTTGTAGCCAAAATAGAAAAAGCATAATTAACAATCTTGTCATGGTCCTTAAATATTTCACTTTAAGATATTTAGCCTTTTACACATTTCATAAGCCAAATTTAATAAATATTAGCATCTGGTTAATGGTCAGGGTGGTCCTAGCAGCTATTTCCCACTCAGTGTGCACAAACATGGTTTAAAGTGGAAGGTTAGCACCTTTGGATACCCTCTAATCACTTTTTCATATTTTTGGATAGTCTGATACTTAAACTACAAGCTTCCAAAAACTCAGATGCGTGAATATGAAATTTATATGAGAAAACTGATCTCAAAACTTTTGTTTACACTGAAAAGTTTAAGCGGTGCCCGGCACATGGGTTTGTTTGCATGGGCACGATAATGAACCATGTCATTGTTTGTACAGTCATTACTCCATGACTCCTGGAAACCAATTGACCCATTGGCAAGGGTCACTCACAGGAAACCATTAGCCATGGAGAGAAGAATGGGCCAGTTCAGACTAATCACTACCATTGTTCTGATTACTTTGAAATTCTCCATTAATGTAAAAACAAATTAGCACAATCCACTTACTGGTCCCCAAATATGGAAAGCCGCATGTGAACCCAAACCCAAAAAAGCCAAGTGTGGTGTTCCCAAGTTAAAAAAGTCGAGAGGTAAAGCTACAAGTTTATTTCACACAATCATTAAAACACAGGGCAGAAAAAATGAGTATGTGTCATATTACAGCCATAAATGCATTAGAATAGGCAACTTTTTTTTTCAATGCGATTTTCTAGGTACTGTGTTTTTCTACACCTCTGCAATTTGTATCTCCCTTCACAAACGGACAAATTGCCATATCACATTAAAATCCATGGACATCGAAGGAAAAATATTATATCCAGGAGCGGTTCCCAGGATTTTTTTTCTGACAACCCCTTCCGTGACTTTTGTAGAAATTTATAGACAGAAAATGAACAACCTGTCAGAACTAAATTAAAAATTTTATAACTTTTTATTTATGCTACTTCAGGACTAACCATTGAATTCGATCCTAGACATGGATTTATATTTTAAATTTTTACTCATTTCAACTTGAAAAAACCCCAACAATTTTGTGTGACTTCTGCACGATAAATGTGAAAATCCTACCAAGTCAGAAAAAATGCTATAAATCACAAAAAATTCCAATCCTGCAAAAAACCCTATGGATACAAATGTATGGATACGTAGTAATCAGAAAATATATAGGTTTAATTTATTTGTGAAAAAATTAAATGGGTACTGATCCAAAGTTGCCAGTCTCACTGCCCACTAGCTTCACAGCTTCCACCTTAAGAGTACATAAGGAATGGTAATTATGAAACTTTCTGTTGGAAACTTTAGTCACAATCTTCTCTCAGTGTAAAGCAGGTCTTTACATCTTATATTTACAAGTGTTACAATTAAATTATAAATACATGTACTGATTACCAAGATCAGGCGGTGTTGTTTACTTACTTTGATTCTTGCCCCACTTTCATCTTGCAGTTCCCGAATCTTTGAGCCACCTTTGCCTGATTGAACATAATGGAATACAACTGATAAAATGCAGTCACTTAAGTGTGTGTGTGTTGTTGTTGTTTTTAATAGTCAATCTGAACAAATATGTCATATATTTGTCTATACTTACAAAAAAATAAAAGAAGTCCCAAACTGCAGTGTGAACTGAGCTAAGATGAATAAAGCTGAGCCTAGTATAACTTTGAGCTGATACAATAGCACCTACATACCTGCTATTTACAACCACCCATACTGCTGCAGAACAGGGTCTCAAGTTGCAGGTATTCTTAAAATACATGTAAGTTTCTTAGAGAAATACTCTATTGTCATGAAAGGGCAGTCCTAAAAAGAAATATTGTCCTTCACAAGATTTCCATAAAGCTGGTAGCACTGGAGTGTATGAACAGACATTATCAGTGATGAACCTCATTGTTGTGTGTGTGTGTGTCTCTTAAAAAAAAAAAAATCAATGTTTGCCTGTGTCAAAGTTACACACAGTGCTTTGTCATTTATGTTGTCCCAAATCCCATATATTGTGTCCCTGATATATGAATACCTCAATAATTTACATGTATACTACTCAAGTGTCAGTGAAACCAAATATACATATATATATATATATATACTACTCAAGTGTCAGTGAAACCAAATATACATATATATATATATATATATATATATATATATATAAACAAGATAAATATAAAGTATATCAGTCAATTATATTTTCAAGGTGGGTCTCATGCTAGTTGATAAAAAGTGGTCAAAGCCTCCAGACAAACTGACCATGTGTTCCATTCAGGTCCTGCTTAACAAGTGCAAAATCTCTATGATTCTTTCAAAATCTCCAAAGCATTACTGGATCGAGAAAAAAGGACTGCTTTCCACTAGGCCAGGTATGGATTATAACTGCATAATACAGTATCATATGCATGGAAGTTTGGCTACTGCTTGAAAATGTATGGGTTTTAGGGCAGTCAGGAACTTTCACCAGGTAACTGGGTTTCAGTCAAGTGCAGCTGCACAAGTCATGAGGTTCATCCTTGTAAACCCACACCTGACCAAGTAAAGGCCACACCTTCTGTATTATAGTTATTGTCTATTTTCCAATCCCCAGGCCTTAGGCTTGGTTGCTGGTAATTTAAAAAAAAATCTTTGATACAAATGTACAGTTTATGTTTTTAAATTTTATTTTCTATATTTTTGGCAGTAATTTTTAATATTTCTCATATATGTGCCTCTAAAACACACCCAAGTTCTGTGTTACATCTCCTAAAACATGCAGCTTGGGTCTGCTTCAGAGGAAATTCATGTTGCCATGCCGACCACAACATGGATACTTTGAGAGCGGACCCTAGCTTTATCTCCAAAGTGACTATGCTCTGTATTACCTCTAATATATTAAAGTGGAGTGGGGAAAAAACATTGATTGGTCTGTTAAGTAATTATTATGTCGTATGAATTGAGTGATTTGTGCAATGCAATTACCAATCAGCTTTCCGAGATCTTTGCTGCAGACCTGAATCTCAGTCACTCCACCTGCACTATTTCGATCCCCTCCTCTGAAACCCCCACGTCCTCTGTTGCCTCTGCCTTCTCCAAATCCACTTCCTCCAAAATCTCTAAATCCACCCCTTCGCGACTCCCCAAATCCATCTCTGCGCGATTCCCCGAATCCGTCCCGTCGCGTTTCAAAGTTATTTCCTCTATTTCTTCCAGACTCCCCAAATCCACCTCTTCTTGATTCCCCGAATCCATCCCTTCGTGTTTCAAAGTTGTCTCCTCGGTTTCCCCTGAATCCTCTGCCCCTAGACCCAAAGCCTTTGAACTCTGCCGGTTCTCTTCCCTGGCCGAATTGGAATCCATTTCGTTCCGTGTCATTTGATCTATTTTGACGCCAGTCATCCTCTTGGTCACTACGACTTTTAAAGCCCCGTCCTATACTAGCAAAGCCCCTTTCCCGACCACGTCTCCCTGATTCTGAGAAACTGTCCTGTTGCTCTTTTTTTGGTGGGTCCCACCAACTATCTTGGGATGCTGCATTGTGACTGGGTTGCGCATGGTGGTTATTGATGTTGTTCAAGTTGTATACTGGTTGGTTGAAGCCTGTTTGGCCACTCTCTATCTCTGCATCCCAGTCCTCCTCTTCGTCATTTGTAGCCCCCCATGCACTCATTCTGTTATTTTCGCTTGAAGCTCAAGCACCACATATACGTTTCCCTTGCTGAGAACTCCCGCACGACAAAACCACACAAATTTGTTAACAGACCATGCTACCGGAAGTGAATAAGTGACCGGGAAAGGTATTTAGTGGCGTCCTCTAGCGGTAAACATTGTTTTCAGGAACAAAGTCCTTGTTCATTTTTCCTCCAAGACCAAGTCAAATACTTAATCGGAATGACTAGTAAACAGGAAATTAAATAAATACCGTACGGTGAAAATAGACAAAACTCCTTCCAAACGCTATTCTCACCGCACGGTGAAAATAGACCAAACGCTATTCTCACCGTACGGTGAAAATAGTATCGTCCATATTTAATTTCCTGTTTACTCGCAATTTCAACGGTAGAAATAGAGCCCCCCTATTCTCACCATACGATGAATATTGATCAAACTCTATCATCACCGTATGGTGAAAATAGACAAAACACTATTCTCACCGTACGGTGAAAATACTACGATACTATTTTCACCGTACGGTGAGAATAGCGTTTGGTCTATTTTCACCGTGCGGTGAGAATAGCGTTTGGAAGGAGCTTTGTCTATTTTCACCGTACGGTGAGGATTGAGTTTTGTCTATTTTCACCGTACGGTGAGAATAGACAAAACTCGGACTCCCTGCAGAAATAAAATCTATCGATAATATAAAAAATTTTAAAAGGCGAGTAAAATCATTCCTCTCAGAGAAGGCTACATCATCTGAAAATGATCTTTACATATATTTTTAAGGCTTCTATCTGAGTATTGTAACTTGAACAAAGGTGCTAATCTGCTGTAACATAGAATGAAGGTGCTGTCATTTAGTTTTTAAATTTATTTACAACATACCTGCAATTTATATACACATATAAACTCTATTAATTATTAATTATTTATTTATTTACTTTATTCATTTTTTTAAACAAGGACCCCAATGGAAATAAGCCAGGTCAAACTGGCTTTCTTGGGTTATCCTGGTGCTGGTCAAAATTTTTGTTATATAATGTGATTTTAGCCTGAATATGAACCTATTGTCTGCTATGGTTTTTTTTTTTTTTTTTTACTAGTTATACATATGATTTGATTTCTGTGTTTTAATATACCATAAGTACCCTGTCTGTTTACTGTGTCACATGTATGTCTTGAGTTCTGTGATTGTATTTACTTTAATTTCATCATTATGTTATTTTGTAACACGTGATTTGAGTTCTGTGATATTGTATGTATTATGTTTTTACTTAAGTCGTATATTTGTCAATGTCTTAATTTCTGTTTATTGTATTGATTTTATGTATTGTCTACTGTATTTTATGACTAGCGCCAAATAAAGTCAAATCAAATCAAATCAAATCAAATCAATAGCGTTTGGTCTATTTACACCGTGCGGCGAGAATAGCGTTTGAAAGGAGTTTTGTCTATTTTCACCATACGGTGAGGATAGAGTTTTGTCTATTTTCACCGTACGGTGAGGTTTGGGGTTGGTCTATTTTCACTGTATGGTGGTGATGGTACAGTTCGGGATATTTTCACGGTGAGGAATATGGCGGCTCTATTTTCACCATTTGGAAAATAGAAATTGAGAGCCTTTGTGCAAATATATGGTTATGGCTTGTCACATAGAACTGAGGCAAATTAAGATTGGAGAAAAATGCTTAGTTTAGGGAGATAGCTAGCTTCGTAGTATAGTCAATAGGAAAGGGGACCAATTTCCTTTGCACCGTGACAGCATTGAATGTTTGGCTTTTCAACATCTCAAATTGATGTATATAAATTCACTCTACCCACCCTTTCATTTTCGTTGCTTCGTGTTTTTTCTTTCTTCTTTTTTTATACGATCCTTAACTAAGTCATAAGGAGATACATCTAACTTGCAGGCAATAGAACACCCAAATGGATTCAGTCAGCCAAGTTTAACATTTTATCTTGTCATGTTTTCAGGACTGATACATTGAGTTAAATTACATGTGATCCAACCATTTATTTTGCCTGCTACCTGGGAAACATCAAGGGGGGTACGGAAAAAAAAAAAAAAAATTCTGGCGCCTCCAAAAATTGTTGGTCATCTCCGGTCACACGAGAAAGTATGGGGGGGGGGGGTTACCCATTACATCAAAGATCCTCAGGGTGACAGGCACAAAAACAACAACAAATACAACTGCAGGCTTGAATGTTTTATAGTTACACATGCTCATAAATGTTGGTCACTTCATGTGTCCTCCTTGTTTTTTATGGACTCAAATTCATTTGACAAGTGTCACATAACATTCAAATATATTACCACTACACATAGTTTCCTGTTCTGGAGAATTTGTGAATTCTAATGACAATTGAACAGCAGATGAAAGCTTTGGAAAATAAAACCCTTTGTAACGGTTATCAAAGTTTTATTATGGGATACTGACATCCCAAATGAAGATAAACCAGACATCATATCTCTTACAGTGGTCCCCTGTATACAGTGGTCCCCCGGCCTTACTTGCTATGTTCAGCTCCCCCCCCCCTTGACAAATCCTGGATCCGCACCTGCATAGTGTATTAGTATACCTGTTATGAATTTTTTTTTCATCAAAGAGGACAAGATCTTGGTGGATGGTAGCCAAATAAATGTTTTTTACTGGTCATGAATTGGTTCAAAAGAAGTGAAGATGGCCATTTAATGGGAGTTTGCAAGCAATAGAGCATCCAACTTGATTCAGTCAGCCAGGTTTAGCATGTTGTTTGCTCATAGATTCAGGATTGATACTTTGAGGAGACTTGCATGTGATCCAGTCATTTATTTCCCCCTCTACCTGGCAATTGTCATGGGGGTACGGACACTACAGAATAGGCTTTCTATAACTCTTGTTAGTGTTCTTGCGTTACTTCCAATTGTTATGTGGACAATTGAGTGGAATATTTTGTTTGTAGATCCTCAATTTTTTTTCCTTCTCAGAAGTACATCTTGTTAGAAGTATTTACCCTTATCATAGTACACTTCAAACAATATTTCGAAATTGCCTTTTATTTTCCTCATTTTTAAAAACATTTAAACGCCTGTGATACCACACTATGTGAGTTACAGTCCTGAAATAACAATATCGTGCATTTTTGCCTGAATATCAAGGTATTCTTTGCACAGGTTTTTATATCGTTGTGAATCTTGCATAAAAGATATTGCTTGTTCTCTGTGGGGTACGGACACTACATTTCATGTTAAATTAAGGTGTCTATCTTTTACCAGCCACCAAATTAATAATGGATTTGATATGGTTCAGTGTCCCCATAAAATTTAGTGTGTGAGGTCTTGATGCAAAATGAATGTAAAAAAGATAACAAGTGGGGGTACGGGCACTACAGAAATTTACAGAAAATGTAACCTTCATTTTTCAGGTAAAACTCTGAACTTGGAAACCAATTGTGAACCATGTAAAGCTAATATTCTTTTAAAAAGTGGTTAGTACTATTATGAGCTCAACCTGTAACTTAAAAATGTAAAAACTGTAATTTTTCAGGGTGTTGAATTTATGGAATAAAATAAACAAAAAAATCGTAACAAAACTGTATTTTCAGACATTTTGCCACAAATTCATACAGTCGATGCAGACTCCAGGTTAAGTGACCTGCAAACGTAATTAGAACAAAATGGTTTGGATTTATGTACAAAATAATCAAAAATATCTGCCCTTTTTTCAAACGTAATTAGAACAAAATGGTTTGGATTTATGTACAAAATAATTAAAATATCTGCCCTTTTTTCAAACGTAATTAGAACAAAATGGTTTGGATTTATGTACAAAATAATTAAAATATCTGCCCTTTTTTCAAACGTAATTAGAACAAAATGGTTTGGATTTATGTACAAAATAATTAAAATTTCTGCCCTTTTTTCAAAATTTATGCAGTATGAGTGTCAGTAAAAACAAAATTGGCTCTCCGTACACCCCAAAAGTGAACATTTCGGGGTGTATAAATGACTATATTTTCGCTAAATCTTGACGGATTTTAACTTTTTGTTTTATTTTGCTTGTGGGAACATGTCCATTAATGGAGTGTAATCTAAGTTAATGTACCTGTGTTTGGTTTGATGCTACATGGCCGTAACTAGTTTTAAGGCACTTGGGTACACTCAATTGTGAAAAGGCCGTTTTGTCACTTAAATTTTTGCCTTTTCACATGAAAAATACAGAGTGTTGGCTCTATAAAAGCTGTTAGATAATAAAAGCTGAAATAACACCTCAACCGATCTCATTATAAACCATGCTCAAAGTTCAAACTGGGAAGTTAAGGTCTTTTAATTAATTCAGCAAATGTTGGTTGCAATTTTCTTTGGGTGCCATATCATGACACAATGCTTTTCCAAAATATTCTTCCCTGGTTGACTTCTCTACTATTGCCGCACGGAAGAAATAGAGCAGCCCCTATTCTCACCGTACAACGAATACAGACCAAAGTCCAAACTCTATCATCACCGTACGGTGAAAATAGACAAAACACTATTCTGATAGTACGGTGAAAATAGACAAAACGCTATTCTCACCGTACGGTGAAAATAGTCACTCCGTTATTTTATCTGCCCCATCAGGAGTAGACGGACTGTGATTGGCTGGAGTGACCGCCAGGTTGTCGATGCTTCTGAAGTTAACCGTGACCGGCTGCAAACTTGCTGGAACCTTGGGTAGATTCAACAGAGCTGCCTACTGCTAATGATATTGACAAGATTATTGGAAAATTAAAGAGAAACTGTTCACCTGGGGCTGATGGAGTAACGTCAGAACACTTAATACATGGAAAATCAGAAATCTTGTGTCATCATTTATCTACATTATTCTCGTCTGTACTGAAGCATAATATTGTTCCACGTGTGTTCACGTTGGGCGTTATTATTCCTATTTCAAAGAAACCAACCTTGAACCCCAATAGTGCGAACAACTATCGTCCTATCACGTTAAGCTCGACATTGGCTAAACTTATGGAGTTATGCATCTCACCTGACGACGACATCTGCGATAGTCAGCTGGGTTTTCGTTCACATAGAGGAACAGCATTTTGTTGTGCCTTACTAAACCACTTGACATGTTATTATGCAGCTAACGGATCCCCACTTTTTATTTGTGCCTCAGATGCACAAAAGTGTTTTGACTCAATATGGCATGCAGGGTTATTCTACAAGCTGTGGGGGAAGATACCTAAACGCTATTGGTTATTCTTACTGAATTGGTATAGGAACAGCCGAGCAGTGGTAAAATGGAATAGTAAATACAGTTATCAGTTTGATATTACTAGAGGCACCCGCCAGGGGAGCCCCTTGTCACCGACTTTCTTCAATATTTATATCAACGATCTGCTATGTCAACTTGAGCAATCTACATACGGTGTGAGAATTAGAAATGACATAATTAACTCTTTTGCTTATGCTGATGATCTAAACCTAATATGTCCAACTATTCCTGGACTACAGTCCTTGATCGACTTATGTGTGTGCTACTCAAAAAAGTGGCGATTTACTTTTGGCATTGAAAAAACAAAATGTATGATTGCTGGAAGGAACCCCTTATATATACAATCGGTAACACTTAGGCGATAAGAAAAAAATACAGGAATCAGGCCCTGCTATGGCATAAAACACATATTGAACATGAATTAAGAAAAAGAAGTAGCTTGTTTCATATGGAGAGGTAACATGTTCCATAGCTTTACAGCTTCGTAACGCAGAGAGTTTTTACCGTAAGTAATGGTGTTGTATACTGGCTGCTCAAGCTTTTCTGTATCTCTTAGGGAATAGTGAATTTCTTATTTTATTCTTGTACAAGTCATAAATGAAACGAGGGCGTTTTGAAACATAATTTTGTATACCTCGACAGAGAGCTTCCATAGTCGACTAAAGTAAAGAAAGGGTTTACATTCAAGACAAAACGAAGAGCCCTGTCTTGATTTTTTCGCATTTTAGCAACATTAGATTTTCCGCATATGTTCCATACGAAAGGATAGTAATTGAAGTTAGATAAGATAAAGCCATTGTATATTAGGAGTTTTTCCTTTTTACATAATATTTTAGAGAATCTGTTTGATACTGTTACCTGCTTAGCAGCCTGTTTACAGATGTAGGAAACATGATCATGAAATTTCAGTTTGTCATCTATGTATACACCCAAAGGTTTGACAGATTTCTCCGGCTTAATTTTGATTTCATCAGTTCAAAACAGAATTCTTCAGAAGGACAGAATATGCCCGGAGACATTAGTAAGGCTTAAACTTGTCAGCATAAACTTTGATACAATTCCCATCGAACCACTTTATGCCTATGTTAGTAGCAGTTTCAGGGGTATTTTTGACTGTTTGTAAATAATGATCATGGTATGATACCCTATTGTCATCAGCATAGTTATATGATCTAAAAAGTAGAAAAAGTCGTTCATGAAATGTTGAAGAGCAGGGGGCCAAGAATACTTAATACCCCATTTTTTTACTTTAGTCCACTAAAATGACCACCGACTTTGACTCTTTGTTTTCTGTTAGATAGGTAACTGCTTATCAGTAAAAGATTCCGTTTAAAAGTTATTAAGCCAGTGCTTAAAATCCGAACGCAAACAACCACCAGTGCAATCTATGCCGAGACTGGAAGAATTCCACAGTCCCTTGGACAACAAATCAAAGCCCTCAAATAGTTGGTGAAAATATTAGAGTTAACATCAAAGCAATCTGTACAGATCTGCTTGTTCGGAATCTTGAGGCAGTGGGCTGGTCTAGTGTAACATCTTGGTTAGATGTTGATAGTGCTTGGCATGTGTTTAAAACTACCTTTCTTTGGGTTCTTGAAAAGTTGGCTCCTATCAAAGAAATCAGTCTCAAATAAAGGACTCAGCCATGGATGACAAACGAAATGTTAGACTGTATCAGAGAAAGAGACAGAAATTCACTGCTTTCAAGGAAAACGGGTGACATCAAATTTAATAATGCTTTCAAACCAATTCGAAACCTGGTACAAAGTTAAATCAGGTTAGCAAAAAGTAACTGTATTGAGGACAAGGTCCAAGAAAATCTTGGTGTTAAAAAAAAAAAAAGAAAAAAGAAATATCTTACACTTCTAGGTTATCAAAAAACAAAAAAGGAAACCCTAGACTATGCCTCCAGGGGAATAACAATACAGTCTTCGAAAGTTCTCGCATGGCCCAGTGGTTTAACGATTTCTTTACTGATATTGCTTCGGCGTTAGTGGAGAAGTTGCCAGCCGCCTCTAAACTTTTTGACAGTGATCGTGTTGATAGTTTTATATCTCTAAAGGAGTTCAAGTGGATTCCTTTTCTGTCAACAGTATACAAAAACAGGACATCCTGAAATTACTAGGCAACTTGAATGTAAGGGCACTGGGCTAGACAGTATTCCTGCTAAATTTTTGAAGGACTGTAAAAACGTTATTGCTCTTCCCCTTTCTCGTATCGTCAATCTATCCCTTTCAACTGGCTCTGTCCTGAAAGAACTGAAGTCAACTAAGATTATTCCGTTACACAAGAAACACAGTCGCAATGATCCAGGTAATTATAGGCCGGTATCGATATTGTGAATCTTCTCAAAAATTTTGAAAAAGGATGGCTTACTCTCAACTGGAGGCATAAATCTAATGTTCTTTATGATTTTCAGCCTGGCTTCATACGCAACTACTCAACAGAATCTTGTCTTATTCATTTGACGGATCATGTAAGAATGAATATGGACAAAGGTCTTTACACAGCCATGGTCCTGCTTGACCTCCAGAAAGCTTTCGATACAGTAAACCATAGTTTACTCTGTCAAAAGCTTAAATCTGTCGGCCTGGACTCTCCATGGGTAACTTGGTTTCATTCCTATTTATCTGATCGCTCACAGGCGGTGCATTACAATGGTGCTACTTCTAAAGCAAATACAGTTCCTTGTGGCGTGCCACAAGATTCCTTACTCGCGCCACTGTTATTCTTGATATATGTGAATGACATGCTCATGGCTGTCAACGGCAAACTGTTTCTTTACGCAGATGACTCAGCTTTGCTTGTCTCTGCCAAAACCATTGATCAAATGAACATATTCTTTCTTCTGAACTTCACTCTCTAAAGAAATGGTTGGTTGATAGTACTTTCCCTTCATTTGGGCAAGACGAAATCAATTTTGTTTGGGACAAGAGCTACAATTAAGAAAGTTCTCTCAAATCACATACGGTAATCAAGAAATAAAATCATCTTCTAAGGTTAAATATTTGGGAATGTTACTGGACCAGAATGTTTCTGGAGAACTTCATGCAAGGTCAGCCTTGAATAAAATCACCTCTAACTCAAATTTTTGTATAGGTAAGGACTAGGGCTGAGCACAAGAGCGAAGAGACTTTTGTGTTCAGCCCTGGTCCAGCCTCACTTCGACTACGCGTGTGCTGCTTGGCACAGCACTTTGACCTGAAAAACAAAGCAGAAATTCCAGATTTGTCAAAACAAAATTATTTCCTATATTAAAAACTGGCAGGCGAGAGCCCATATTGGTGCTGAATAAATTTCCAAGTTTGCATGGCTGGACGTTTCAAGTAGAGTAGAGCAAAACAAGCTGACGCACTTGTTTTAAATAATGAGGGACACCTGTCCGGATAATATGAAAGAAAACATGGTCAGGACAGTTGACGCTCACAATCGTTTTACTCGTTCAAGCATGGATTCCCTGGTGGTCCCAAGAGTTGGGGGGGGGGGCTGGTTTGAAATCCTTCCTTTATTCTTCTATCAAACAGTGGAATTGGTTGCCTTCAAATAATAAGTCCAGGGACTCGGTACTTACCTTTAAACCTGCAGTTAAGAAATATCTAACTGATATCATGCTTTCTGGTTATGAAGTTAATTAAGTTATTTGTATTTTAAAAGCATATCTGTGGTACTCTTAGTTTGTTATTCCATCCAAATGTACTCTTCCGAGCCACCCAGTCTTGGGACTGCTTGGGACCACAATGGAAATAAGTCTGAACGACTTTATTGTGTTTATATCCCAGGTCGTCCACATTTCATGAAGGTGTGGATGATTCACCTGTTTTTCTTTCTACCCTAAGCTCCTTTTTCAAGATGTTTTACTTTTTTTTTACCTTCTGTATTTATATTTTACGATGATTACCTGAATAAAGTCAAATCAAATCAATCTTTAATCTTGCATATTGTGAATTTCACGATCTGGATTTTATGGAAAAAAAGGTGTCAAAAATAAGAATATCATTAGAGGATCTAAGATACATGAATGCATGGATTGATCAATAGGTGCCAAATGAAGAGTTTTGGTAAAATATGTTAGAAATGATGCAGAAAACTTACAATGAAAAATCCCATGAATATGAATCTGTTTCTAGGCTGATGTTGTATTTCTGAAAGTTCATTTAAACCTCCTTGCTTGTGTGGTGCTTGAATAGTGAAACTGCGGTATGATACAGTAAACAAAGTATACTTGGATTACTGTTAGTCAATTGTTTTGTGGACATAGCTAGTAGTTGTAGATCCTCAAAAGACAATGTTAGTAGAAATTAGAAGAAATAGCTGATCAGGGATCAGAGTTTTTTTTAAGATGTTCGATGTGAATTGGTTCCTGAAATGGTATCCCATTTCCAGGAAAATATTTTGCATTGCACTCGATCAAGCATGAAGAAACATTTCTTGACCACAATCTTTAAAATTACAGTGGTGAGTGCAATTCTATATGAATCATCATATTTGCTATACTCCATGTCAAGTCAGTTGAAGCGTTCTCTATTTTTGAATTGTATTTTTGTCTTTTTGTCCAAAACCACTTCCTAGTAGTCATTACCTTATTCTGCAGTCCGAACTCTTTACTCTCCATAAGCTAACCTGTCCCTGTCTAACATATAAACATAGAAGTACTATTGTCCGTATTGCACACGTTCCTCTGTAAAATTTTGACATAGGCTGTATTAGCCCAAATAAATTAAAGGGTCTTCAGCGGGTAACTACTCAACATGTTTCGCAGCCTTTTACCCGTACATGTCTCTCTGAGTAGCGGCTCCTTGTCTAAGCTAAATATTCAGCAAAGACAACCCACATAATAATGAATAAATATGAACGTGGCAATTGATGAATTAGCTAAATACGTGAAGTTATGCTTATAAATGCAGAGTTTCATATCAAAGAAGAATACCTGTCAAACAAACCATAATTACCAAATTTGCATAGTACAGGTTCAGATAAGAACAATTTGACTTACCCTGAACCAATATGTACCCTTTATAGCTGGACAGCTTATCCTAGTGAAACCATCCGCCAATGTTTAACTGAAGTGGAAACAAGCTAGGGCATTATATTCAGTCCCAGTGATTGTAAAATAAACAGTTGCAGCTAGACCACCTGTATAAACCAAGGGAAATCCTAACAAGCACTGCAGCAATGTACATCCTGCACCAGAGATGTAAAACAAAATCCATGATGACACCTACTCCTCAAACAATTAAGCTCTATTTCACTGCTAACCCTGAGTCAATGTATCAACGTAATGTGTCAGGTTTGTGACATTTGAGAAAATACTGTCAATTTTGAGTAATTTTTTAATATTGAGTAAATGTGCATTTAGGCATATCAGAAAAGAATGAAAGTCATTAGCATTTATGCCCAAAACATGTTATCAAAACAATTTGTCTTAATAGGATTTTAAGTACAATTAGTCAAACATGTAACTGTCGTAGGCCGCTGCTTGTTACCGATAGCCCCGGGGGGGGGGGGGGGGGGGGGGGGGGGGAGGTTTAACCTGACAGAAAACATGTAAGCCTAAAATGTCTGAAAGTGAATATTAAAACAGAAAGATGCCAAAAGATAAAGTTCGGTTGCAAAACAGACAAGTCTAAAAACTGTAAATTATTGTGGCCAAACTTTCTGATAATCTTTGGATATTAACAGTAAAATTATAGGGCAAGTCAGAAAAGAATGGAAGTCATTTGTATTTAAGTCAAGAGAATGCAATTACAATTATGTACCAGATATCAAGTACAATTAGGCAGGCTTGTAGCTGTCGTCAGTAGCTGCTTGCTACCTATAGCCCCTGGGGGTTTGACCTAACAGAAAGCAAGCTAGCCTAAAATGTCTGAAAGGTGAACATTTAAACAGAGTGATGCCAAAAGATAAAATTAAATAGCAAAACAGGCAAGTCTAACATCTCTAAAATTATTGAAGCCAAACTTTGAAACCATCTCGTGATATTTACAGCAAAATTTGTAGAAATATTTGATCAAAAGTACATTTTTGAATCCTCTTGACCCAAGTTTATTGTAAATAAATTTGGTTCTAGATGCAAAGTCCTGAAATTTAGAACAAATACTACCAAATCTCAAAATCTGTGACAAAAATGTATTTTATCCAGTAGTATCCGAAATATTACTGTCCGGGAAAGGATAATTAACTACTTCAAAGTTAAACTCATCAATTTTGTGATAGACTTTAATACAAAACCTGTCATTAGTGACCTGAATATCCAAGTCCAAAAACACATCACTGAGACCATCTTAAAGGGATATCTTTTGGGTAAATTTCTTTAGCAATTTTACTGAAATTTTGTACATTTACACAAGCAATGTCATCAATATATCTTGCGTAGTTTGATAATTTTGTAGCCATTTGAAAGTCCTTTTTCATCAATTTATTCAGACATTTAAATTCAAGCCAGGTTAAATACAAATCTGCCAGTAAAGGGGAGCAGTTGCTACCCATTGGAATGCCTTTTATTTGTTGAAAAACCAATGGTCCGCATTGAACAAAAGTATTATCCAAAAGAAATTTTATAGCATCTATCAAAGTTTCAACAGTGTAAGATTTAACGTTACTTTTTTGAATATTTATTGTGTGACCAATATGCTTTCTTTGCATATAAAATAAGTAACATTCTGCAATAAAACGGGACACGTAAAATAAATCACCAAGTATTAAATATAATATTCCTATTCTGGGGCCCAAATGACGCCCAGAACTGGTAACTTCAGAGCATTGAATTCACATTTTTACATGATGCTCTCACTCGATAAAGTCCCATTATATATTGTACATTACATTCATTCGACAGATTAACCTTACATTAGCACTAATCACACATATATTTTAGATACTACCTCTTCAAAATATCCAATCGAGACTAGCCCACACGGAGCTGGCTGCCATTTTTAAAATTGTGGATTCCGCATCCAAATGTTTGTAAATGAGGACAGTAATGGGACTATCTTGAGGTGGTTATAATATATGAAACCAAAAGTATGTATTTTGCAAATATTTCAAAGCATCAATAATGATATGATATGCAGTAGCCGACATTCACTTTGATATCCAAATCATACGTATTTTTGTGCGACTGTCCTGCAATGCATAGCGCCATGTTCAAAATGGCGCTCACGTCTTGTTTTAAAAGTACTTTTAGTACCGTATGCCCTGGTAACTCAGAAAACAGACACCTGGAACCCAAAGAAATATTACGATAACGATCAACGAACAACCATGGCAACTATGATGTTTCCCGGACTCAAGTTAACCTGCCAGAAAAGTTGAAATAAAATGCTGTGTTTGAGTTAACTTACTTCAAAATAACGGCACCCGACGGCCACTTTCTCGATTAGATCTTTCACAGAGACTCCAACCCTCCCTTTTTAGGCGAGATTTATCCCGTTTTTCGCCTGACTTTAGCAGTTACTCCCGTTCTCCCATTTGAGAGACATTTATCCAATCTCGAGATTAAATTGTGTCATTAAAAAATCTGGAATCGACCTTTTTCGCTTGCGATGAAGCGGAGCGGCCTATTTTTTTCTCTTTCTGATGAGTTCTTTTATCTAATCAGTGTTCTCTTATGTAATTTTCATAGAAATTATTACCACGAAATATGCTCTAGAATGTACTATTTTGTCGTCATATTTCCAAAAATCTTTCGGGGGAGGGGGATCTGCCCCCGTCCGAATCCACGCTTGCTTCGTGCCCTCGTCTCCCAGTTTGCCAACCAACAGTATGGAGATTCTCCCTGTCACAGACCAGCTGAGATGGGAGTATCTGCTTTCAGCGAGGGTCGATCAATTTTTATTGGGGAATGGCAGCTTGAAACTCCTTTTTCTTGTTTTCATAAAAGTAATTTTAAGGTTGGGCCTTTTTAGTGGGGTCTGTCAGGTTACCGGTACCACACAAATATTTTTGTTAGGCCCTAGGTAACTTGGACATTTGTTGAAACATGTTTAAAATAGATGTTCTTTCCTCTTTAACACATTACCTCCTTTGACGTCAGTTTAATTTATTACCTTGACACAGCTGGAGGCACTTGTTAAGATATAGAACGGCATGCAGACCATGCATCTTTGAGGGCGTAGCTATGCCGTGGCGACACCCCGCATCCATTACGAACATAATTTGGTCATTTCTTTGTAGACTAGTATATATATATATATATATATATATATATATATATATATATATATATATATATATATATATATATATATATATATATATATATATATATATATTAACACCGAGTAAACTATAAAAAGGGCGAACCCATATTACAAATGTTAAACATGAACATAATGTCTCCTGTGTTGGCGATTATTTTTTTCTAGAGTATACGAGGCCAATGGGTGAGATCCCGACAAAGGACCATCAACTTTTGCCAATAAATGAAACCTTAAATCAGTTAAGTTAATTATATAGAATCTCACCAATCGAAATCACGCATAGCGGAACATTGCCATGTCCCACGTGGGAAATAGAATTCACACTTTTCTTCTTTTTTCAATAAAGAAATTCGCAAATTTAAGAAAAGTTTGCCACGCGGGTGGAGATACGCACCTTTCACAGTTCTTGCATCTCTCGTCAACTGCAAGCTGCTGTCCGCTGTCACTTTACAACTGTGTATGAGACACTTAAAACTAGAATCAATGAATTACATTGTTAAGTTTATTCTTAACGTTTGGCATTTTCATCATGGCAAAAAGATTTTCAAAAATGTACCATGTCAAGTCATACATTTCTTTCCCTCTCGCTATAATACAGACCACATAGACTTGGATCTCAACATAAACATTACCCATAAACAATTCGCTGTGTTGTTTTTAATCTTCGTATTAGGTGTATTACATTTTAATAATATAAGGTTCCATATTTCTTTTTGTCTGTACGATTTAAGGGAGTTTAAGATATGAATGTGAATTTTGCCAGGAAACCCAGCTTTTCGAACACACACACACACACACACACACACACACACACACACACACACACACACACACACACACACACACACACACACACACACACACACACACACATGTTAAATATACCCAAAATATATCATTCAATAGTAGTCACTTTGAACTAGTTGAGATTGTTCCGTGGATTTGTAAATAGACAAACAGATAGATAAATAAATATAGATAGACAGACAGACAGGTACACAGATAGATAGATAGATAGATAGATAGATAGATAGATAGATAGATGGATGGATGGATATATGGTGGATGGATGGCTAGATACGTAGATAGATAGATAGATAGATAGGTGGATGGAGGGATGGATAGATAGATAGATAGATAGATAGATAGATAGATAGATAGATAGATAGATAGATAGATAGATAGATAGATAGATAGATAGATAGATAGATAGATAGATAGATAGATAGTCCCAACCTTTTGTAGGCTTTTAACAACATAAAATCGTGTTTCCCAAAATTCAAACATCTCCCCCGAGCTAACTTTTGAATGGAATTACATATAGGTCCTAATATCATCAGTTCGGGCTTTTCAAAAATATGCATTAGTATTAACTTTTGATTTATACTAATTAATATTATTAATAAAAAGTTACCCATAAATATTAAAAGAAGCACCGGTAAATTAATTGTTAAACTGTTTAATCTTAATAATAATAAGTATATCGTATTGTATTTGTATTTAATGAAAATCATACATGCACGAGAATACTCATTGCACAGGAAAAAGATTCACACATCAAAATAAGTAAAAGAATGTAATATACACTAAGATAGATTTCAAGATAGCGAGACTTTCAGCAGGAGGAATGAAACTCCTTGGTACTTATAGTCCCTCCTAACTGAGACAGCATTGATTACGTTAAGTACGCAATAATTACTGGAAAGAAAATCAGAGAAATACACAAACATTTTTGTTAAAGTGAATCCAAATACACATCAGTTGTTGTTAATCTAAAACGAATAATTTTAGGCGCTTTTTGAACAGATGTGTTGAGGTAACATTTCAACATGGATAGGCACTAATTTAATATGTACGGTCCATAAAAACGTCCTTACGGTAGTCCTAGCATGCTTTATGCAAAGTCGTGTGTTTGTCTAATATTATAGTTATGAACACTTGATACTCAAGGAAAAAAATTCTAAACACGCCAGGAACAAGATAATATTTAACTTTATACATGAGCAAGCTTGTAATATAGCTATCCAAACTTTGAAATTTCAATCATTCAAATTTGTGGAATGGGAGATCACTATGTGAATTAAAACCTGAAAAGGTAATGATTCGTAAAATCTTCTTTTGAAGTTAAGTAATCTTATCAATTGTACTAGGACATGTGATGGCCCATGAAGTGTACCAGTAAGAAAAATATGTATACACCAAAGCATAATACAAGTTAAATAATACATTTATTCCAAATTTGTGTCTGATCCTCCTGAAGATCCCAATAATCTTTCTGACCTTTTCAGAAATATAAGGAATGTGTTCTTTCCCGTTTAGATCTTTGTCAAACCAAACACCTAAACATTTAAATGTTTCAACTTTGAGTAAGTTTTTTGTTTATTTTTTTCAGTGGCAAAATCATCAGAAATTGCTTAATTATTGCAAGATCGAAAAATCATATAATTAGTTTTGTCAAAATAATTAGATAATATACTTGTATGAAACCAACGAATAACATCTTCTAGAGTGTTTTTTTTTTATTTTGTGCTTTAGAGTATAAACATTTTTATGCGAGTGGGATTTATATAGGCTATGCCTGTTTCCCAATCGTGCTTGAAATAAAAATATGTTTAAACCAACATTTTTATCACTGAATAGTAAACTTGTGTCATCTGCAAATAATATACATAATCTCTTAGATTCTTTATAATGATATTTATGTCTTGCTCAATGATTGGGGAGAAATAGAAAGAGTCAAAGAAGTTACCTTGCAAGTAGGAATCAGGATTTACAAGGGTTGGTTATATATAATAACAGTGTTTACAAGTTTCCAGACCCTAGATAAATTCGATTTTTGTGTTGAATTTCATAAGTGTAATATTTGTCAGTTTCATCATATTTTTACTGTCATTGATTTCAAATGGAATGGAACAAAAATTCTATAGTTTAATGTATTAAAATACATGTTTAGAATGGAGAACCAACACTCAGAAGCACTTTTTAAAAGGTCGTCTTTATCTTCAATATGATTGAAAAGAAGTTCAGACTGTAGACATAAAGGACATATCAAAGATAATGTTTCACCTTGATTGGTGTATACACATTGCTCATGAAACTTACGACAACAGACTGAACATTTACTTTCATTTGTAGATTTTCTTTTGGATAAACAGAGGACCAGCAGCACTAAAATAATCCCAAAGCACTTTTATTTTTATTCTTTCTACCGAGGACCCCGATGCATAACAGTGGTAGTTTTCCTTAAGCATCACGCATATGTGTTAATCGTGTTCTAAATTTTCATGCCAGTGATATTAAACTAAACTTGTTATGTTTTTAAACGGTGTCACAGTGTGCGAAAACGCAGTGTAATGTTTTGTTAATAGAACGGATACTGTTCTTAACAGTGCGTACAACATAAATGTTCCAAAAACTTACAAAATAAGAAAAGACTCAGTTATGTATTCCACAAAGTCAAATGTCCTGGAACACTTTTGTGCCATCAATACCACAAACTCGTCTGAATTAGAATATTGCTGTAAGAAGGTTGAACAGTGTAGCCAAGCAGGCAAACTATATGGGTGAAACTATGAAAACATCATATTAACTAGTTATTGCAAAATTAAAGACAAACAATTCGATAATAAAACGATACAAATATGACAAAAATATTGTGTATTCATCAATGTCAATTTTATTGTCCATGTGCCAAAAACAATTGCCAGTAAATGAGAGCCTGTCATTCTGACTTAGCTTTGAGACCACCGCAAAGATACTAGCCTCAGATAAACAGACAATGATAATCGATGTTCAGTCATGCCATTATAATCCGGAAAAAGTTTTAGCAAAGCAGGTTACTACTAATTGTAACATGATTAATATGCTGAGAAGTCATCTTTGTGGGTTATTGGGGTGTCAAGGGCTTAATTACTAGCGTCGATTAAATAAGACACTTTCAATTTGTCAGGAAATCTTATTATCTAATTTGTCAAATTGTATATGATCGAGCGAATATATCTACGACAAGAATGCGACGTTAGTTAAAACAAGTTTGTGTTTTACCAAGCATTGGATGTGGTGGTAATGAGTTGTTGGAAGTCTGTCTGTTTTTATTCGGTAATTAGTCATTTATGACCCGTTAAAATCTGTGTTAATGCGGCGCGCTGGCAATACTTCAACAACAAACATGACCGTAGTTATATATTCTGCACTTCATGAGACAAGTTCAGCTATGGGCAACCTAGCTGCTGGAAAGATGATTTTTATCGACATTAATAGGGCAAAGACGGTGACACGAACTGCCAATTAATGATGATGATTTTACATTGTGGTGTAAAAAGGTGAGGTCTTTTATAATTTAATGCATGTCATTATCATAAGTTCCGTCGTTTTATTTCTTGCGTTACACAAAGAATCTGCTTTTAAAATCATCACTGTGGTGTTCTGTATCAGCATCTCATTTAAACGATCGTCTTATTTATTGGAAAAAAAACGTAGGGCGTCTATGTTATGAAATATTATGCTAAGTTACTTGACAGATTTTTACATGGTTACTGAAAACCAACTGGATGGATGATTAGATAATTTTCGTTTTAAGATGTACTTGTTTTGTCAATTTGACAAACACAACCATCCCGTAAATTTGGCGGAAATACTATTTGACCCTATCTTGCAGTCGGACTTCACGGTATATGTACATTCAAAAGATAATTTTAACGGAAAGTTCGCTTAGTTAGAGATTACATTTTATGTTAATTATGAAAGCCTTCTCAATTTGTACTTGCAAAGAAAGTTACACTTGAATCCTCAAAGCACCGGGTTACCAATCGGAGTTGGATATGGCTACTTTATTCCTTTAAAAACTTAGAACAAAAGGAAGAATAATTTCCATAGCAATAATAGATGTGTAATTTATCATAAATAAGTAAGTAAGTAGGTTTATTTCAAGACAGGTTTACAACAAGTATAAAACATGAGCCAGAGCTCCTTGCCATCACATTACATAATATTGTTAAACATTCACAAATTAACATCCAAATTTTACTAAAATAATTTAAATAACTTAGGGTAAAATGTACGATTTTTCGGCATCAATCATAATAATTATAATAATATTGATCGTAATAATAGTGTAATACCCTCCATAAATGGATAGTTTAAAATACACACCAGTAAAATCATACAGTGAGATAATATGTGAGAAGGGTACTATAACCAGTAGCCGGGGCTGGATGGGTAGGGACTGAGTGAGCATGACGCAGCCCGCGTCTAAAGCACCAATTAATCCAAACTTTAGCCTCTACACAAACGTGTATACCCATGCAAACAAGCAAATGCCCATATGAGGAATGACACTGTGCATATGTGTTAACGCTTCATAATTATGCAACGGGAGTATCAATAGTAGACTCAGAACTCAGAACTCAGAACTCAGAACCAGTTATACGACATAACGACACAAACAGAATACAATATCCAGACACAACAGCCATATTGAAATAGGTTAAAAACATACGTTCTGCCTTTATACTGCAAGTACACTTTAAGAAACAATTGATCACATTGTTAAGGAATACATCAGTTGAAATGTAAATCTTAAGTGCAAAGTAATAGGTCTGGTGCGTCCGTTATTTGTTCAATGTAGAAACTCACGAACATAAGAAGCAAACCTGCATTGTGGTTAGTAGGTTAGCCTGGACTTAAAATAGCTCAATGGTATACTGCAGACAAGGCTTGGACATTTACCAATGTGTGGCCAAATGCAGTCTGGAGCGAAATTCTAAGCCACTTACCAAGTCTTATTTCTCAGTTTTTGTGTTCCTGCTAACCGTTATCTCATGGTATTACATTATGTAATGCAAACGAAATGTTTGACCTTTCACACCAAAAGGACAAGAAATCCCATGACACGTATGACATGCTCCGAACGAAAGGGACTTCTTTACATTTGCTGTAAACTGGACAAGTAGATATCCGGGGCATGTCCATATCCAATGCTGTCCTGATTTTCCGGTAGAAATATCCGATTAAAATTCAGACGATCCCTTTGTCGCACGTACTAAGTATTTTTCCATGCCGCACTAATCATATAACCGTCATTGTAGAAGGAATACAAACATACATACATACATACATACATA
The DNA here is from genome assembly GCA_964020975.1 of Hermodice carunculata. NCBI lineage: Eukaryota > Metazoa > Annelida > Polychaeta > Eunicida > Amphinomidae > Hermodice > Hermodice carunculata. The sequence goes on from OZ026630.1 coordinate 39,430,088, forward strand.
CATACATACATACATACATACATATATACATACATACATACGAGTATGCATACACACACATGCACATACATATTTATATTTTTCCACACGTAGACCATTAAATACTACATACCATTTCTTTATACAGAGATCATTATTCATGTAAAGACATCTGTAACAGAATATAACGCAATTAAAGCTTACCACGCAACGAACAAAACGCGATTAACCACCAAAAATCAGCCAATTGCTGTACTTGCACTTTCTCTCGAGTTCGGTGGCTGACCAAAACATCCACATTACGATAGGAAAAGAAACCGTACAGATATGGTGGGATTGGAAAGATCATGATATGTAATTGCACACAGCACTACATGATATACTTAATTTACTGGATTAGGCTTTCCGCCAGCTCGACAAGTGGACAGCTGTCTGAATTGGGTTAATGACCGCAGGGAAGTAGTCTGCTTCCCTCATGACAGCAGTTCTGTATGCTCATCAGAACAAGTTTAATGACCGTCCATTTCAGATTCCGACAAGTCGCCAGTAATGGATATTGCCATCACAGCATGGCTGAAATTTGACCTGAAATCTGTGTAGGCTATGTCACATGGTGATCCACGATGTGTCTTTCATGGCGCCTATACCGAGCAGTGGCGACCCTGTATATGTGTGTGTGTATATATATATATATATATATATATATATATATATATATATATATATATATATATATATATATATATATATATATATATATATATATATATATTGGGGGCAGAGCAGTACCGTTGGGAATCTCAGTTTTAGTTAACTGAAATTATTACTTTTCAGTTTGAGGTTTTATAAATCTATCTGATTAAAGTATTGTAGCAGACGTCGTTTTTGCGGCTTTCTTTGGGTTAAGCTCCAAAAGTCCACGGAAGAAAGCTGCTGACCCCTGCATTGTTCTGACGAGACATGGCTTCCCTGGGAAACCTGAGAGTTTCGACCCTGTCAGACAGTATGTTAGTGCCAGTATCATTGCAACCAGGCAAGTGAAGACAAGAAACTTGAGGGTTCACTTATTATCTTAAATATCAACGAGAGTTCCCATATAAAACCGTACTTCGCGCTTAGCGCTAATGTTCGGGGCGCAAGCACGGCAGTCGGTAAACATGTGCCAAAAAGGACCAATAATACATGGCTTCATACAACACATGTCTCAGCTGTTTAGATTTAACTCAGGCCCGCAACCAAGTCCGTTTTTTTTTCCTGAAAACATGAAGGTGGAACTGCCAGGGAGCGTGCAGCGACCGAGGGGGGGGGGGGAGGGCTTGGTAGGGGGGTGTCCACCCTTGCAATGTAGATTTTTTAAAAATGACACGTAAAATGGTGCATTTAGGTGAATACTTTGCCAATTCATTTGACTACATGTATGTTTCATTCTTTACTGCTTCTGCGATACACTTAAAGATATGTCTCTTTCTTTAAATAATCATAGCTGTCTTGATGTTTGTATGTTGTAACTCATATTACTTCTGTAAAATAATTGTATGTTGAGGCATTCCAAGGTAATATACCTATCCACTTAGTTGATCGGCCAGCCATTTAATTCACCCTAATTATTTCACATTTGGCACTACCGTTGATATACACATATTGCCATATAATGTAATGTTACATTATGTCCTTTGTGGGGTGGAACTCCTTGGAAAAGTATTAAACTTTTAATGGTGGAACTCCTCGGTTTTATTTCATTTATTTATTTGGGGGAGGTGGGGTTGGAGAAGGTAAAATACATTATATCCCATTATATCCTTTTTCAAGTTGGAACTCCTAATTTAAAAAAAAAAATTAGGGTCAAACACCAAGTTTGTTGCTATTTGTGTGTGTGTGTGTGTGTGTGTGTGTGTGTGTGTGTGTGTATGTGTATGTGTGTGTGTGTTGTATTTGTGTCTTTTTGTCCAAAACCACTTCCTGGTAGTCATTACCCTATTCCGCAGTCCGAACTCTTTACTCTCCATAAGCTAACCTGTCCCTGTCTAACTTATATACATATGGAAGTACTATTGTCCATTTTGCACACGTTCCTCTGTAAAATTTTGACATAGGCTGTATTAGCCCAAATAAATTAAAGCGTCTTCAGCGGGTAACTTCTCAACATGTTTCGGAGCCTTTTACCCGTACATGCCCCTTTGAGTAGCGGCTCCTTGTCTAAGCTAAATATTCAGCAAAGACAACCCACATAATAATGAATAAATATGAACGTGGCAATTGATGAATTAGCTAAATACGTGAAGTTTTGCTTATAAATGCAGAGCTTCATATCAAAGAAGAATACCTGTCAAACAAACCATAATCACCAAATTTGCATAGTACAGGTTCAGATAAGAACAATTTGACTTACCCTGAACCAATATGTACCCTTTATAGCTGGACAGCTTATCCTAGTTAAACCATCCGCCAATGTTTAACTGAAGTGTAAACAAGCTGGGGCATTATATTCAGTCCCAGTGATTGTAAAATAAACAGTTGCAGCTAGACCACCTGTATAAACCAAGGGAAATCCTAACAAGGACTGCAACAATGTACATCCTGCACCAGAGATGTAAAACAAACTCCATGATGACACCTACTCCTCAAACAATTAAGCTCTATTTAACTGCCAACCTTGAGTCAATGTGTCAACTTAATGTGTCAGGTTTGTGACATTTGAGAAAATACTGTCAATTTTGAGTAATTTTTTAATATTGAGTAAATGTGCATTTAGGCATATCAGAATAGAATGAAAGTCATTAGCATTTATGCCAAAAACATGCTATCAAAACAAATTTTCTTAACAGGATTTTGAGTACAATTAGGCACACATGTAACTGTCGTAGGCCGCTTCTTGCTACCTGTAGCCCCTGGGGGTTTACCTAACAGAAAACGTGTAAGCCTAAAATGTGTAAGTGGGTGGACTTTCTTTGCAAAATACATAATGTCCTTTTTAGGGTGGAACTCCTTGGAAAATTATTAAACCGGTAAAGGTGGAACTCCTCGGTTTTATTTTATTCATCTATGGGGGTGGGGTGGGGGGGGGGGGTGAAACCCCTTGAAAAACATTAATTTTTTAAGGGTGAAACTCTTTGTTGTTTTTTTTTTGTGTTTGTGCGTGGGGTGGAATTTCTTTGCGAAATACATAATACCCTTTTTAGGATGGGACTCCTTGGAAAAATATTAAACCTTTAAGGGTGGACTTCTTGTTTTTAATTTATGTGGGGGGGGGGGGTGTGTGTGTGAAAATCCTTTGCGAAATACATTATATTATTTTCGGAACTCTCTGGAAAAATATTACACATTTTTAGGGTGGAACTCCTCGTTTTATTGATTATAATTATTTTTGAGTGGTGGTGGTGGAACTCTTTTTTTCTACTAAGCATATTTGATCCTGATTATGGTTCTTCTCAAGCTCCCTTTTCTTTTCTCTACCTCCTTTTTTTCGGGTGGGTGGAACTCCTCAGCTGAGCGGGGTGGTGGAACCTCCTCTTCCCCCCCCCCTCCCCATTACAGGCCTGTAACTATTTTTTTTATAGAATGAATGTGTAATAAATACATATATTAAAAAATTTCAAAAGTTATGATTACCACCACAGAAGCATATGTCCAGTGGGGTTACAGGATTGTGCACGTTGATCTTGTTGAAACTGGATTCAAATATCCAGACCAAGGTGTCTGCTGACTCAGAACAAAAAATGTGTCGGGCTGTAATCAGGTGGTGATAGGATCACACCGGACACATTTTACGAGCAGGTATAAAGTTGCGAAAATGGAATTTATCTCATTCCAGTAGAAATATGGAGTGACATCCCAGTAATCATGTACATGGTATTTCAAGAAATAGAGTAAGGCAGTGCCCATGATTGACAAAAATTGCTGTGAACAAAATGACAACATACAGGGCAAAAGGGAAGATTTTTGTGCCTGGGTTGAACGCCTAAGTAATCAAATTGCGTTCACCCACTAAATTGTTTAAAAACCTGACAGTCCTGTGGCACCATCTCTTGGTGCATATGGATCGAGTGGTGACTCCTGGTGTGCATGCTACCCATATCATCCCACATCTGTTGCGCTCCATTACTGGCTTCCTCGTTCGAGTTGAAGCTTGGTGAACTTTTGTTCACCATCACTGTTCCAGAGCTTTATGCACGTTCCATTCTATGCAAAATCGTAGCAGTCCAGGACTCTTCAGAGACCTAGATAGCTGATATCTGTCCTGTGTAGACCTCTGAAATAGTTGGGAGTAGAGCTGGTCATTTGGCATGAAACTGAGTTTTTTTAAGATGGCAGCTCAACGTACCTATTGCAGAAAGTTGAGAGACAGTGCACATCAACCAAGTGCAGCCTTTTGGCAGTGAGCCATAGGTGTTGATCCAGTCACCACTTCGGCCACATCCTTGTTGGAAAGAGGGCCGAAGCTGGACTTATGGAACCACTATATGGCAGCCTGGGATGATCATCAGCATTGCTATGGTTGTTGCCTTCAGTCTCACCAGCTGCACTACTTGAGAACCAAAGAGAAACCCATGTGGCTCATGTGGCTGCAATCTCTACACCTGCCCCTTGCAGGCGAAGAAGCGACCTCAAGCATGGCAGCAATAGATCTCCTTCCTGAGGTCATGAATGCAGAGTCAGGTGGCTGTCATCTCTACACCTGACCTCTGCCTCCCCCCCCCCAAATCGGGGGGGGGGGAGCTGTCTTAATCACAAGCAGGGCAGTAAGAGATCTCCTTTGGGAGGTCATGAGCGCCTAGCTCATCCCAAGACAACCAGTGCATCTCTGGCCAATGAGCTGAGGGTTGTCATTGCCTTGTAGTCTATGGCGCGGAGTACACAGTTGTAGGCTGAAATATTGTGTGCACTGATCGCCCCCTCTCAGGCTGCCTCTTTGAAGTCCCGTTGAAGTTGAAGTCAACCAATCAAAGATTGAAACTTTAGAGACCTTGGTCCTAAGGGTCTGAGCACTCGGAGCCAAAATTATACAAGTCAGTGAGGCCAGAATGGAAACCTATGGGTTGCCGTCTGGGCAACCTGGAACCTTGGCCAGTCCAAGTTCTTGGATCGTAAGTCTGAGCAAACTGGACCACCAAAGCCAGGATAAACTTCCCAAGCTCCAGGTTCTAAGAGCTTGAATTGTAAATCCAGGCAAGTTGGAGAGAGAAGGAATGCATCCAAGTCTTGTGTGGCACCTTCTGCCATTCATTGGCATTTAGCTCCTCTGGTAGTGACCCCTCCTATGACCCAAGTGTTGCCTTCATTGCGTCCAGTTGCAGTGCCAGCCTTGCCTCCTGCACCTGCGATGGGTCTGACCTGGTGTGAGCAGCTGGCAGACTTCTCAGTCGGTGGCAGCCGCAGCCCCTGAGTTGAGCCTCCCTGAGACCCAGCTTGCACCCTCTGGCTAACAGACTTCTCAGTCGGTGGCCTCTGTGTCCCCTGCTACCAGTCTGCCAGAAGCCCCCCCTTCAACCCCATGGGGGTTGAAAAAACAGAGGCGGCATTTGAAGCTGTGATGACTTCCACAGGAATCTTTGCTACCCTTTTGCCTGGCATGGTGACAGACCCCCTGCTGTCGCAAGCAGCCACCCCATCACCCTTGAATGATGCTCTGTTCATTGAGGCTTTCAGGCCCCACTGTTGCCCTTGCATCTTGGCGGATCCCAGCCATGATGGACATGCCAACCGTCACACCACAGCTGCTTTGAGCAGCTGAACCCAGTGGCAACCGTGGGGCCCATGGAACAGCCTTCTGCACCCATGGATACCACTCCAGCTCTGACACAGGGCTTTCAGCACATCAAAACTGTCATTCAGAGCCTGGTGGGAGACCAAGCTATGGTCCCACCTGAGGAGAGGCAGGGGGAATTTGTGATATCCTGCCTGGGCCTGTCACTGGAGGATAGATGTCACAAGACCCCTATCACTTTCTTGACCTTTGTATTCCTTTCTCGCCTTTTGTAGCTGTGTGGAGTTTTATAACCAGCTTACAGCTAATACTCATGGCACATAGGTTCCCATAGGACCACTGACATCTAGCTGCCTGAAGCAAGGGTGACTCCTCCCAAAGCCAGATGTACAGGGGAAATGGTATTCTGTGCCAGAGGAGATCATCCTTTCTGATCCACTGCTGGTGGATTTGGATTGGGAGGGGCTTGATGCTCGGCAGCCAAAGTCCATCACTACATCTGCTGAGGCCCTCCAGAGACTGGAAGAGGATGCCAGGGGATCCATCCTTGTGGCATCATATTCCTATGTCTCTTTGGCCACCTTGAGGTCACTCCTGGATGACCTCAAGCTCTGTGCATATTAGGGAGGCTGTGAGGGATTGGCTAGACCAGGCATCACCTTTTGCAACTTCATTTTTGCAAGGGGTTGTTATCCAGTTTCAAACCACCAGCACATTGTAGGCTAACCTCCATTTGTTACAGAGGGGCACCTACCTCCAGGTTCAGAGGCCACCTGACCTGATATTTTGCAGAGCTTGAATGGGGCCTCTCTACTTGGGAACTTTGTTTGGATGACATATTGGTGAAGTTGTTCACTAGGCACAGGACTTACACCTGCTCCACGAATCAGACCTGCACAGAGGTGTTGGCCGACTCTGTCCAGGCACTTTCTGCCTTGGGTGCCCCAGCCCTGAATCATGGTGGTCAGAGCTCCTGCTACATTTACCACGTGGCTGAAACTTCAGGTGCAACCGTGGATTAGCGTGTTCCACAGGAACCCCCAAGTGCTCAACTTCCATGCTTAGTGGTTGTTGCACAGCACATCCATGACAGAGGTTTCTCAGAATTGGTCGCAGAGAGAATTGCCAAAAGGCTTCAATCCTCTTCTCTGACTGTTTACATTGTATGTTGGAAGGTGTTTTCAGACTAGTGCCACGGTTGGAGAATACATCCTTGGTCTCTGTGTATTGCAGATATTGCTGACTTTCTGCCTTATCAGTGGGAAGTTCTGCACAAATGCTCAATAACAGTGGAGGGTTTGTGAACAGCCATCTCCTCAAACCTCGTAAAGGGCCCCAATATTTTTGCATTGGGAGCAATCCTTATCTGTTGGCACAAATTTCATCCTTATTCACCAACAGAAGAGCAGCAAGGCAGGTCCTGCCAGGGTGGGACCATCATTGGTCTTAGTCAGGTTGAAGAAGTGGCCGTTTGAGTGCCTTGAGGACCCCAATGGGTGGACCTCAAGTATTGGATGTGGAAAACTTGTTTGTGTGACATGATGGGCTTCTGAGTCCCATCAGGGCAGCCACCATGTTCCAGTTTATGGCACTCTTGTTGTTTAGACTCGATGCAGTCTATAGTTCAGTGCACTTCTTAGTGGGCCTCCTCTGTTAAATTGACCTAATCTCAGACTTGTATCAGGCATTCCTGCCGTCCTGGCTCTGTTACAGCCAGTTGACCTGGGTGTTTGTTGCCCTAGGGGACCATATAGCAGCCACCTGGCACCCTCCAGTTTCACAAATATGTCCTGTTAGATCTCCATGTCTGAAGGAGTAAAAACAGACAGCATCTATCCACAAGGTTGATAGCTATCATGGTGGTGTGTGATTTCGGGGGGGGGGGGGGCTCAGTGTGGTCTCATGCTAGTCGGTAGGGAGAGTTTCTAGCTTTGGCTTCATTATTCTGTTGGTGGCCTCAAATCCACATACCTCTGAGGTTTTCCCTTCAGACGTCGACTCCTCACATGGGCTGATGGTTCTTGCCCAGGCTGTTGTTTCTGCCAGTCATTTGTGATCAATATGCCAGTGATGTTACACCCACCCTTAACTAATACGTGAATTTTTTAGTAATTTTGGTATTAGTAGCTATATTGACCTCTGGACCACCAGTGAAGCCCACCCAACCACCCCGCATCCTTTCTCATGGCTGAAGTCAACTGAGTACTCATCAAAAGAGGAAAGACGTTATGGCGAGCATGTCCACCGGGAATCACCAACAGATCCATAGGTATCGGAAGATGGCGCCACAGGACCATCAGGCTTTGGAACAATCAAGCGACTGAACTCAACTCTATTTCTTCAGCGTTCGACACCCAGACACAGAGGTCTAGGCAATGGCTGTAGAGAGGCATATTTACTGAAAACTGAAATTACTACAAACTTCACGTTTTTACTCTGTGTGTGTTAGAGAGAGAGAGAGAGAGAGAGAGAGAGAGAGAGAGAGGTCATTCCAAATGGTGTGAGTATATATATATATATATATTATATATATATATATATATATATATATATATATATATATATATATATATATATATATATAAGTGTGTGTGTGTGTGTGTGTGTGTAATGTAGAGGTTTCTGTTTCAAAATCGAACGTAATATCATCGCTCTGGCATTCTCCTGCGACGACAGTATTAAATCAACAATAAACAGAGCCATTGTGGCAGGAGAATTATGTCAAATTCGGAATAAGAGATACATTCGATACTGATGCCGGACGAAGTAAGAAATTAGATCATGTATCTTTGGATAGAATGAATTTTGCTATCATATTTAATGCATTTGGTTCGTTTGTATATCCTTTTAGACCGTTAACATGTAATTCTGAGATTTGAAACTTCTCTGTGTATTTTTCGCACCAAGAATGATATATAAAATTATACAGTCAGTGAAATCGCATATCCGTATATATATGGAAATTCACTTCTCTACCATATCTTTAGGATTGTTGTAATACCAGTTAACGATGATGTAGATAATAATTAGAGGAACTGAAACGATCAAACTAAGCATTCTTTGATCTGCAGAATGAAAGCAACCGCCCTCTTTGGGCCACTTCTGTACTTCTTCGGCTGTATCTCAATAGAATCAAAACCTGTCATAAAATGAACGTAAATTTAGCTGTGTCTTTACTTGCATTAATTTTCAGTGATAAAACCATGCGTGCATGCGCTGCACAGCACGGGACGAGACGCTGCCCTATTCCTGAATCGTTGAGGCGGAACGAGGACATCATCAGAAGGGAAGCAAGCTGTGGCTGATTGCTCCACTTCATACCAATACAGCTTACACACAGACAAAGGTTGTAACCAAATCTGACACGTCATCTTTAGTCGTGAGTCGTCAGAGAAAAGATGGATGTGACACAAAGAACATGTTTTGAACCAACAATTGCAAATTTTCCATTTTCCATTGATATTTATCGTTTCAATGAGCATCATGCTTACTATGTTAAAGACAGATGAGGAGGACGCACATATTGTTCACATATGATGACCATCAGATTTTTGATGGAACGTGTATAGTCACATTCGCCCTTACTTTGTGAGGAAAAGACTGACACACGTCCAGTAAGTCGCTAGTAATCTTAGTGAAGCATGATTGTATTCAGTGAACAATTACCATGCACATTATCTCAAACGGGTTTGCTGTTTTCCTGATTAGTTTGTTCAAGAAATATGCCCTATTTCACTGAGCGGGTTCATGAACTATATATTGTTAACAATTTTGTTTGAGAATGTGTCAAAAATATTTATGTTAAAGGCAAATCCAGACATATTAATGGATTATAACTTATCAAGCTTCATCCCTCTGCAAGGACTGTAATTAATCTATTTTAAGTAGTAACGAGCCTGGATGCAATTCCTTGAAAAAAGCGACTTTATGTAAGAAATGTTCACATTTCCAAGGTCTAATACTTCTGCACTGAATACAGCATAGGTACTGACGGTTGTGCATTTCTTCCTGGAGTACAGAAGTACTGCATGGCCATATCCACAAATTTAACTTCCCCTAATTTTCTCGGAAAAAGATTTCCACAAGTGTTATGTTCTCAAAGCAACCAGTAAGGTCTATCGTATCAGATGTACACAGAATCTTCCAAATGATGTTAGTCCTGAGAAAAAAGGCCAAATATTTGTCCGTCTGGAATATTGGAAATGATTATGCAGTATATTGTCTGTCTGTTAAGAAAAATACCCACCTCAGGCTGTCAGTCATTTCTGAGTCGAGTTGGTTCACCTTTATCTGACCCAACTTCAATTGATTTTCTTTTTCATTGCGTAGGGAATACAAAAAAACCACACATTTTTTTTATATTTCGAAATTCTTGCATGAAAGGCAGCCAGAGACGAGAGAGGCTCTCTAGAAAATTTATGAATGTGTTTTTGTGTGTATTATGAACACTTATACAACCATTCCTGAGCTGCTGTTTTTATGAAAATTAAAATTTGCTAAACAATACAGAATTTTTGAACTGATGAAAATAGATATTGCTCAGTTTTCGCATACATAAATGAAGCATTTTTACAATTCTAGTCAGGATGTCATATTTCAAGATTAAAATTAAACATAGTCTAATTAACATTTAATGAAGACCAGGTTGATGTTTATATTATTCTAAAGTAAACAAACACTTGTTTGGTTAGAGTAGGGAGCTTACAAATTTTGCAAAGGACGTGTAAGATTCATATATAGATTTTATAAACTTCAAACTGAATTAAATAAATGTTATACTCCTTCTAAGTATGGTTAAACATAAATTCAAAGTACACCTTAACTTGTTTGGTTAGAGATTACAATGTTTATGAAGATTAGGCAAAATTTACATAATTTTTTACAAAACTTTGTAGAATTCACTAAATGTAGGGAATCATTGGAATCCTAAGTATTTTTTTGGTCGTAGTTGATATGCAGGGTTATTAAGAAATCCCAACATATTTCAGTTAAAAAAAACAATTTGGACATACGGTAGATACGGAAGCCTATAATGACTACGAAAAAAAATATAAAAAAACCTCGAAATTTCGACTCTAAAATCTCGAAAATTCGACTTTTTTCTCGAATTTTGGAAGAAAAAGTCGAAATTGTGAGAAAAAATCGAATTTTCGAGAAACATCCCGAAACTACGAGATTTAGAAGCCAAATTCCGAGTAAATAACTCGAAATTCCGAGATTTAAAACTCTAAATATCTAGAAAAAATTAGAAACTTCGAGTTTTAGTCATTAATTTTTGGTGGTCCTTATAGGATCCCGTAGGTGGAAGGCCCACCTACATAAAAAATGGAAAGGTAAAAGAAACAAATCATGGCCATTTCGGTTTGGAATCTTTATTTCTCCATGTTACACGAAAGAATATGCATGGCTCACAGGCAGCTGAACAGACATTTGCACAAACGTGGTTTGAAGGAATCTAGTTCATGTGCCCGTGGCTTATCAAAAGAATACATGTCTTATATTTCGGTGCTCAAAATGTGATTTTATGAGAAAAGACTTACATTAAACCGTTATTAGATACGAATCCCGTACATCAAACAATGATTCAAATTCGGTTCACGTTCCATGATTATTAGTGCAGGAGTTGTGACTTGGTCAGTTCACCTGTAATATCTGCTATCGAGCGCGTCGTGTCTTGTCATTTACCTTACTCTTGTCGTTGACGTCGGTCTGCTCTCTGTTAAGTTAAGTTGTGTTTACTTTCTTTCTGTTACTTCAAATGGATAATATCATGTGTTTGTCTTGTGTTGTTTTGTCTGATCCATCCCCCACGCTTATTAAATTTACTTTATCTTTGTAATTTCTTTATTTTTTGGTACTCGAGAAGGCTTTATATGGAGCCCAACCGTATTCTTAAATCGTTTGAATATGTAACCAAGAATAAGGCCATATGGCCACACCAGTGAAAACTAATATTCAGAAGCCTTGCGCGTGCGCAATGTCGGACACTGCAAAGCTACCCAAAATGTCCTTGTTCTATACAAAGGATTGTTACAGAAGTTGTGCACTTGATATTTGATTAGTGGCCTCGGCCTAAATTTTCACGATCATGATCCCATTTTTAAAACAGACTTTTTTTAGTAATAACAAAAAAAAAAAAAAAAAAATAAAAAAAATAAACCGACTAGAGCGATTTGGAGCTTGATGTACAGTTTGACCAGAAGTGCAACGTTTAGAGGTCAAACGCATATAGTCCCACTGAAAAACATTTTTTTCTGCCTCACAACATTTTTGTGCACATGAAATATCAATATTGCTGAGGCTCACAGGTTCTTGTTCCCACCAGGATTTCACTTTTGTACTGAGCTTGTAGGAGTGATACGTTTTTTTCCCCTAACTTTAACCAATGTTTCTATGGTCACAGCCTTTTCATTGAAAAAATAAATTGGAGGGTCATATATCTTGAGCTGCCATCCGAGTTTAGGGTAATACTGTTCAATATAAACATTATCTTCATACTCTGTTATTCCGAATTATCAGATGGTCACTCTGACCATAATTAAGGATACCATGACCTGCTTACGACAAAAAACAAACAAATTTCAACTTATTTGCATGATGCAGAGTTTTTGGACACAAGTATCATTAATAAATATTGTATTCAGACGACTTGAAAATCAAAGTCATAGAGTTATCGAGAAAAGTGTTTTATCAGTCTGCACCCTCATACATGCCAATTTTACAAATGCTAAATCTCATAAATGGTCCAATATTTCAAGATTGAACATCAGAAAATAAGACGTTCATGTTGGTTTTTCATGCATCTAATGTCTCACAGAGCATAGGGTCAATTCACACCTTTTTATAACTTAATTGAAAGCGAGTCTATGGTGTCAAACGCATCGTCTCACGTAAACGTTTACATGAAGAGTAAAAATATACATTTAGCAAACATTTTGTTAAAATTTGCTGACTTGTAATTGTGACTGCATCTCTCATTTAGTCGATCAACAACTTCAGTGGTACAGCATATTTCTAGCTACATGCAGTGACAGCACAAGGACAGAATATGTACATGGTAATGAAAACGTTCATATAGGAAAAATGTGAACTTCAACAATTTTGCACAACCAGAGGTGTACAGGACTTGGAAATTGTAAGGTGGGTATGATTGTGTCGGGCAGGGGATATCTCTACTTGTAAAGACTTGTTTCTTGCATACATTCCGTTTTACAAGTTTGCCGCCACAAAGTTGCAATATTTGGCCACTCAGGTTTTCATTGTAATGTCAAAATGGCGCTCAACTTGACTCAAAGCAAGAAAAATTTTGTTGGGATCTGTGTGTCCTCTGGCTTAGCCAGTCCGTAAAAGTGCACAATCAAATGTCTTCACACCTCAAACAAGTAGAAACAACATATACCACGGCCTACAGCGGTATATACTAATGACAAATTTGCACATTACCCGTGCACGATGTCATACACTTACGGGTCGACCCTGAGTCATTTCTATGCCTTTCTATGAGGATTACAGAGTTCAGATATTATTTTGGGAATTTGAAATAAACAAGGTGTGTCGAAATGCATAAAATGTAAATTTTCTATTGGCGAATCAAGTCCTACAAGTTTTATTTATGCATTTTCTCACACCGAAAACAATCAAAGTTCTTCAGGTTTAGCCTTACACGCTCTGCATTCCTAATTGCGTGAAAGCTGATTAAGCGTCAGTAGAGATGCAAACCATTGAGCCATCTTTCAACAAACTATACTCTTTGGATGTTTAAATATATGTACTCATCACCCTTTAATCGAGACAAGTATGCACTTTGAATAAGTTTTAGAGAGGAAGTACTTTAACCTAATTATTCTGAAAAAATTCAGACCTAAGATCCAGTTATTAAACTGGACCAAAGAGAAGGGCAATGAGATCAAGATCTTTTCAATAATATGAAGAATCGGATGTCATAGTCCCTTCAGATACAAAAACAGACCATCAATACCAGTTGAAACATTGTAATAAACGTGATAGATAACAGCTCTTGAAATATTGTTTTCAGTAGTCGTACCTTTGCTGAGGCTACTTTAACATCGCTAGTGACAAAGAACTCTGCAGAAAGGGAAGGAGACCAAGCAAACATTTTGATGTTTGCTTGTTTTGAAGACCCGATAAGCTGCAATCTCAACCCTCTTTGACGCAAACTATTCAAATGTTCTGTGATGGATATTATTGTGACAAATAATAATGATTTATCACAGGCGGATAATCATTACCACTTATATAAAAACTCGCCAGTACTTTTGGACCTGTGTCCACTATCGGGGCAACCTGCTCCATTGAGTTTCGTCTTTGACGCAGTGGGGCGCTTGGCACTCTGCCTATTGCTGACCCGTATATCATTGCCTCAGTGCGACTTCTACGTTTGATACAGAATACTACTTCAGGGGACTACAACCGGTCACTGTTTGTCGTTGTATTTACATTTTCAGGTAATGCTCACTCTGTTAAAGTCCCACTATATATTGTCCATTACATTCAATTGACAAATTAACCTTCCCTTAACACTAATCACACATATATGTTGGACGCTACCTCTTCAAAATATCCAATGCAGTTGGTTGCCATTGTGAAAATAGGGAGTTCTGCACCCAATGCCAATGGTTTGTAAATGAGCATTGCCATTGGGACGATCTTGCCGAGTGGGGGTGGGAAGAGGGTTATAATATATGAAACCAAAAATATATGTTTTGCAATGATTTTAGGTATCAATAATGATGTGGATGCTGTGACAGTGATTCACTTTGATATCCAAATCAAGTGTACTTTTGTGAGACTGCCCCGCAATCAATGCATTAATTGCGCAAGGTTCAAAGCAAAATGGCGTCCGAGCGTGCCGTGTCGCATTTGGATTTGTAACTATGATAACTGCTTCAGACACAACCGAGCCGGCAGATTAAAGTTAAGATTGTAAGACCTCTTTTAAAATACGTTGACGACTCTTTGCTCTGACAACTCGGAGAACGGACACCTGAAACCTAGCGATACCAGATACCGATACCGCACCAATCGTGGCTATATATTCAGCAGCTGTGCTTTTTTCCCCGTCCCAAGTTGACCGTCCAGATAAGTTGAAATTAAAAAGCTGTGTTTGAGTTGACTGTACTGCAAAATAACGGCACACGTTAGCCAGCTTTTCTGTTAGCTTTGTCTTACAACTTCGTTACGGTTGATTTGAACGACTTTTTTTTTACGGGTGGTTGTTTGTTTGTGGGGTGATTTTGCTGGTCGGTCGCCTGTTGCAGCTGGTCTAAGGTTGTCCAACTGGAGCATTATAGCAAAATTTTGCATCACAGTTCTTGAAACATGCTACAGAATTTAGCCAAAATAAGTGTTTCTCATGTGAAAAAGTTTATTGAGAAAATGATCCAGGGAATGTAAATTTGCTGCTGCAAGACCTGACGCGCAAGACCAGCACCGCGGTGTTGCGCGTCAGGTCATTTTACATTGCAAAAGCACCCGTGCTAAGGAAATCTGGTCGTTTTGACCAGGTGGGGACTGGGTTCGGTAATTGCAGGTACTACTGTACCATGATTATACCTATTCCCATGCAGAACCTGCCAGGGTATATCAAAGAGAGTGAATGTAAGAACATTTTCAAAAATATGGTGAAATCATTCTTGATGCTATTGGACCGCTGTATATATCTATAGTTTCAGTATCTTAGTGTTATCAGGGACCTGCAATTTATATATATATATATATATATATATATATATATATATATATATATATATATATATATATATATATAAATATATATATATATATATATATATATATATATATATGTATCAGGTCCCTGCAGTTATAAAAATTACACCTTTGGTGCTTATGTTTATTCGTATATTGATTTATTGAAAATTTCGATCAATCTTTTAATTCATAAATAATTAAAGCATTTCAGCTACAAACCTGTGCAAAACAACTTAGTATTTCTCCGATTTCATACTTGCATTTCTGTTATTTTCATGTTGTGGTCCACCACGGAAATAAGCCAAGGCAAGATTCCCTAGGCATTTGGTACTCACATTTCATGCATCATAGCTTAGTGTGCTTTCAGCAATTATATTGCACCACCCTGGCATATGTGTGCATAAAATATTATCAATCAACATTCATTGATAAAAGTTTAGTACATTCAGGCCTAGTGGTTATCTTAATGTACTTTTTCTTTTTGCTTTTGTAGAGAAAATACACAACTTACTAATTGCGGGATGATTTATCTGCTAATTTTCCCTGAATTAATAATCATAATATGTGTGCAAAAATTCTCTAAAGCCTTACATGTATGAATGCAAAATTTGTCCTATCTTAATTGATAACATGGCGATGTTTTTTTAAACTAATTTTTGCTAATTTTCTTCAGATTTTTTAACAATTTGAGGGAAAATAGCCAAATCAGTACAATAATGTCTAAAATGTTGTGATTTCGGCAACCATGTGAAGGCAAGATACTTGAAACTCCCCAGACAAACCATTTTGCATGCTCAAATTCAAAACGTTTCGTAAGGGGGGGGGGGTGCCCACAGACACCCCTAGTATGCCATCGGCACTTTGGGCCGTGTAGGTCACATTTGGGCCACTGAAGAAAATTACGGACATTTTTGGTCCACTTGGGTCTCTGAATGAGTTTGTAACACTGGCCTGGGTCGACCAGTATTTATTAGGGAAGGGCGGCTTAAACTGCTTTTTTTGTTCCATTAATTTTAGGGTTGGGCCCTTTTAGTAGGGTCTGTTAGGTTACCGGAACCGCACATTTATTTTTGTTATGCCTTGGGTAATTTGGTCATTTGTTGAAACATGTTGAAAAAATGTATGTTCTTTCCCCTTTTACACATTACCTCTTTTGATGTCAGTTTAATTTGTTACCTGGGCACAGCTGGAAGCACTTGTGTCATAAAAATATATTTGTGATTACAACTGTGCAATGGTATGTGTCTTGCACTAATGTGACTATAATGAAGCAAATGGCAGAAAAATGAATAGTCACGATTGGTGCTCCCATTTCCCCCCCCCCCCTTATGCTTCACAATAGCTGCCTTAGTTCATTGTATATATTGTGCAATTCTCGCAAATCAATTTTAAATAAATGTCCAATTTTGGAGTAACGATCATAGTAGTTTTATTTGCATTTTGGAAAATTTTTACTATTATTACTATTGCTGTTGTTGTTGTTATCATCATCATCATCATCATCATCATCATCATCATCATCATCATCATCATCATCATTTAAATAGTCGCGAAGTTTGGCATATGCAGCTGGTAACACCTCGTGACCTAATACTGTACATTAACCTGAGCATTACCAACGAAGCGTTTCTTGTCAATGTTTTTTCTTCAATTTATACAGCTGTTATTTGATACAGTGCTTCTGAATCTATCTTTGTTTGTATTCAGTTGGTATGATGATGATGATGATGATGATGACGACGACGACGACGACGACGACGACGACGACGACGATGACGACAACCCTTAAACCGCATGGATTTGATTATATTATAGGGCGTGACTAGACTGTGTCGGTGCTATTTTTTGACATGGTCGAGGGAGTGCAGAGATGGGGTTGGTTCATCACTAAGGCGACATTCACAAAGGAGTATAAATGACGATACCACAGCAACGAGTGATCGCCAGTTGCGGCGGTGCAGTCATTTCCACTCTTATGTGACTCTTATCACAATCTGCAACTCTTCATAAACACAACGCCCATTATCTCTGCTCATGTGTCCTTCACCTTGCAAACTTTCCCACTTAAGCCGACCGTTAATATCGCCTTGCATACTTTCTCCCTTAAGCTGCTTGACAACGACCGGTAATATCAAATGCCCTTTGTATTGTTTTCATTCTTCAATTTCACGTTTAGGTACATTTTCACAACTAAAGTTGAAGAAGAGACCCAGTGGGATAACATAGCATGGTCAAAACCTTTCCACAGTGTATCTTTGGCTCTTTGCTGCCAGTGCAAGCCAAGGAAAATTGTGCTGCAGTTTGGCGACGAAAGCTGCTCCTTTTGGGAGAGAATTTGGGAGTAATCTTTTGTGCTAACATAACCTTGGTTGTCTCGAAAACGAAAACAATATTTACTTTTATTCGTTCCCATACGTAGACACATTTATTAGACAAAATTGATAGGAAGAGGAAGGTGTGTCTGTTTGTTGGTCGCGAGAGTTCTTTCCTACTTCCTTCCCACCGTTTATTTATGCATTCATATGGGGTGCATAACTGAATGTAGCACTACGGCTATCATTGTATATTTGGATAACTTAATATCATGGTCTTTTACAACCATTAAACTGTGACGGAAAACATGTTTATAGTTTGGGTTGAAATAATAGAGTAGATAAGTTCCAGTCGTTTACATTTTCGACCACGAGTGTATTCTCTACAAAGAAATGTTTGTATCCAGTGAAGCCAATCAAACTGGTGGATAGTTTAATGTCTTCTGACTTATACATGAAAGCAACCTATATATGGAAGCTATACTTCAAGAGTCACATTCAAAGATATCGAAGCAAATGCATCCACAGACTTATATTTTAAAGATTGACACAGTCAAACAGAATCAGACATGTGCGGGTGTTCCAGTTTCTTCATCAGTTTTATATTTTGTGTACCTGAACGCAACCAAAACAATTTTGAACAATTATCATTTCAATATTTTAACTGTACGATAACTGAAATGGATCCTGACATTATGCCCACAGTCAGCTCAAGGGGATCATTTTGATACAGAGTAATCGTATGTTGTGCGTCACAGGAAAAAGTATTAAGTTCCTTGTAGTTGCGAAATAATAATCCTAAATGCAGCCTGGATTTTAGTAAAAGTTTATTACAAACAAGCTACTATGTTCTTACATCATGTTTGTTCTTGGGAAACACTTTAATCATTATCTTATTAAGAAGCCAATAACGAAGGTACACTGTATTTACAAATTTGCACAGTGTAAGGTTCCTGTCGCTCTATTGATTTGTCGGCAGATGGATTTAAACTTAAATAAAACTCTGTGCTTATGGCATACGAATAAAAGGAAAGCTTGTCAGATTAAATTTACCTTTGTATCCTTACTAGATTACTAGAGCTCGTATTTGTACACGTGGCAATTCGCATCTACAAAGAATCGTAACTTTAATTCCATAAAGATAAATCCCATGAGAAGAATTGTCCGTTAAGCTGTTCAAAAGGGGGAAGACGTCAGAAGCTGTTTTATGATCTGCTGAAATTAAAGTATTCATGCGAATAATCTGAAACCAAAGATCCTTCTGATAGTTATTTGTATGATTAGGTACACGTGTACAAGATTTCTGTTTATTCAACCATGCTGCTGATATAAAACAGCCGCACTTACATGTCTGATATCACATCAGCATCAGTTTTGCAAAAGAATTACTTTCTTTTCATTGATTAATTTTCGCATACAGGATAGGAAACACTGTTATATAGAGGTGACAAAATGCCAATATAAATATGTTTATACTAAAATAGGGCATTCAATTAATTTCAGCATAAATTCGAGGATCATGCGTCATCGTTTTTCTTGAATTGCCTCTTGGTTTTCACAACAGTACACATCCCATGTTACTCAATTGTAGAAAGCAATATACATAGGGAAGTAAATCATTAAGAAATCACTTAAATGTATTAACGTAGACAAATATGGTCTAATCAACATATAAACGCTTGAATTAGACTGAAACAGAAGTTGGTATCTGTTAATCTCTCTCTCTCTCTCTCTCTCTCTCACACACACACACACACACACACACACACACACACACACACACACCGTCTTGACGAACTCTACATGTTTTGCCGTGTAGAACACTCGCGCAGGGAATTATGTGCCAATGAATGTGTGTTGTGAGCTCAATAGATTCTCCATCTCCAACATTTTGCTAATGCGGTTCAGGCAAGCACAACTTATTAAGTCTCTTCCGTAGTTCTATTGTAGGATGTATATTCAAATATTAGATTGGTCAAGGGATGCTAGTGGTTCATTGATTGGTAGCGTACGACAATAGAGTGGAATTGGCTGCCCTGGAAGAAGGCAGTCCGGTTCTGCTGGTCGCTTCAGCATCACAACTATATGTTTCAACAAAAAGCTGTCTAAATTTACGACTGGTTAGGATATATATAAAGAAATTAACTGAAGAATTGATTATAGCCATCATATCTCCAACGGCCGTGTAGTAGTAATGCCATCGGCCACACATACGGAACTTTTTATCCACCACTGTCCAAAGAATATGATCCACGAATGTCGGCGTTTGACAGCAGATAAAAACAAAAACAACGACCACCAGGACCAGGGTGATGTCTTGCTGGTAATCATTCCTTCCCATTTCAGTGCGTTTTCTTTGTCTTTTCTTTAGCGCTATGATCAGGTTGTAGTTAAGAAAACTCAGAGACAGCAGCGGCCCTCCGTGAATAATAATAAAATACAGGATGTTTGCATAAATGATTCTGTAAAGTTTATTGTAACCGAAGGCACTTACTTCAAAAATAACGGCTGATTGATTGTAACCAGTACACATTTCTACTCGTTCATATTCGAAAAATCTTGGAATGTTGTAGAGTAGAGAAAAGAGCGTAACGTAAATCACCTGTTTTCTGGCCTGCTGCAGGGAACACAGTTTGGCAGCAAATGGTTTACACACGGCGAAGTATCTGTTTAAAGACACCAAAACGGTAAGCAAAATAGTTCCAGTGTAAGGAATCAAGTAACACGGCCACAGGTAGGGTAATATCATGGGGTATGCGTCAAAGTAATTCTGAATCCAGCCCGTGTATGGGTATATGGGCGTCATTACATAGAGAGGCACGGCTGATAACAAAACTAAGGAATCCGCCACTGCTAGCGCCTGTAGTAAGAATGATGTTGCTGACTTACTATTATCCCTGCACAATACGATGAAAGAAACCGTATTTCCAAATAATCCAAGCAAGCAAAACAGACCTACAATAATTGTATATACAGTGAAGTCAAACACAGCACAGTTTTCCGTGATGTTAGCAGCCCCACTCTGCTGGCTAACATTGCTCACATTCAGACACTGAATCATGCTGGATGGCTTGTCTTGCGCTGTTGTTATGCTGCGGCAGAATCTATCTTTCACCAGCAGCAAGCGAGCTGCTGATGCGAGGCAAGTTCACTCTACGAATGATCGGTCGTCCACGTACTTGAATAATGCATGATGTTCTTTACGCACAGTTCACAACAAATCTGAAAGCAAAAAGAAAAATATTGTTTCGTTAAATTTATCTCATGTGATTGCCCACATGAAATGTGGCTTGAGAGACACGGAGAAAAAACGTATGAGTGAGAGATACTGAGTGTGGCCAGAGTTATATAGCTACTGACTCAAAAGCGGCGGATCTGCAGAGCGCTGTGCACAGGCCGTCCGACAACTGTCATTTGAAACAGGAAAACTCACATTGGGAAATAAGATCGTGTGTGGTTTTCAGAGAGCGTTCCATTGGCCAAAGATCCAGAGGAGGAAACCTTCATGCTCTTGCTCATCTCCTGTCCTTCAAAAGACACTGTCTTATGTATATAAACGGCAACTACTAGGGAGCCACACGATTAAATTATGCAGATTGCATTAAAGCCACGACCATCTATTTTTTATTACACACACACACACACACACACACACACACACACATATATATATATATATATAAATATATATATATATATATATATATATATATATATATATATATATACACTGTATATAGTACTATATGACTTCTGACTTCCATCTGGGCATAATATAACCGCGTTTTCCTGGTCAGCACGTCGCAAATGACCATCATTGGTAAATGCAGGGACGTGTTGTAGACTTGACAGCAGGTCCGTGGTCAATGTAAATCATTTTACCTGTGAATGGAAAATCCTTTATGAAATGTCGATTGGAGAGTCACTGAAGTAAGTGCAAGATCCAAGGAAGTGGTTCTTATCTTGTGTTACAATACCTACGACCCTCGGTAAGCCGGTCTGAACGTTATGTAGGCACATTTACTTTTTCTATTAATTTGCATATAACACTAGTGGAAATCGGTTTGTGTAAAGAAGTAATAGCTGGATTGGCGCATTTTTGAGAGTGTAATATACATGTATATATTCTTGTTCGTGTAAATTCATTGTCCGTCATGGAAATGTAGATTATCTGCTAAGATCCTAGCAGCCATTCATGCGTTTGTGATTCTTAATAGGAGGTATTTGCTTCGGAAGAAGTTTTACATGTGCTCAGAAGATAATAACCTGACTTTGCTTAAATCATATTGCATGTCGCTCTATACAGCTCAGCCACGGTGTCAACACACTATTAATGGAATGAGAAGACTAGTATTCTGCTACAATAATTCATTTCGATGTTTCTTACGTTATCCTAAATACTGTAGTTCTAGTTCTATGTTTGTCTCCAACACAGTAAAATCCTTTTCGGAAGTACAGAGGGCATTAATTTACAATTTTTCTGTGCAGACTGACCAGATCCAACAATGCAATAATACAACAAGTGCTAAACAGTGATATACATTGGTGCTCACCATTGTGGCGGACATAGTTCATTACTCGGATGCCAAAATTGACAAGTTTGCTCGTATCTGCTCCCAGAGAGGAGGGTGGGGTGGGAGGGGTACTGGTAGAGACACCATGCGGTCAGGGACCGCATTCCCTTTCTATCTCATGCCAAATGCGTGAAAGTTGGGAAAGTTGAATCCCTATTTTTCCCATTTCAAAGCTGAGCAATCGGTCAGAAAAGCTAACCCTTCGAGAGCATATATATTAAAGTCATTTAATATTATATTTCTATGATGTTTGTATCCTCTCTGTTGAGCTACAGTCCATTTCCAAATGCTAGCAACAGAGCGTTTTAGACAGGCAACTCTGCAGCTTGCGCCTCTTCCCGTCCCAGCATCCTCTGCGGTGGAAGTTACTTTCACACCAAATACACATGTGCAAGGCTATCCGCGAAAGGGGTTATGGTCTAAAGCCTTAAATGTGCTGTCTCAGTAGTTTTTTTTTTTTTTTTGCTTTGTTTTTGTTTTTAGCCACCATGTCTACCTCTAGCTTTTTTTGTATGTATATTTCTGCACAATGTATATTACGTACTTATGATTTTTATCATTCACTGTAAAATTGTATTCAAACGTGTACTATGGACCAGCTTTTCAGTGTCTGAAATAAAGCTTATCTTATCTTATCTTATCATATTTAACTATATTAACTGCATGCAGACTTGCTTTGCTCCCGTCGGTTGCTAAGCAACAGGACTACGCCTCCGCCGTGAATGAGGGCTACTGAACCAGCTATGTAACTGCACCATCAAGACATAACATTTTTTTTTACCAAACAAATCAAATTTTTTAAATTGTTCAGCGTCATGTATGTTCAAGAGTTTCGTGAATGACCCCTCTTAAAGGCAATATGCATCGCCCAGGCCATCAGATGGCTCCCAAGGTTCTTATTAGATGGCAATACATACAGGGGTGAGCCAGATGATCCATGAGCAAAGAGAACTGGAAAAGATTTGCTTCGCAGCAAATCTGGGTGCCTTCAAAATGAGAACATTTTGAAATGCTACACTTTGCCATTGTTCAACATAAACTAAATTTTATGTATTACGCAAATTTCCATAAATTATAATGCTACAACTATGGTTCTTGGTTTATTGGGTGTAGCCATGTTACAAACTTATAAAGTGAAGGTTGTATGACTCTACATTCTGTACTAGTTTTGAAGCAATATAAGACTTTAATTTTATGCATTTGCCTAATTTACATTAATTAAAGCCTACAACTTTGGTCGGAATGGCACCTCTATGTATAATAGTTTTGAAGTTATTCAAAGATTTAAATTTCTTGTATTCATCTTATTTGCATAAATAAAAATTGTACAATTTTGGACCATGGTTCATTGGATGCAGCTATGCCACACACCCATAAATTGAACTTGGAATGGCACCTCTATCTACAATAGTTTTGAAGCTATTCAAGCTAAGTGCATATATTCACCTAATTTTTGCAAAAACTAAAATTCTATAACTTTGGTTCATAGTTCATTGGATGTGTCTTTGTCACAAACCTACACATTGAAGTTGGAATGGCATCTCTATAACAGTTTTGGAGATATTAAACTTTAAAATTTTTGAAAGCCCCTTATGAGCATAATTTGAAATTCTACAACTTTCATATATTTTCCATTATATTGACATGTTTCACAAACCTATTAAAATTTTGTGTGTATCTGCAATAATTTGGAAGATATGGAGTTTTTAAATTTTAGAAAGGCCCTAATTTGCATCATTTTAAGCATGTCGATTGTTCCAAATCAGATAGTCAACTTCCCTACTAGCTCTGTTACCATGCCAAGTTTAAACATTGTAGCTTGCACTTCTGGAAATTTTGTTTACTGTCCATCGACAGATGTCTCAAACCTGCATGTGTAAATTAGAACTTTGTGTCTATCTGCAATGGTTTGGAAGATATGGAGCTTTTAAAATTTTAGTTGCCCCCAATTTGCAGAATTTTAAAGATCATGACTTTTCAAAGTCATGTACTTAATTTCACTGGTAGGTCAGTCACCATGGTAAGTTTGGTGGTTTTCGAAATAGTAGGGTCCGAGAAAAACTTCTGACAAATCTGGTGGTAAAGAAGAGAGAGAGAGAGAGAGAGAGAGAGAGAGAGAGAGAGAGAGAGAGAGAGAGAGAGAGAGAGAGAGAGAGAGAGAGAGAAAGAAAGAAAGAATTTTTGGAAAAACAAAATGTCTTGGTTGGCACCCAGACATAATCATTTTCAGGCAGGAAATGGGTCGTGTTAAAACAACCATCACACATGTGCTCCCACAGCCTGGCAGTGCTGACTGCCAAGCTGGGATTACTGGCTGACTCGGTCATTCTCACTTACAGGGTAGCTGTGAACCAGTACACAACATGGATGCAGAGCCCATGTCAATTACAATGTTTCAATATTTTAATAATATAAGAGAATATTTCCAACATATCGTTTATGACATATCCAAGATGCCTAAGTATAGCAGAAAACCCACCTGGGCTTGTGTTGGTGTCAGAACGAAGTCCCACTACACCACAATGTGAATGGAATGGAGCTTTTATAAGAGGGTGCAGCTGCAAGCAGCTGGAGGCTTTTTGTCCTGACATTATTGCACTAGCTTTTTGCTTTCTTGAGTTTTTACGGTCGGGCTCTCCAGACTGTCGTTAGTTACTTTAGGGGCTGCAGGGTCAAAAGTTAGAAGTACCTACTTCTGATATGTTGTAAAAGTTTAGCTTGGATTCCACCACCATCAGTTCCTTGTGCGGGAACCATATTATTCTGCTTCTGAAAACTTTGTTTATTTCTTAAATATATTTTACTCGTAAATAGACTTCCCTATAAAACATCTGATATGTTGATAGTCTAGCCTGGATTCCTGCGCGATCAGATCCTCAGCGGGAACAATATTATTCTGCATGTCAACCTTTCCTTGAAACTTATATTACTACGCCGTAAAATATAGTTCACAGATAAACATCAAAACAATTTATTCAATTCGACTGAAGTTTTACACAATCAATATTTTCACATCTAATATTGAACAAATATTTCTCACTATGTACAAATAGTAGCAAAAAAATCAATACTTTGCTCTCTGACGCAAATACAACATGTGATGCGTATTTGCACATTATTCTCCCAATTCATTCACCTTTCTGAAACAATAATACTAGAATGTCGCTGGACAAATTATTTAACTGCATCTCCCTTCGCTGATAAATAGTTCTCTCTTCAACCTTCTTGTCCGTTAAACTATATCCACCCAATGAGCAAATACTCAGTGCTAACGTTCGTTGTAAAATAAAATCATTTTCCTGATTACAGTTTTACTTTTTCACACAAGATTCCGCACATATATATTCATGCATGACAGTATATACAGCCAACACTGATGTGCGCGTATGTACACAATCATCATGATGTAAAAGTACGCATAATTATGCATATTAATCAGCGTCACTCGAATTGAGTAGCACTAAATGTGTTTCTTCTGTCCATACAATAAGGGTATGCTTTAAAAATATGGTACATTTCTTAACAGCAATGACTTACATTGCCATGATAATATGATCGCCAGTGCATGTATACTTATTACCATTTGTTCATTATTGTTGAATAAAATTGGTTTCATATATAGGTGCCCAAGGTTGCTGGTTCGAGACCCGGCCGTTCTGTGCTCACAAAACATATATATTTTCGGTGCTCCTTTGAGACTTGTGGATTTACATATGTACAGTCCCCGATCTGGGACAACTCCGAACACAGTACTTCATTTGTATTGGAATTAATACAATGAACTGGGTCGTGTCGATTGGTATGGCATTCACGCTTACCTGCTTCCATCGAACCATTCTTTTTAGGAATGGGGATTTGGTACATTTGGTATGAAAAACATATACAAAAAAATGGTGTTCATTGTCTTCTCTCATGCATTATGTAGTTCTCTCTGTTTGAATCTACCTGGAAGGCCATCACCAATTATCTTTATATTTTACAGGATTTTATATTCTTTATCCCTTTCTGAACGTTCACGACAGTTCCTTTAGAAGAAGACTTGTTACTTTTATCATAGAAGCTCATTGGGCCCTGCTTAATACATGAGTCTGCCCTGCTTTCTGTCAAGCTCCTTGCTGCAGACTAGGTGGCAGCACAGGATCCCTGTTGGTTTAAACATATTTTATTCCATGAAAAAAAAAAAAAAAACAAAAAAAAAAA
This sequence comes from Hermodice carunculata, assembly GCA_964020975.1. NCBI lineage: Eukaryota > Metazoa > Annelida > Polychaeta > Eunicida > Amphinomidae > Hermodice > Hermodice carunculata. Next base: position 39,456,586 of record OZ026630.1, read on the forward strand.
CAAAAAAAAAAACCCCCCCAAAAAAAACAAAAAAAAAACCCAAAAACAAAACAACAACCCCCCAAAAAACAAACAAACAAACAAAGAAACAAACAAACAAGCAAGCAAGCAAGCAAGCAAACAAACAAACAAAACAAACAACTTGCCGACAGGCTCACAAGCCTGTATTAGGGCCTATTGTACAATACACGTGTGCAAGGCTATTTTAACGGAAACCCTGTTAATATGAAAACTCTAACTGCAGCATGCACGTTACCCTCTCCCCCCCCCCCCCCTTTTGCATCTTTATCCGGTCATATTGAAGAACTGATTCAACAGTTTCAGCACATTAACCACATCGACATTTTCTCACAATTGAGTACAAAACTTTTGATGAAAGCACAACATTGTAGAAAAAAGACTAAGCAGGTGAAATTTTACTATAAATCATACCATCGTTGAATACCGGTCTGAGCGGGAAAGTGTTAATGCGGGCAAAAATCAATCAAGTTAGAGGCCTCCTATCAACTGTTTGGCTGCTGAAGCATCAATAAGGACATAAATACTGTGCAACATTCTAGAAATATTGAGTTGAGATTGTGCAGTGTTCCTTAGGTGCACCCAAAAATGGACAGGAAAACTGAGGGCTTATGCTTAAAATGATCGGTTTATTCTTTCGGATTTCACACCTACTCAAAGAATTGATTAGGAAGTTTCAAAATAGAATTGTAAAGCAGCCGGTCCTCGGTCCAAGCTTTTAAGCGCTGTCAGCAAAATTGATTACAGTAACTTCTTTTGATTAAAACCTCGGACTATCCAAAAGCAATAGTATACCCATCAACTTGGTCTGTTTTACAAGGCAAATGTAACGTACCTCAAATAACAACCGACCCATGATTTCTGTCGACCAAGATTCATGTGTATAAATCTGTCTTATTGATGGTAGAATCAACGAAATTGTGCCGTCAAAAACACTGCATTTATTCAAATATCAAACGCTCATATACATTAAATAAGTAACATAGCAATGGTTTTGCTTTTGTATTGACCACATAAACTCAACACGTGACCATACTTCTTTCAATCCATTTTGCAGTGACACACAGCGACCAATGGAACTCATTAGTGGAGGATATTTTACCCAGTGTCAAAGTAAGATTTTTAGTATCTCTGTCCTGGCAATGATCTGAAAGGCAGTTTTCTGAGCAAGCTGCAACCGATTTGCCAGGTGCACAATGTGCACACATACTGGCGCTTTCAAAGCTATAATGTGGGTAACTTTATGAAATCGAAATTGTGTCGGCGTATAAAAATAGAGGTAGATATACGGTATATAATCGTCAAATCGTGGGGGGGGGGGGGGGGTCATTTTTAGCGCAATACTGCAACACAACACAACGCATAACATCGATATATCAATTTGTTTCTCACGCTTTTGGTGAGAACTTACTTAATGAGAAGGGTTGTTTTGTGAAAATGATGAAAATCACACTTAAAAAAAAAAAATTCTGTCTTCTTTTGAGATTTCCATCGTCATCAATACCGCAACGCCACACCGTATCACGTGAGGTCCTTGCCTGACTGTATATGGACAAACATGAGTTGACTTTTTTTTAGCATGGAATACCATATTATTTGAGACTATTATATTGAATCCTCGTCGCAAAGAACTTCAGTATTTCACTAGGAACAATCAGGTCGGAAACTTTGAAAATGTTGAGTCTTGGCGCTCCGAAATAAACTCAAAGTCACACGCGACAAAGAAAGTTAGTGTATCGAATCAACATATTACCACCATTGTATCGTGCCTTTCGTATGTATATTTCCTAGAGAGAATAGCCTAACTTAAGTGTCCCCTCGGTCATTTTCAAAGATAAGTAGTAAGTTTAAATAGAAGCATGGCGGAAAATCGTGCTTCACGTCCTTCATGCGGTTTCCCATCAGCAGTTTACCATGCACACACTGGGGAAACAAATACAAGCTGCGTACGTCATGAATTTTGCATAAACATTGACTTCCCTGAAAATATGAAGAAAATAAAGTTAGCTAACTAGTGGCCACATCGACGGACACTTCTTGTCAGGCAATTTGCTGTAACAGTAAATTCAACAAATTTACACTGTGTATAAGTTGAAGATGATCGAGAGACCCAGTAATATTGGTTGGCAATATGATAAAGTATCAGCTGCAAGTTTTCATGTGTATATGAAAACAACTTTACACATTACATAGATGACTGGCAAAGCTAGTCTTTGGAATATCGAAGCGGTAGACGAGTTTGTAAATCACGTGGTCCCACATCTCTATCTCGGTTCCTCGGTTCGACGAGGCGTAAATCATTCATTTGAGTACGCACCAAACTTGGTCATTACTCGGGTACCCGTCAGGTGCTCGGGTGTTCGACATAAATAGCTGTTATTGGAAATAAAGATGATGTTCTAAATTGACTCAGTACATAAAAGAGTTGCAGCTTTGAGTTCCAAGAAGGGAGAATTGTGTTGCCACGGCCAGGTATAAAATCAGATAATCTATGATAAAGCACTACCTACAGCGAGAAAGGTGCCACACTTTCTGAATCAGCATGAATCTGGTGAGGGGGATTAAACGCATCTGCCTGGCTGTATCTTTATATATAGAAGTGATGATGAAAAAATGTGAGAACTGTCTGGTTTTAATACCCCTAAATTTGCTGGCCCTTTTCTCTTATCCTTATCTGCTGAACGGCGGTCTTTTGTTTTGCCGTGAGAAGGTCGAAGGCAGTAACGCCTTGCAAGCAGAATGATCATCGGGTTAACTCATTCCACCCTGATGAAATACCGAGTCAACAGTTTTCCTTGGTGCTCTCTGTGCCCATTGCGCCCAGAGCGCGCCAAGTAAAGCTGTGGAACATGGGCATATAATTTGGAATGATCTTCCATGCAAGCTTCATCCATTTTTTAAAAAAATAATCCCTAAATTAATAAAATACAATTAGCAGACGACATTTAAATATTAGCGGGAAAAAGCGTCATTAGAGTGGAATGAGTTAAAGTTGTCGTTCTGTGTTCCTCATTAAGTTACACTAATGGACCACATTGACTTCCTGGTTCCCAAATTATTTTTCTGTCTGCGTTCGTTAAAGCGTTTCATCCGTGTGTCCATTGTGAAGGGTAGTATTTCAAATAAGTTATGATTATATCTGTTAAGTTGAATGCATTTTTAAACCGCCGCTGCTGTTATACTTTTCTTTTACTTATTACTCAAGGATGGAGCTGTAGTTTTGTACATTTTTATGACAACGAAGAAATGAAGGGGCAATTGGACCAAAAGTTAACGGTGTTTTGATAGGACTTCAGGAAAATCGTTTTCTTAGTGGTAACTTGATAGAGAAAGAAAGAGAGAGAGAAAGAGAAAGGTAAAAAATTTAATACTCTAAGTACTAATTAAAAAAAAAAAAGATGAAAATATTGAGCCGTCCATTAGCCTGTACATACGAATGTTTACTCTCAGGTTTGCTCTGGTGAATGTGAGGTTTTATATTGGGTTGTTCATCTAACGCAAACAGAGTGCCATGTATTTGTACGTAATTGGTTCCTTCATTCTTGTGAACATGGCTGTCGTATATGTAAGTGATGCAAAAGCTGCTGATTGAAGCAAGGAGATAAAGGCTAATGCCCGATTGATCTGGTCAGCCACCTCATCAACTGAGTCATTCAGTCTATTTATTTGTCCTTTTCTGTGGCACAGCACAGTCCTATAATAAGAAACAACGCCTCCTTGGGTACAGCCTGTCTTCTTTCATCGGGAACTGATGTTAACACAACTGGGACTCCCTCAAGCTACGCTCATGGAAGGGCCTCTGGGACTTGGTCAGCCATCCCATCACACTAGTTTACAGCATGCTTCAAAATGTATCCACCGAGCGAAGCTTGACAAAGCAACACGCAGTCTTTCTGTTTCAGAAGCTAATTATTACTGCTACACCCCATGTAACTTGTGATTTTCTGATCTAGCCCAGTGAATGTTGCATGATACACTGCACCCAGGATCGTGGGTATCCCACGTTGTGTCCTTTGAATATTCTCGAGTAAAAATTTACCTCAATGAAACCCGGAGTGACCAATCAATGTTCCGAGGGCGCGGGCAATAGTAGGCCATATACAATTCTTAATATATTCGGATAATTACTGTAAATGCCACCTTTACAGGTGCGCCTCTTAAATATACTGGTCCAGTCTTGGGATCGATTGTAGCTTTATTGGATGTCTATTATGGAAAGAGAACAACCTTCCCCTTTGGTGTTCGAATCTCTCTCTCTCTCTCTCTCTCTCTCTCTCTCTCTCTCTCTCTCTCTCTCTCTCTCTCTCTCTCTCTCTCTCTCTCTCTCTCTCTCTCTCTCTCTCTCTCTCTCTCTCTGTTTTATCTGCTACCTTGTAGTTTTGTTTACCTCATACCCAAGATACCAAGTGGTTTCCAGGACTGGTCGACCAATCACTCCCTAGCAATTCCGTGTATCAAAGTCACATATTTATGTCTGGGTGCCAACGCAGACATTTTGTTTTTCCAATAATTCTTTGTCTCTTTCTTCCTTCCTTCCTTCCTTCTTTCCTTCCTTTCTTTCTTTCTTTCTTCCTTCCCTCTTTACAACCAGATTTGTCTGGAGTTTTTCTTGGACCCTACTATTCCGAAAACCACCAAACTTGCCATGGTAAATGACCTACCAGTGAAATTAGGCACCTGACTTGGAGTAGTCATAATGATTAAAATTATGTAAGTGAGGGGCAATTAAAATTCTAAAAGCTACATATCTTCTAAACTATTGGAGATAAACACAAAGTTCCAACTTACACATATAGGTTTGAGACATACAAACAAAACTTGGGGAATTTTAATGTATGCTAAATTCACCAAATTTCTCCCCAATCCACATACAGGCCTTGAACTGCTTGCTGTATGATGTATTGCTTGACCTCCACGGTGCCAGGTAACCATTTTGCATTCATAAATGATTAGCTTGAACTTGCCTCACAGGCTGCTTTCTATCCATGCATGCTGGGTGTATGCTTTGGAAAGTTTGGGTCTTGTAGCAAATGGGGGGGGGGGGGGGGCTCCCAACAACTGTGTAATGAGGCTGTCAATAAAATACAGAGCGTCTCTTTCTGTTCATGCAGGAACAGACTGACTCCACACTGCCATGTGTACCATGCAGGCTATAGTTTCCACTAGTGCAGAACAGACCTGTCAATGCACCATGGCTAAAACTGTTGTCCTAGCTGGCCTGTTTTTGCGTGAGGCAATGCCAGTCTGCTGAGCTTATCAGTCCCAAGGGATCACAAGCTCCAGACTTCTAGGCAGAATAAGCCTGAATGTACCCTCTGTTAAAAATAGACTAAATACACAGCTGAGTCGGCCAAATCTAGGAGGGTAGAATATGGGTCATCTCAGTGGACACTTTCATGTCTTTGTTTTCTTGTAACCAGTGAAGTGAAGCCTGTTCTTCATAGCCAACACTGAGACAGTCTAGTTTTGTCTTGGTTCACAGGTACATGCTTGAGTAGTTTCTTGATAGCTTCTGTTAAAATTTGTTTATGTAATAAAGGAAGAAAGACAGTTTTGTATTGCATGTATACACATCCCCTTGAATTATAATATGTATACACTGTACATATATATGAGCATGTATGAATAATGTACATATACATGCACACATACTCATCCTTACTGCCCAGAAGGGCTGACCCTCTCAGGAGTGGGCACTTTTCTCGGGTCCCATGGGTGACCTTTCACTGGTCCCAAGGGAGAGTTTTCACTGTATTAGTAAACACTGGAATTTTCTTTCTTTTTCTCTCTCTCTCCTTCTTTCTTTCTTTCTTTCTTTCTTTCTTTCTTTCTTTCTTCTTTCTTTCTTTCTCTTTCATTCCTTTCTTCACAACCACGTTGGTCTGGAGATTTTCTCAAGCACTATTTTTCCAAAAACCACCAAACTTGCTATGGTAACTGACCTAACCAGTGAAATTGTGCATCTAATTTGGAATAGTCATGATGATTAAAAGTATGCAAATTCACGGGCAATTAAAATTTTAAAAGCTCCATATCTTCAAAAATATTACAGATACTCAAAATTTCAATGTGCATATATAGGTTTGTGACACCTGTAAATATAATGGACAATATAAGTTAAGTATAATTTCAAATTATGCTAATAAGGGGCTTTGAAAAGTTTCAAAGTTGAATATCTCCAAAACTGTTATACATAGATATGCTATTTGAACATCAATGTATAGGTTTGTGGCAAAACCGCATCCAATGAACCATAAACCATGAACCAAAGTTGTAGGATTTTAATTTATGCAAATTAGGTAAACATGCAAAATGTGAATCTTGAATAGCTTCAAAACTATTACAGATAGAGGTGCCATTCCTATTTCAATTTATGGGTTTGTGGCAAAGCCCCATCCAATAAACCATAAACCAAAGTTGTAGGCTTTCAATTTATGCAAATTAGGCAAATACACAAAATGAAAATATTTAATAATTTCAAAACTATTATAGATACTAGCTTCATTCAAATTTCATTTTATAAGTTTGTGACATGGCCACATCCAATGAACCAAGAACTAAAGTTGTAACATTTTAGTTAATAAAAATTAGGTTAATACACGAAATCTAAATTATGTTGAACAATGGCAAAGTGTAGCATTTCAAACTGGTCTCATTTTGAAGGTACCCAGACAGAGTTGCTGTGAAGAAAATCTGCTTTTCTAGTTTAGTCTAATCTTATACATATGTGTTAATTGTTGTCAATCTATTAAAATGGGTCGAAAATCATCTTCATGACAGGTGTCAGCGCGTAGTTATCCAAGGTCAGGCGTCCACTTGGGGCAGTATCGAAGCAGGCGTCCCACAAGGCTCAGTACTAGGCCCACTCATGTTTCTGATCTATGTAACTGACATTGTAGATATAGTTAAGTCAGAAATTCGTCTTTTTGCAGACGATACAACACTATATATCCAAGTAGATAATCCAGCCGAAGAGGCAAACACTTTAACTCACGATCTTTCCTCCATGTCTGATTGGGCAAAACAATGGCTGGTCAGTTTCAACCCAGCAAAGACCAAATCATTACTTTTTACTCGTAAAAAGAGACCTGTTGATCACCCTGACCTAATGTTCCAAGAAACGAATATTGAAAATGTTGAACATCATAAGCATCTTGGCATCATCTTTTCTGCTGACCTCTCGTGGGCATCACACATAAATTCGATTGCTGTAAAGTCAAGGAAATTAGTAGGTATTCTAAAAAGCCTCCAATATAAATTGAACAGACGGGCGCTGGAATCTTTATACTTCTCTTTCATTCTGCCCTGTTTAGAATATGCCAGCGTGGTCTGGGATGGATGCACACAATCGGACAGGGATCTCCTGGAAAGTATTCAACTGACTGCAGCCCGGGTTGTAACAGGAGTCGAACAAGTCACAGTAAAATATATGAAGAAACGGGCTGGGAAACACTTTCCGAAAGAAGACGAAAACAAAAATTAGTCCTCATGTTCAAAATAGTAAATGGTTTTGCTCCAGCCTACCGATGTGACCTAGTTCCCCAGTCAGCGGGAGAAAGAAATGCATATAACATTAGATCCAGACAAACTATAACACCTCCTATTGCTAGAAAAAATATACATTACAACTCCTTCCTTCCATCTACTATCCGTGAATGGAATCTTCTTTCAAGATCAATAAAAAATTCGGAAAATGTTGACGACTTCAAACGGAAATTAAGCAAAAGTAAACCGAAAAGAAATGAATTATTTTACTTTGGAGAAAGAAAAATTGCCATAATACATGCCAGGATGAGAATGGGCTGTAGCCAGCTGAATTCTGACTTGTACAAAATGGGCTTGATAGCGTCACCACTTTGTTCCTGTGGTCATTCTGTTGAAGATTACTTCCATTATTTTTTTCAGTGCAGCTAATATCCCATCAAAAGGGACAAACTTCAAACCGAAATTGTATCTTTGGCACCTTTCAACCTAAAAACATTACTTTACGGAATATCAGGTGGCAACAAAAACGCAAATTATGACATTTTTCGATCAGTACATTGTTATATTAAATCTACGGAAAGATTCAAGGATTAGTCAACCTCAGTAAAGCTTTCAAGCAGGTACCTCTCATTGTAATTTAAATTTATACAGATCTCGTCACCAGTTTAAGATATGGACAATCAAATTAACACGCACTCGCCCAATAGCCTCTTCTCCTTCTCCCTTTCACCGTCTGCTGTCTGTAACGTACTGTGCGTGTATCTATATGTTATCTGGCAGTCCAACATTGTATGTATGTATTGTCACTTTATGTACAAGAGGTCTTAATATAGGCATTGTGCCTGTTGACCGATTGTTTTTCGAATAAAATATGTTTAAACCAATTGTTGTCACATTTGTGTGAAGGAATTTTACGTATGTGCAGAGATTTTTACACATGCAAAAGATGCTTCTATACAGGTGTTAAGATTTACAAGAAGGTGTATTTGTAAAAAAGGTATAATTACTCATACGTGTAACAAAGGTACAATTATACATATGTGTAGGCCCAAATCTTTTCAGATATGCAAAACAAATGATCTACCCATACGTATCTTTCCATTGCTCCTAAAAGTCATTAAGTTTTTGTATTCCCTGACATAAATGTTCCCGATGGTACCTAATTCTACATTAGTCTTAAGCTTCATCTTGCAAGGCTTCGACGCTCAGTTCTTGGCTCAGTCGTATGACATGGTCGGGTTTACCGTTACAAGGGTTAAGTTACCAGCAGCTGAACAATATCGATTCATCAAAAAGGAAGGTTACTTTACATGTTACGGTAACATTTTTCATTAAACCTCCTTACATGGTCGTTAATCTTACAATATTAAAGATCCATCGCTCCTTGAGAAACCGTTGCGGATATATGTAGACAATAACGAAACTGGTGAAACCAGACGTAGCCTTTATATGCCAATGTATGTTTGTCTCCGTTCATATTTAGGGCTCCGCAAAAAATTATTTTAATGTTATGCTAGTAAGACGTGTGTGTGTGTGTGTGTGTGTGTATGAGTGTGTGTGCGTGCGTGTGTGGATGGGTGGGTGAGTGTTGCAAGGGGGGTCCTCCGGCTGATACAACATGCAGTTAAGCGATAGAGATCCTATATATATTTTGGTTTAAACATATTTTATTTAGAAAAACAATTTGTCAACAGGCACATTGCCTATATGAAGACCCCTTGTACAAGCAGTGGCGATACAGACATGGAAGTGTTGAACTGCCAGATAACTGACAGTTGGTGCATCACATTACGTAGAGACAGGAGAAGAGGAGAGGAAAAATTAGGCGAGTACAGGTGCTAAGTATAATCTACCACATCTTAGTCTAGCGATGGGATATGCAGTCACGTAGCATATTGCAAATTTAAAGTAACTGATCTTTAAATCTTTCACTTGATTTGATGTAACTGTGAACTGATCGAAAAATTTCGTAATTGACGCCCTTGTTTTTGTTTTTGCCACTTTGTACCAAATAATAGGGTTCTCAAATTGAACGCTGCGAGGGGAATAATTTCAGTTTGGAGTTGGTCTCTTTGTGTAGCATATTTACTATATTGGAAAAAGTAGTGGAAATAATCTTCAGCAGAATATCCGCAGGAACATAGTGGAGAAGCCGACAAACCCATCTTGTACAAGTTTGAATTCAACTGGCTGAAGCCCATTCTCATTCTGGCATGGATTATGCTAATCTTCCTTTCCCCAAAGTGGAATAATTCGTTCCTTTTCCTTTTTTTAAAATTTAAATTGCTTTTAAATTCGTCAATATTTTCAGAGTGTTTCGTTGCTTTCGGAAGAAGATTCCATTCTGTAATGGTAGACGGGAAGAAAGAGTGACAGTGGACGTTTTTCTTCGAGAAACAGAAGTAATAGTCTGTCTTGATCTATGTCTGCCACTGGTTGGCTGAGGGACAAATTTACAAAGATAATCGGGTGCAAGTCCGTTTACTATTTTATACATGAGAACTAATTTTTGTTTGCGCTGCCTTTCTGAAAGGGTTTCCCAGCCTGTTTCTTCATATATTTTACTATGGCTTGTACGACTCATTGCTCCTGTTACCACCTGGGCTGCTTCCAGTTGAATACATTCAAGTAGAACTTTGTCCGCCTGTGTGCACCCATCCCAGGCCACGCTGGCATATTCTAAACATGGCAGTACAAAGGAAAAATAAAGAGATTCTAGTGCACGTCTGTTCAATTTGTACTGTAAACTTATGAGGACGCCTACCAGTTACCTTGACTTAGTACCGTTCGAGTTTATATGCGTTGACCAAGCGAGGTCAGATGAAAATATGAGTCCCAAATGTTTGTGCTGCTCTACACATTCGATATTCGTTTGTTGGAACTTTAAACTTGGGTGATCTGTCGGATTCCTTTTGGTACTAACTTGTAGTGTTTTAGTTTTTGCGGGGTTGAAAGTGGCTAGTCATTGATTTGCCTAATCTGACATTGACAAAAGGTCTTGATTTAGAGTGTTTGTCCCTTCAGCTGGGTCATCCACTTTAATATATAAAGTAGTATCATCCGCAAAGAGACGTATTTCAGCTTTAACGATATCATTGACATACATATATATAAAAAACATGAGCGGGCCTAGTACAGAGCCCTGTGGGACACCTTGCCTCGATGACGCCCCAAGCAGACGCTTCACATTGGATAACAAAACGTTGACGCCGATCAAAAAGATTGTTTTCAACCCATTGTAATAAATTCCCACGGATCCCTGCCTTCTTCAATTTATGAATCAAACCTGAGTGATATACTTTGTCGAATGCTTTTGTGATATCGCAAAAGACTGCACGAATTTCTGCATCTAAATCTATGGCTTTAGAAAACTCATGATACAGAAAGACGAGTTGATAGACGGTGCCGTCGCCGGGAATGAATCCAGATAGGTTTTCGGATAGAACACAGTTGGCCCTAAAGAAATTTAACATGTATTTAAAAACTGCTCGTTCGAAAACTTTGCCAGCACAGCTTAGCAACGAAATAGGTCTATATTTTTTACAGAAATCTGCTAATACCCTTTTCAAAATTGGCGACACATATGCCCTCTTCCATTCTGATAGAAACACAGAGTTACTAAGAGAGAAGTTAAACAATTTGGTCAGAGAGGGAGTAATACTGGATGCAGCTTCATTTAACATCAGGGGACTGATTGTGTCTGGTCCACAGGCTTTGTCTACGATTAAGGATTTCAAAATATCAAAAACTGTTTGTTCATTCAACTCGATTTTCTCTAAAGTATTCTGCAGCGGAGGAATATTAATATTGTTTTCATCCAATGTAAAAGAAGAGGAGTTGACACGACAATATTGCATATTGAGAACATCAGCTTTTGTTGTCAAAAAAAAAATGAAATTTTGTGAAATTATTGCAGGAATTGATGATTTAGAACCACCAGACAAAATATCTCACCATTTTTCGCCAACTTTTGCTTTTGAATTTGCCCTCGTTTACACTTCTGCATTGTTTGTTGTGGCATTCCTCCTCAGCTGATCGCAAGTCGCGAAAGTATCTCCAAATATGTGGTTTTTCATTTAAAGCCTTTGCTGTCCGATGAATTCTATCTACTTTCCGCTTTTGAGTACGTAGTTTGGACGAGAACCATGGTGCGTCATTCGCACGGATCGTCACATTCCTATCAGGTATACAGCCTTGTGCAACTATCAAAAAGAATTGGGTCCAATTATTACACGCCATGTCAACGCTGTCAGTATCGAAACAGGTATCCCAATCGGCATCATTTAATCTTTCTCGAAAATAGTCCAAATTGGCTGTGGAATATTCTCAGATATGTCTTTTAAAACAATTAGCTTTTTGAACGCGAAAAAGTAAAGTTGCTGCGACTGCGAAGTGGTCACTTTGTCCCACAGGTGGCAGCTCAGTCTTTGATTTAACGAATTGAGACATGTTACTGATTATTTGATCCAGACAAGATGACCCCTGCTCTGTTATCCTAATTGGTTCTTAAATATAAGGTCTTAAATTGTTGTGGAGGACAAAGTTACGAAGTTTCTCACCATGTCCTGTTTTGGGGTCAGCATTCAAATTGCCAACTATCATAAAATTAGTACAATCCGTATTATTAGCAATAAGACAGAAGTTCAGCTTCAGTTGGGGGTCGTCCAAAAATGACACACCCGAATTTGGAGGTCAGTAAACAACTGCTACCAAAAATTTATTATTATGTAACCGAATCTCCACCCACATTAACTCAAGGTTTGGACTTTCCAAATCCAGGCGTCGTTTAACAACTAGGGTGTGAGAAACATGGTCACTGCAACACCTCCACCAATCCCACCAACACGATCACGGCGCATAATAGAGTGGAAATCGGGTATACTGAGACCATCGCTGTCCTTATCAGTCATAAGAAAAGTTTTCGACAGCGTGAAAGACTGCGGATGTTAGCATGGCAAATATTCGAATCTCCGATTTGGTTTCCTGGACCTGGGTTTGGGTGCACATCCCCGGACAAAGCTATCAATAAAAGGTGTAAAGTGACAAAACCATCTATGTAGTTATGCAATAGAGCATGAAATTTCACAGTAACCAAAACTTTCTCCGGTGCTATATGGCAGAATAATCCATAATGCCGGGAAGTTTCCGTTTTCGGTAAAATGAATAACAAAGTTAAGTATATGAGGAGGTAACAATAGAATATACAGCGGATCATGAGCTTTGGTGTCACAAATATTTCTAAGAAATGTACCTAGTTCTGACCAAAATATTGTAATTGAATTGTAAGTTACATTTACAATTGTGCACGTAGCATCGCCAAGAAGTTTATAAATTAGAAGCATGCTGTTCACAACAAGGCAAAAAAGGATCCTTGTCGTGTTCAAGTAAACTCTTCGTGCGAGTGAGAATGAAAAACCTCCCAACATGCCCCAAAATATTTAGAATGGTCAACTCTCTTTTTGTATAGCGGACAGTTGATAGGAGACATACATTAGAAAAGGAAGATACCATAATTTAGGTATTATGTACAAAGTGATGTAAATATACTGACAGAATCGATACAGCCTGACTTTATCATGGTAGATGAACGCTTGTATTGACTCCCTGAAAAAGTAAAGCGTGCCCACAAAAGCAGTGAATGGTCCAAGTGAGAACATGCAGGTAAAGCGGCTATTTATGCAGCAAACAATGAAGATACCTGTCAAGTATTTGCTGACTTTAAGTGCATCGAACGCTACGTTGAAAGCATTTAAAATCCGATCGCTTGCACTTGAAACAGTATGCACAGTACTCCCAGGGGGATTATATATATATATATATATATATATATATATATATATATATATATATATATATATATATATATATATATATATATATATATATATATATATATTGTAACTTCTTATGTTAATTGAGAAAAGGGATTCTCTTGCACACAGGGTCTGCTAAAACATTGGCGTCACTATTTACAGAGGTAGTAGTAATACAGACAATAATGATGACAAGTAGATCTAAAAGTAGAAAAGAGAGAAGCACGAGGAGGGTAAGAGAGGTGAGGAAAAAATATTTGAGCTGGGATATTGCAGAGAAAGAAAAAAGAGCAGCACAGGAGAAGGAGCAGAAACAGGAGAAGAAGGTGAAAAAGGAACAGGAGCTGGAGATGGAAACGAATAAGGAGAAAAAGAAGCAGAAAGGATGAGGGCCAGAAGGAACAGAAAAAAGGGAGACAAAGCAAAGACGGTGAAGAGAGAGAGGAGGAAAAGGAGGAGGAAGACATGAAGACCATCAAGAAGAGCCAAAAGCAAATACAGGAAGAGTCAGATAACCAGAGAGAATAGGACACAGTAGCAGAAAAAGCAGTGAAAAAGTACAACAAACACTGCACGAGAAAGAGAAGAATGGGTGGGGGAATGAAGCAGACATGGACAAACAACGGGGAAAAGGGAGAGGTGAATGAGACTAATGTAAGGGAAAATATTAAGGCTAGCGTAAAGTAATATCTTCTCAATCCCAAAATCAAATGGACACCATATATTTGAGTCTGTATGCCTTCAAAATCATTCACTTGAGATAAGTGTATCTGTTAAACAATAAGCTTCTCAGCTGACGACTGTAAACGAAAGTCGAGAAGTCATTGCTGCAATGGTATATATTTTGAACAAGATTATGGGTCACGAGATTCTCCTAAATCGATAATGTCAATTTCTTTACAAAGCCTTGTCACAATAACACAATATGTTGTTTCATCTGATCTTTCGTTGCCCCTTTAATAAAACAAGATAACTGACTATCTTCAGTTGTATCATGTTTGCAGTATAATTCTTATGGTGCGGCTACCTTCCAGAATAGGATGAGTCAATGCTGGCATGTGCGATTCCTTATTGGGCTGCGGAGGAATTTGATTACATAAAATTATGTTTTCGACGCTTCAAATCTAAGGAATCCGATTAACCTTTCCTTCTTTGATCGTTTCTCTTGACTATAAGTCGCGTGGTGTTGTTTCCTTTTCTATTTTCAGTCAGAATCTACAAAAATATATATTAAAAAACTTTATGTTTCCAATTGCAAGCATGTGTGGAGAGGAAGCATTCTTGCATCCGCGTTTTCATTTTGTCCTGTCTTTTTTTCAATCCTTGCGATTTACAAGATGGACGAGAAGCAGAGAAGGACAAGGATAAGTGGGAGATGTATAAGGAGAACTATAAGGAGAAGCAAATGGTACAGAAGACGGGAAAGAGGAGGAGGAGGGGGAGGAGGAGGAGGAGGAGGAGGAGGAGGAGGAGGAGGAGGAGGAGGAGGAGGAGGAGGAGGAGGTCAGCAGGAAGAAGAAGAAGAAGAAGAAGAAGAAGAAGAAGAAGAAGAAGGAAGAAGAAGAAGAAGAAGAAGAAGAAGAAGAAGAAGAAGAAGAAGAAGAAGAAGAAGAAGAAGAAGAAGAAGAAGAAGAAGAAGAAAAGAGAGGAAGAACTGCATAAGGATAAGATGATGGCGAATAATGAAAGGAATGCTAAGCAGGGGCGTCAGAATTAGGACACCGGGAGCAGGAAAAAAAAGCAGGACAAGAAGAAAGAGGAGAGGCTGGTGAAGGAGAGGACAAGGATTAGGAAAAGAAGCTGGATGAATTGAGCAACGATATTCTCTCCATGCCAAACATCAAGTGGGGTCACATTTCAGTCTGTTTTGCTTCAAAATACTTCACTCGAAATTAATACATCAGCTGAAAAATTAAGCACTCACATGACGCCTATGAATTGAATAAAAGTCGGGAAGTCATTGCTGAACTTTGTTTACTATCTGTGACAAGATTATATGCGTTGAGACTCCCCTAAAGGGGCGTTCATTATTTACGGGGGGGGGGGGGGTGTCACAAATCTTCTCTCCTCAGTTATGGGGCGGGGGTGGGCACAAAACTATACATGTTCCTAATGGGGGGGAGGGGGTCACAAAATTACTGACATGGGGGGTCATAAAATTGGCCCGTCAGGGTGGGTGGGCCCTCATCAAATTGTGAATCAGTTTATAACTAGAGTCATACAACATGTCGTACCACTCTCAATATTTGCCTATTTTCTAAACAATTTGAAAGACAAAATGATTTATTCTATACTACTACTACTACTACTACTACTACTACTACTACTACTACTACTACTACTACTACTACTACTACTACTACTACTACTACTACTACTACTACTACTACTACTACTACTACTACTACTACTACTACTACTACTACTAATTTATTAAGAAAACTTCCCCATTACAGCGGGGGCACCAACGGAACGGGGGAAATTCCATGATGCGTCCAAAATATATACAAATAATCAGGCATCCTTATCATCAATCAAATAATCTTCGTATGTTAAAATAAGTATAGTACCTATAATGAAGACGAGGACAGTGATAGTGAAAAAGATGAAAGTCACAGCAAGAATGAAGGAAGGGACGAAAAAGAGAGTGAATCAGAAGACAGTGATGATGATAATTCAGAAACATATAGTTGTGCAGAAAGTAAACACATTCGTGTGACCAGATCTGGCAGGAGGGCAGGGACATGGAGGAAATACTTTACCTGAGAGCAGTGCAAGTGTTTGTAGTTTTCCGTTTTCACTCTGCTGACCAAAGGTCATAGAGCTCATATGACCTCTTATGTCCATTTTTCCTTAAACAATTGGCATTTGAACTTGTACAATAGCATGTACAATATTTTATGCTCATATTGTGTGTATGAAGATCTAGGCCAAGTTTGATTTTGGTGATACCACCTACTGATATACATGTATGTAATAAATGTTCCAAATTTTGTGCATTTTTTGGGGAGAGTATTTGGTGTCTGATCACCTATGGTGAAACACAATGTAACTTTGTATTTTGATTGAGGTCTTTCTATTTAGAGTTGGAGGGGTTCATACATTGTCGGAAAGGTAAACAATTTTGATCACTGGTATGTGGAGCTTAATATTGTGATGCAGGAAATACAATTAACATTGTACTATTGAAACAGTCCATGATATTATCCAAAAAGACAACAGCAGAGTCCATTATCCTCTTGTTTAGGATCACAATGTGGTTTAGGATTGCAATGTTTACATTGCAATCCTAAACAAGTTGTTAAATAAAGAGATGAATTGTATTTTAAAAAATTGTTTCGTGTTTTTCCCTCTTTTTGTAATACATACATGTAATCGAGAACATTTCCCCTTCACTTATGATTGCAAGATGAAATTTAATTCAAGGGTAGTTCAACATGCTTGGAGTCCCAAGGAATGTATTTACACTGGTCATGTGATTACAATATCAATTTCTGGTTCCATATATGTGGTCTTGTTGGAGGGATGGCTGCCAAAGAAAGGACAGTACACTGTTATGTTATTAAAGGGGTCTTGTAGGATGAAGCCACATGTATTCCTACTAGGGTCGGTTACATTCTGGAGAACCTGGAGGGACTTTAAATTCTTGTCACTATATATACTTTAACACATGTCAAGGTTGGACATTGATTCCATGCAGGTATCCAAAGTTCAAAGGAACTACAAATTCATGGGGGGGGGGGGGGGGGGCGCACAAATTCCTGTCTGTTTTTAGGGGGGGGGGGCACAAAACTATGATGATACCGTATCCGAACCAATATCCCGAGCCCCCTCCCCTCCCCGATAAATAATCACCGCCCCCTTAACACAGTTTGCTTCAAAGCATCGTAGGAATGCACAATATGGTTTCACTACGGATTTCTTTTCGTCTTTCATACAAGATGACCAAATTCCTTTTGGATTTTTAATTTTACCATGTTTATGGTGCAAGTCATTCTTATGGTGCGATTATCCTGTACAATACACTTAGTCGCGTATTTTAGGTTCCTTGCCGAGTTATACAGCGACTTGAACATATAAAATCCCAGAATCGTTTTTCTTCTTGATAATAAACAGCATCATATTTTCTTCTGTCGTATTTGCCAGTTGGATATCATAAATGCCAAACAATGGGCTGCAACTCTGCGTAAAGAAAATAACTGTTTCCGATCGCAAATAATCACAATAAGAGAGCCTCCCCAACACCAACTCTGAAAAAAAGATGATTTCTGACGAGGGCAAGTAGTAGAGACATTTGATCAGCGATGATAGGATAATGTTGGCGGTGCTTATGTTTATTAAAAAAAAAGTTGCGCCAGGCTTTCCATGGATCTCAAGATCATGAAAAAATTGAAGATACGTTTTCGCCTTATTTGGCAAAAATGCGTTCTGGAGATGATACGTCCCCCCCCCCCCCCCCCGAAAAAAATTCAACCGAACTAACACAACAAAATTTACACATGGGAAACTGAGAAGAGAAAAGAAAAAAAAATCCAGTAGTTTTTGACTTCAAGTTCAAGAGCACAGGTACTTAATGGTGATACTCATTCCAAAAACTCTACTTCTAGAAGATAAGCAAGCAGCACAAAACTCCACACCCAGGGATGCATTAAAAATCTATTGAGAGTGGTTTTGAACTTCATGCGGTGCAGGTAGTACAGCTGTGTGGTGTATTCCAAAGAATTCCAATCGTTGAACATGACGCTGGCTCAGCACAAAACAACTGTAGGACAAAGGGTATGAAAGACAACTTGAAGATTTCTTTATGCCACCTACTCTCAATGTAGGCGTGGGCACTGCAGAGTGTATATAAACAAGTTCTCACCCATATCAGTCGAGTTGTTGTAAGGAGACCAGGCTTACCTCTGCATGAGCCAGCGCCCGATGCTGTGGGGCACACTGGCAACCAATGATAAACAACTCCCCCTTCGACTTACAAAATACATTCTTCTCAAGAATGTTACGTCCAAGCTGCTGTACAATTTGAACATTCAAACTTGTTCATGCTGTCATAATAATTAAATGTTTTTAAAATGCTTACTGCCCATGTAAGAATAAACCTGCCCCATAACATTTTACAGGTGCCACACTACCCTATAGAGAATGAAACTGCCCTATCAACTGACAGACAGACTGCAGACTTCAAACAGTGTTCTATGTAACATTTTCCCAAGTGACCCTGAATCAATGCTTGGTCCCTAACAAATTACAAGGCTCTTTTATTAAAAACAAGCATGCTCTAGTGTGTGTGTGTGTGTGTGTGTGTGTGTGTGAAACCATCAACATATTGTAAAAAGATGTTAACGACATTCTTAACGTTAAGATGAAACTGTTCATGAAAGGTCTGTTTTTTCGTGTGTCAATGATAATATGACAGCCTTTTCAATAATAAAAATATGAAGTCAAATTTCATGCCTATTTACAATAGTTTTGATGACTGGGGAGCGACAATGGCGCAGGTTAAATTTCAAATCTATCAAACATCATGGCTGCACAACCATCAGGTACTTAATTTCATATACAAGATTATGATCACGCCAAATTTCGAGCCAACAGCCGATAATATATCTCAGAAAACACCCACACAAGAGTCAGTGTTCTAGACGTATAAATATAAAAATAGCTGTATGGAAACTTCATAATGCGCAAAACACCATGCACGATCAGTTTCAACGCAATGAACATAAATAATAATGATGTGGTCTCATTTAAAGTTTTTATCACACAAAATACATATTTGTACAATAATTTATAGCGGATGACGAATTGCGCGTTGAAAGTTGAGGGAAAAGCCTTTTATATTGTCTATCGCTGCAATTTATAGATTTTCGCATTATTGAGCTGTAACGTCTGTAGCAGTAAAATTGCCGTAACAATCACTAGTTTTGTATGACGTAAAGAATGTATTTTATCCGAGGTTGAGCTTGTGTCATTTTTTTCACCTATCCCATCGGAAATCAGGAGATTGAATTCCGTACAAGGAATACATAGAAGACGCATATGCAAATAGTCTTTACCAAGGATTGGTAATCAAATGGATTCCTGGTAATTATACATGTTTGCAGCTTACTTTCAAAAGTGTAATGATTAGATCATCTTATGGCTTAGTATCTGTATCGAGAGAGTACATTTATACGTAAATATTTCAACAGTGCTAATGATTCGTTCATGTGGCATATGCATGCAGATATAGTTTATGGTCCATATGCAAACAATATGTTATAATCTCTAGCAAAATGCCCTTGAGCGTAGCATTTTGGACTGAATGGAACTGAATTCATGCTTATTATGTATTTCTGGCATGATAGTGTCACAGTCAAACTTCATTCGCAGAAAGGAATTTCATTTGAGGCTCGTTACCAAAAATGTGAAACTTACAGGGTCAACTCTTTTGTCAAAAATGAAAAGCACTTTGTAAATAAAGATTTTATGTTACCCCAGCCAAGTCATCATGCAGCAAAACACTCTGGATATGAGTATATTTGTAACCCATCGAATTGTATCGAACAAGGAGAAACATTCTAACTTTAAAGTAATATTTACAATTTCTTTGTTGAAATAAATAAAAGACCTTCATGGGAAATTAAGGCCGACTAAAACAGTTAATTTTATGTACATGTATCCCCACTGAATCAATGGACTTGAATGGTAGTAGCTTAGAGCACAACGAAAACAAAAGACAATTGATAGAAGAAATTTTTTTGTGCCTGTCGAAGTGAAACCCAGATATAATGGTAGGGACACCTCCTGAAAGGTATCTCTTCATTTCTAATTTTAATTAGAACTTCTTGAAACCAACAGGCTTAACACTATAGGCAAATAAATAAGATAATTAAATTAGATTTGCATATTTTGTGGAAGACAACATGCGACTTGAGAAGACCTGAGTAGATGATAAAGGCGGCGTCACCGATGATGACAAATAATTCGATTTTCTTCTACGTTTCATTCATACTGTAGTGCAGCTCCACACAGATCTTAGATCGCGCGAGTAACAACACATCAAGATTTCCTATCTTGTCATTAAAGAAATAACCCTCTTATTTAACATTGACTAAGGAACTCTTTCCTTTTATAACAATGTCACGACCAAATTTGTATTGAAAAAATATTTATTTCAACTGGATTACCCAAAAAATACATCAAGTAGCTTGTCTGGAGGCTTTCCAGAACATACAAAGACACACAATAAGTGAAAAAATATATACGTTACACACAGGACAGAACGAGGTTTTTGCACTAAGGCCGGTACAATCGATCAAAGTGAAGAAGAGTATCAAATAGTCCATGACAACTTACGCAGCTTATGATTGGGCTAGAAGTGAAATCATCTGCTTTCTATAATATAGTGTTAAACAGCCTCAAATATTAATTCCAGTATTATATCCACTAAGAGATTTGGGTTTGAACCAGGAGTAAGTATGTTTGTCATATAGTTCTTATTAATTTTCTCCTTGGAACAGTAAGTTTAGGACAATGGAAAAAGAAGTGCATTTTGTCTTTCTCGGGATGCATACATGAACATGCAGGGGAAGCTATAATGTTAAATCTAAATAAATCTGCATTTAATCTAGAGTGACTTAATCTTAGTTGAGTATGACCAAATATTAGCAAAAAGATTTCCAAAAGAAGAGTAAGCTGGTACATTGTCGACTGCCAGAAGAGTTGATTTTCACATTGACTTAAATTGGGACAGAGCATCGGAGTCATGGATGTCAATAGGAAGATCCTTTCAGACATTAAGTACTGAAGGGAGGAAAGAGCTGACAAGTCGTTTGGTACCAGAGTAAGTTTGCGGTAGTTGGGACGAGCTTCGTAGCTGTCTACCGGACTAGAGTGCCACGTTTTCAGGTACAAGAGCTGATAGATAGTCTGGAGTTGCCGTATGTAACATTTTATAAAAAAGAATTAATTTAGACTATTTACGCCTAGCTTTAAGTGTCGGTCATCCCACTTCCGCCAAAAGTTGGTCGTGCGATGTATATATCTTAGAGAGCCAGTGCATTGTTGGCTGCCTCATATTGAACAGATTCAAGTAGATCAGACATTTTCCCGGTGCAATTGTCAAAAACAACACTGCCGTATTCTAAAATAGGACGGACCATTGTTAAATAAAGTTAAATTAATGCTTTTCTTAACAGTTTGAATTTCATTTCGTTTGCTTGCTTTGTTTACTTTACGCTTTGCATGCTAGTCCCAAGTTAAATCACTTGACAGAGAAATCCCTAGGTGGGTATGGCTCCTGGGATAGCTATGTTGCCAAGATAGAGGGGAGGATGATCCCGTTTAGTTCCTTTTTTTGGAGAATAAGACTGAAATTGACTTTAGGACAAAAAAGATGACCCGCCAGAGATTATCCCAACTGCATTACCTATCAATACAGTCATGCCAAGTATCACGCTGAAAGCGGCTGACTGAATTTATAGCTAACCTAAATCAAACATACATTCTATGTAGTTGTATTGATCAATACTGGTCAGATAAGTATTCATTCTGTGCTCTGAGGCTGCTGGCTTCTGTATAATTTCGAGAATACCAGTATAATCGGCAAATAATCTTATATCACATTGAATTTCGTCCACAATATCCTTTATACAAACCAGGAAGAGCAGGGGTCCTAAGATCGAACCCTGGGGGACACCAGCCTCAATGGGTGGCCAACTTGACTTTTCGCCATTTATTGCGACACGTTGAGTTCTATTCGAGAGAGAGAGCTATCGATCCATCTAACAGCATGATCAGTGAGCCCTAACTGATGAAGTTTAAAGAGGAGTCCTTTGTGCCAGACCTTGTCAAAAGCCTTGGAGACATCAGGGAAAATCCTCCTCGCTTCTTTGCCAGATTCAGCTCCATTGTAGATATCATGTACGATTTTATGAACTGGTTTACTGTGGAGTTATTTGGTTTGAAGCCGGCATTTTTATTGGTGAGAAGGTCATATCTTGATAAGTACTCGTATAGTTTGTTAAATACATGCCTATCGAGAAATTTTGGAACATAATACAAAAGAGAAATGGGACGATAATTTGATTTATTTTGTCTATCAGATTTTTGTGAAAACGCGACAGAGGTTGTTTCCAAGATTCTGGGAACTCAGATCTTTGTAGCGATAGTTACAAAAGCTTGGTAAGTGGCTTGCATATGCTTTCTGCAGTTTATTTTAGTAAGAAATTGCCAATTCCGTCAGGGCCAGTTGCAGAGGAAATGCGCAAAGATTGTAAAAATTCTCTGATATCATCCTCATAAATCTCTATCGAGGCTAGACGAGAGTCATTACGGAAAGTAAAGTTTGGAAGAGGTGCATGATTGTCGTTTGGAGTAATTTTGCATTGACTGGCAAAATATGTATTAAATGTTTGCTCTTTTCGGCATAATCAAAAATTATTTGATGGTTGCTCCTCCTTCACACAATAGTTGGCAAAATACAAAAAGTCACACATAACGTCAGTAAACCTACTTTTATTGTCCAGACGAGAAATTCAAAGTGCATTTTGTCCTGTAATATTTGCATTTCTCCATCTTTAATGTTAATTGCCCAGCATGCAGAAAAACGAGTTGCTTGGTTCTGCTATATTTTGTCAAATACTAAGTTTACACATTTTAAACTGATCCGTTCCTTGAAGTGGTCGGTCTCGCAGACAAGCCTATAAAGGTATATAGTTTCGAGTAGCTCTAAGTAGGTTCAAAGCAGGTTCGAAAGGGGAAAAAAGGGAACAAATTCGTTACCGTAAAATATCAAGACACACACAGGAGCATGCATTTATTGTGTGTATATACGGACCACCTAAAACCTTTTCATACCTGAGTGATTTCAAATCGTATCAACGTTGCTCACGGTGTGCGAACATAGAAAACCTAATCCCAAAGTATATTTGTGTGGATTTTTTTTTGGCTTTTGTTTGTTTGTTTGTTATTTTTATTTATTTATTTTATTTTTTGAACACGGAACGATAGAGTCTCGAGCCAGCAACCTTCGGCACCAATCACCAAGCCGAAAAAGGAAAAACGCACATGGTGGTCGTTCAATGACAATCTCATCGCTAAATTTGTTCAATTTTTATAATTTAATGGCAAACTGCCTGAATAGTGGTATCAAGATATAATTTATACCACTCTAGGGCCTACTTACCTAGAATGTCTAGGTAAGTACAGTGGTATCAATATTACATCGAAGGTTTAGAAAGTCACTGACAGACAATGAGGTCATATTTGAACCTTTCGAGACTTCTTGCTTTGATGTTATGCAAGTTATGAAACAAAGCTGTACCTTATTTCCCACTGTATGCACTCTGGTCATGTCAGACCTAAAAGATATGTTTTATAGATTCGAGTCCCTTTTGGCTCCATGAAAATCTCCTGTCAACTTTCTGCGTTTATTAGCTGGCAGCGAATCTTGTCTCTTGAAAAATCAAAGGTGGTGGTAGTTGGTAAACGTGTAAATTATATGTATATATATATATATATATATATATATATATATATATATATATATATATATATATATATATATATATATATATATATATATATATATATACTTGTTTGGACAACGGAATGGCCGGGTTTGTAACCAACAAGCGTCAATACCAGCCACGTAGACGAAAACGGTAAAAGCATATATCCAATGCAGCAATTTCTCATTCTTAAAAAGAATGGATCAATGAAGGTAGATATATGTCTTGAAAGTAGCACAGAGCGAATTTTGGATGATCGAAAGACGCAGGTCGTCTTTTTAGAAGGAGGACACTGTCCAAACGATTCTTTAAGAGGAATATCTGTGTACTTTTTTCTTTCCTTGGATAAAAGATTTAAAAATGTAAAAAGGCTAATGCATTGACGGACAAACAGGTGAACTTAAATAAACGTTACAAGGTTTTTTACTGATAGGCCATCATTGCGTAATAATAAGGTGGCTTTGTTAAAAATACTCTGGTGCTTTTTTTATGCAAATTCTGTCCAAAAAAAGCTTTGTCTGTACTTTCCTGATATTAACTGCATGGCTTTTGATTATGTTATTTATGACACGGTACACACGTGCCGACTGTGCTGATGCAGTGTGACCGCACATTCCAGAAAATGGACCAGGCATAATTAACCTGACTCCTGCTAATACTGAGAAAAGTTTGCCTATCTTTGCAGACTCACATCCATTCAAGTGCCAGACTAAATCGTTAATATCCTTCCGCATCGAGGACATCGGAGCAACCACAGTCGCTTCTCACCAGCCACATTCTGATCAAAATATGCATTGAAGGGTTCCTGTGTGACCCTTACCTAGATATATTGATCAAGGTCATAGAAAAAGTTAGACAATGAGGTTACATACCCAAAAAGATGTCAGTTCTGCATGATAAAGGACTTAACAGTCTCCAAAATGCGAGTCTGCGACGTTGGGTGGACCAAATGTTAACGAAGAACGACAACGACGACGACAACAACAACAGGAAGAACCACTTGATGTCATTGTATAGTTATATTTTATGTTTGGAACGAGTGGGACTCGAATCTGCAGCCTTTGGCACCAGTCGCTAGCTGAAATGGGAAACGCACATATCCACTCGACCAAATCCAAATTTTATTTTTTTGGTCGAGGGATCCCATCAAAGGCCGATTGGCCCATAAACTTGAAGGATTTTTAATATTAACAGCTGAGGCAAATGATCGCAGAGCAAAACGGTACGATTAAAATATATTTGATTTAACGGTATTTTTTATTCAGGCAAACAATAATTTCGTACATGAAATAATATAAAGCGATTGGGAAAAGGGCAATGCCCTGTGTCAATCCCTCTTGCAGATAAGGGAACGACATATAAACAGGACGTTACGTGACACACAAGCACATGTTACATGAACGGTCAATGTTCAAGGTTGTCCAGCCATGCAACAGGAACAAGGTAAAGAAGACGTTTACTATGAACAAAAGACAGAGGGGCATACAGCAGATAATTTTTATCCAGTAATTTGCATTCATTAAAATTGCAAGTAGAAATACTCATTTATATTATGAGAAACCTGCATTAACTTAACCAATACCTTTTGGCGAAAAACGAGAAGACGAAATTATGTAATCTTGAACCGCCGGAAAAAAAAATCTGAAAGCGTACAAACTGGAGCGCCGAATAAAACGTTTGTAAAGAAAAAGGAGCATATTTTGAGACAATTGTGTGAAGGTCTGAGCGTGCCACAATATATAGTGGGCACGAGAAAAAAAATAGAGCCAAACATCTTGGCAAGCTGCGCCGCACTTGCACTTAGGACTCACTTTCACACTAATTTTAACAAGATTGCTGTTCAAATGACTGCTATACAAGCGTAAACGGGTATGTATAAATGGAAGCATATCTGTCTCCAAAGTTATTTAATTCTGACAGCTGATCCTGCCGAGAAGAAAATTTTAAGTAATTCAGATTTAAATATTGCCAGCGATGGCGAATTGCGAATATGAAGAGGTAGCTCATTCCAAAGGCGAACTATTTATGGGAAGAATGAATTATTAAACAGATCAGTGCGAGCTCGAAAATGAGGTCGAGTATTGCAAGTAGACGTTTCAGGATTGACAATATTTGGAATTACAGATTTAAGGTAATTTCGGACTAGCTAGTTGACAATCTTATACATCAGGATTAACTTAGCATTTTCCCTACGAGATGCCAACGTCTGTCATCCAAGTTCATCATAAAGTTAAGCATTTGAAGTGCCGGACATTGTGCAAAAACTATTCGGGCTGCAGTAAGCTGAACTCCTTTGAGCTTTTCGGCGTCTGTAACCGTGCAGCAGTTCCAGACACGGCTTCCGTACTCTAAAATGGGTCCAATAAAGGAGACCTAAATGGTTTAAAGAGTTTGGCGGTCAAGACGGTATTGTATATTCTTCATAATAGTCAGTAATTTCCCTGTCTTAACAATAATATGCCTTACATGATCGGTCCACCGCAAATCTGTTCGTATTGTGACGCCAAGGTGTTTATGGCCATTAATTTCCTGCAAAGCGTGACCTTCTAGTTTAAGTAGGGGGGGGGGGGGTGAATTGGATGAGTTTTCTTGCGTGAAATTTTCAAACTGTCAGTTTTCATGGGCTCAAAGGTAATGAGCCAGTTATTTGCTCAGTTATCAATGGAGGAAAAATCAAAATTTAAGATTCCACCAGCAGTCAAAGGAGTACCAACTGTCACTTAAAGAGATGTATCATCGGCAAATAATTTGATATTACTTTGGACAAGGTCCACAATTTCATCGATATATATGAGGAACAGAAGGGGCCTTAAAACGGCCACTGGGGGAAATCAGTTTGGACTGTCCCCCAACTTAAACACTGACCATTGATTACAACACGCTGCTGACGGTCATGTATTTCTTCCTCCCCCCGCCCCCGCCGTACTGATCGAGAAGCTCCAAAACGGTCCCTGTGTACTGGGGACATTTATAGTGTCCATCATTGTCTGGGAGAAAACCATAAAACTAGGGACTTTTTATATAGAAAGATCCTGGCGACATATTTGAGAAAGCAAATATTCTGACCCTATAGTGAGTGAACGAAAGTATCCTGGTACTTTTTAATGAGAAAAGTTCGGCGTTCAAAAAGCTATGTATTAGGCTCAGAATATATCAAATGTGACACTGGCCAGTATCCTATACATGCATATGAACATTTGAGTACCTTTGCGTGAAAAAAAAATAAAATAAAAAAAATAAATGAATGAATGAATGAATGAATAAATAAATAAATAAATAAATAAATAAATAAATAAATAAGTAAGTAAGTAAGTAAATAAATAAATAAATAAATAAAGAATGAATGAATAAAGGAAGGAAGGAAGGAAGGAAGGAAGGAACAAAACAAACGAATAAACACAGCATAAAGAATAACGATTGGGTCGCAATACTTATATTGATAGTCGTAGTAAAAAGGAGGAGGAGGAGGAAGAAGAAGAAGAAGAAGAAGAAGAAGAAGAAGAAGAAGAAGAAGAAGAAGAAGAAGAAGAAGAAGAAGAAGAAGAAGAAGAAGAAGAAGAAGAAGAAGAAGAAGAAGAAGAAGAAGAAGAAGTGCTGGTCCTGGTCGACGTATTTTACATGCAAAACATCGTTTGTGTGTGTGTCGACCGCGTGTCATATGCAAGACAAAATTTGTGTGTGCACTGTGTGCACAAGCGAGGCAGCGTTTGTATGTGTATGTCCATAAATTAAAATGTCCAATATCAAACAAGTCACAGTGTCACGTCAGGCGTCATTAACAAGTTTACAATTTAAACTGCTGGGCACCAATACTATTATGGAGTCAACTGCTGCAAAAGGGCTTCACAAAGTGATTGAGGGCTATAAAATGGACGGTAACACAAAGGAACCACATTTATGCAAGGACGGTTCAAACTAGAAACATAAGAATTGACAACTTATATTTAAAACTTTGTTCGTTAATTTCTGTTGCAAAATTTATAGTTTAATCACTCTGAAAAAAAGTGTTGACAAAACGCCTATTATCTTAAAAAAGGGGCTTCTCTGTATAGCTTATTCAATTTATATCTGCTTTCTGCTCATTTTATCTCAAAAGTTTAAGCAGACAGGAAACGTATATTGAGACCCAGGAA
Organism: Hermodice carunculata; assembly: GCA_964020975.1. Taxonomy (NCBI): domain Eukaryota; kingdom Metazoa; phylum Annelida; class Polychaeta; order Eunicida; family Amphinomidae; genus Hermodice; species Hermodice carunculata. Next base: position 39,484,528 of record OZ026630.1, read on the forward strand.
ACTTTTGATTGACATAAGGGTTTCGTAGTTAATAGTTCCATTAGCTGCTTTCTTTTTATCTTTAATTTCTGGAATATTATAAACCAGGCAATTAAATGCGTAATCCAAAAGAAGATAATATTGGAACTTCGTCAGGACATTAAAGACACACATACACAAGGGAAGATAAGTCCTTTGTATTGCACAGGAAGCATTAATTACAGAAGGATACACGCAAAAATTCATCTATTTAGTGGTACTCTTTTCAGGTCTAGCGTTTATGCGTTCTTTTATTCTGATGCATAGGCATGAGGACAACACGTCCCCTGAGTTAAATGCTTGCAATGTTCTAGATCTTTGCTCAATAGGGCGCCATACAAGGACATGTTTACCCAGTTTCCCGCCCACACAAAGCTGAATGAACGATGGATTTTACGAGGGTATGAGAGAAATACACATGGTATAATGTGGTACAATATGACCCAAAAGACCCAATATGGCCACTGTCAAATAAAATTGTACTACGTATGAAACTGAAAGCCGGTCAACTAAATTATCGACGTCATAATTCTTGCGTCATAGGTCATCATCGTGTTTTAGAAACAAAAAACATACATATTATATCCCCAGCGAGAACTCCCACCTCTGTACTATTCCATGATTCAACTTGCATTCTCAACATATGAGAATGTCGTTTCAGTCAAAAAAAAGTAGTATCTTAGTATGTAACATCATCAGTTGTGCAACATTAGAAATAAACTGGTGATGCAGAACACAGTTGGTCAAAAAGAGCTGCATTATATATAAATTTGCACGAACTTAATTTGAACAAATTTTTCAGTGTGTTTGAATTCCACAAGCCCAATGGATCGTTCATCATCATCATCATCATCATCATCATCATCATCATCATCATCATCATCATCATCATCATCATCATCATCATCATCATCATCATCATCATCATCATCATCATCATCATCATCATCATCATCACCATCATCATCGTCATCATCGTCGTCGTCGTCGTCGTCATCATCTTCATCATCATCATGTATTCTTGGCAAATTGGTAGAACAGGACCTGGTATTAAAAGGGCACCCGGGATAAACAAATTCACTCACAAACAAACGAACGATTGGCGGACAGACAAAAGAAATGACGAACAAAAAAAAAGAAGAAAAAATATACAACTAGTGTCTGAAGCATCTGGACATGACACTGGCGGCATAAATTCATTGGATGTGCATAGTAATACCCAAAGTGAAAAAAAAATATTGTCGTGATCTGTTGAACACAACTGTAATATCGTATGGACTAGGGCACTGAATTGTGTGCAACAATTTGACGATTTTCTTTCGTTTCAAGCGTGATATAAATAGTGTTACAGTCATTTTAAGTCTTATCGGCTCTGTTTGTATTATGTGTCGATGCGTTTTTACTCGCCTACTAAAAGGAAAATTTATCTCGTAATGAATGGCTTATTGCCGTCCTGCTTTATTTTTTGTTTGTTTTACCATGTATCATTAAGTATAACAACCATGTCTGGTTTAAAACAAGACCGTAAATGAAAACTAAAAGCTACGCTTGTTTCAACGAGAGAAAAAAGGGCCTAAATATTTTTTAGAACGATTAATGTTTACATCAGTCGAACAACGTATGTAAAATCTAATTGGAAAAAAAAGTGACTGAGGATATTTGAATTGTAAGATAGGGAGAAGGACAGACACAAAAGAATTGAAGGGAAGAAGCGACAGTTTCAGACGCATTATCCCGGACAACTACCCACGCTAACTGGAGTGTTCTGAGCCGAATGAAGCAAATTCTGTTCCAGGCTGCCAGTCGTGAAAATGTGCACATTTGGTTGGATCAAGGACCTTCTATCTGAAAGATAGAGGGTCCTTGGTTAAATTTACAAGAAAATAATTATTTTGAAGGTCGCACTAATTAGCACTTTTGTTTCTAATTTTCATACCCGAAGGGTCAATAGACATGGGGGTGGGGTGGGGGTGGGGGTGGCAATCATTGATACTGTATGCCCATAGCTTTAAACATAGGGATTTGTGTCATAATGCATTAGCTGTTCACTACACTTGGTGTGTAATATCTCAGATCTGTCCACTCTGAAAATTTTATCCCATCAAAAACACTCCTCTTTACGTGTTCTTCTGAACTGCAGGCCAACGGGGCAAGCTCGAGTCTAGCGGTTGACCTCCAGTTTCTGCCTTTAGCTGCTTTCGCATCCGTGTTTCATTTTCTACTTCGTAAGTATAATTATGCATTTTTGGACTTTTGTTGTGTTCAGTGGCTTATATTTGATTCGCTTGTAATACTAGCCACTGCACAAACCCCACCCAGCCTACCCCACATCAGATCTTTCCAAGGCTAGTCTGTCGTGAAAAATTGATTTCATTATCGATACCGGAGGTTAAGTATGGGGCATGGAGGTCAACTGCTAGGGGTCGCCCCGTTGGCCGTCAGTCCAGAGGAACATGTTCGGCTTTCTGATGTGATAAAATCTTCGGAGTGCCTACGACCTACGATCTGAGAGATCATATACAAAGTGTGGTGGACAGGTAAGCATTACTAACAAATATGGAAATTATAATAGATTTCTTAAGTTTTGTTTCGGAAATGATTCTTTTCTTGTTTATACCGTTTGAATTTTGTTGCACACTGATACATCAAGATTCCATTTAGTTGAGGCAGAGTGTATACATTAGTGCAGAAAATAACCGTGCAGCGTAAACAACCATTTGGAGTATAAATACAAAAACAACCATTTAGGATTTGAATACGATTTAGCTTATTCAAATGTTGATTAATATGTTATTCGCTTGTTTTCGCATTTAGGTGTAAGATTTTATAGGATGTGCATATATGCCACATAAGCAAAAATACCACAGCAGATGTCTCGTGGCAATAATATTTGTTGGATCCATTTAGACAACGTTTCGTTGATAACTGAATGCAAGCATGGTGAGGCACATAACCCTGTCCCGCACGAACACAACACATGCGGCCTACTGATTTAAGCCGCACAGGGATGGCATTAAAGTGGCGAGACCAGCATGACCACTTGGCAAAAATGCGTGGCTGACAAAACATATACCATGGACAACATCCATCATACACATATAATCAGTTTCACCATGGAGGTATTATACAGGAGGAAAGAGCACGTATAATACCTCCATGGTTTCACACACGCACGCACGCACAGAGAGAGAGAGAGAGAGAGAGAGAGAGAGAGAGAGAGAGAGAGAGAGAGAGAGAGAGAGAGAGAGACGAGAGAGAGAGAGAGAGAGAGAGAGAGAGCACGAGCACAATGCATGTAAAAGCTAAACTGTGTGGCAAAAGGATTTTCCTTTGTTCTATGTCTGTGATAAGTGAATGAATGTACGTTCTGTCTTTTCATGTATATACGCATAGATAAATGGATGGACACGCGCACAGACGGACAGATAGATAGGTAGATGGATGATGGCCGGATGAATGAATTGATAGATAGATAGAATGAATTTAAAAGATAAACAATATAAAGCAAACCAAAATGAAATAAACAAAAATAAATTAATAGCAGTTGAATAGAATAGTACATGTACACAATGGAATGGAATATGATATAATGGGATGAAAGGGTGATGTAGTAAAGTTCCAAATTAATCAATTATATTGAATTAAGTAGCTACAACACACAATACAATAATGAAAAATTAAAAACATTTCTGTCTCGAAACCTAGTTCAGCTAACTTGATGACGCAACATACGTAGTATCCCTTGTACTGTCCAAGTTACGAGGATGAAAGACGAAGCAGAAAACATTTGGAAATTTGGTCACTGTCGGCTGGCTTGATTGGGGAAGTGATCAAACTCCTTGTGGGTTTTACTGAATAACAAGATTTAAACCAGTTTAAGAATCAATATGTAGGTTGGAAAAATCTAATTTCCATCTTGAGTTCTTAGAAATACCTCAGGCTATTTCAACGGCTTTTCAGTGAACGAGCTGATATTGTCTAAATACCCGACAAACATTTTATAAAAGTGTGTAGCTACTTCTGGAGCTAGATTACTTCAATTATTCTAGGTTGTGAGTAATCAAGAACTGACTTGCATTGCTAGTGACACCATTAATCAACTAAATGTATCTTGAACCTTTTAGTTATCTGGGCAATTAATTGAATTCTTACAGATTAGTCACTGTGGTGCAGCAAACAGGTGTTCAGAAAAGAAAAAAAAAACCGCGAGATTTGGGTTATATGTTTAAAAAGTGTGAAAGCACAGAAATGTATTTAAAAGGTAAGAATACGCGAAGCAGATGAAAAAGATATACCCCTGATGATTTTGACCCATAAGGTATCATGTTCGATCATAATTGTTACATGCCAAGTAGGCTTTTTCATGTGGTTGGAAAAAACTGACAGCATATGAAAAAATCTGGATTGCACCCGCGTGTGGTGTAGGTTTTGAAAGAAAGTTAACATAAAGCATAACATGGTTGTGGTTATAATGACATATAATATTAAGCGTAAGCGCCATTTTGTAATGACGATACTAAGCATTTCGCATACGTTCAGTTATCTGAGCTTGTTTGTGATGTCTTTACTTATTATGCCCAGTTTTATTCTGTTTAAAAAAAAAAAAAGATTTTCGGTCAAATGTATGCATGCACATTGCTCGATCTTATCTAAAAACATGACTGCTGTTAACTTCAACATAAAAGTTACTTATACGAAGTCTAGCAGTTAACAAGCCAAACAGACCTACAGTGTGAGTTCAAAGTGAAATCCAAATAACGATACGCCCTTTGCAATGATGCTTTTCGAAGCGACGGGAGCGCCGCCTAGTGACGGAGAAAATGGCTCGGTACAGCACCCGCCTTTTTTTTTTTTTTTTTTAAATGTACGGTAGGCCTACTGGTAGCGGGGTTGTGCAGCTTTCCCTATAATATGTATGCAGCAAGAGACACATATATGTCGACTGCCATTTATTTATTTATTTATTTATTTATTTATTTATTTATTTATTTATTTATTTATTTATTTATTTATTTATTTATCTCTTTGTTTGTTTGTTTGTTTGCTTGCTTGCTTGCTTGCTTGCTTGTTTGCTTGCTTGCTTGTTTGTTTGTTTGTTTGTTTGTTTGTTTATTTATTTATTTATTTATTTATTTATTTAAGAATCTACCCCTTTCGAGCAGGGCAGAACTCGTGGTGAGTCTGAAACACAGAATTTTCAGAGTTTGCATAAAACACATATTGAGAAGTTAAAAAGACACCCCAATCTCCGGGCCAAATTTGTAGAGATGCTCACCAAGGAGCCAACAAATATTATTATTAAAGGAAGAGGTCGAAAAACGTTGCCAAACTTGGTCAAAATATTGCGTTCTGCACTCTCTTTCTGAACATACATACATTTCTGATCGTATTTGATTGAGTGCTGGATATAAAAATAAAAAGTAGGGTAAATCTTCCTCAGCACTGTTGCACAAAACACATTTACCATCAGAAATATTCCATCTTTTCAAATCTTCACCTAAACCCAAACATCCTGTTCTGGCCAGAAATTTCAATCTTACACCAGCAAAATTGTCTACACTAAATAAATATTTCTCACCGAAAGTAGACCGTTTAAACATTTGGTACCAATTAAGCGACCTTTTCTCATCAATTTCCTGAAAGAAAAATGTAATTTATACCCTTCGATGGATAATTTTACAAAACGACGTTACCATTTTGGATTTGTCGATCGGAAAACACGGTCCATACATACATTATTAAACGTTTTTCTCATTTCATCCACATACGGCCATGCATCAGGAGTGTTTCCATGCTTTTGAATTCCGCCTGCTGCCGACAGTGACCAGGGATCAACTTTATTTTCTTCTCTCCTTTTCTGGAGTGTGACTATTTACAAACTTAGTATACATAGAGACTTACTCAAGGTACATTCCCACCAGTTTTGAAGTGAATCTAGCTTTCAGTTTTGGAGAAGTTGAAAATGTGAATGTGTATTGCAATCCCACTGAATTAGCCCTACAGAGTAATCAAAAGCAATGTATGCATTAACGAAACAAAACCATAAAAAAAAAATAATAAAAAAAAATGAGGGCTTCATCTTGCAAACAGCTTTGTTATACCCTGTCACAAGCTATAATTCCAATACGTTTCAGAACAGCCTGAGCGACACTTTCGGAGCCGAAGCTGCAAATAGCGAAAACACACAAAAATGTTATAACAAGTAATGAAGAATTGCAAAACCACCTGTTCAACGTATTTAGGTCTCCGAGTCCCCAGACGCGCCCGCAACCCAATTTCAAAGCAGTTGGTCGCAGTATTGGAGAAGATTTTTTTTAAGGATTTTCCGGAAAAAATAAAACAAACAAACAAACAAACAAACAAACAAAAAAACCCCTAAAAGTTACTGCAGGCTAACTATTTGAAGAAAAAAGGTAAAGACCCACAAAGTGAATCTGACCGACTGTTTTGGAGAAGTCGAAAATGTCAATTTACATTGCAGTCTTCATTAGCTTGCAAATATCGAGTTTTTAAAAAGTCGAATTTTGAGGAAAAAGTCGGAATTTCGATTATTATTTCTTTGTGGTCCTTATTGGCTTCCGTACAATGTAATTACAAAAATCCAACAATCGGTGGAGCATGACCGTTTAAACAAACTTGGTAGAGGTTCAGACCGTTTGGGAGAAGAAGCTTAACAGATTGACAAACTAGAGCATAATCAAAGCTGACTGGCAGTTTCGCTATCGATTTTCCAAGGAGTGGCGTCCGGGGCACTTTATTTAGACTAGTATATCAGGATGCCCTGGGTGTCCTGCGAGAAAAAATTGTCTTTTGTGTTACTAATTGAAGAATATTTCACAAATAAACGCTTCTTACAAAAACCATGTTGTGTTCTCATGATCCACAACAGTCTTCTCATGGAAAGAGGCAGGCGCCGGTGTCCCACCAAAGTTTGTTCAATGCTGAAGCTATTTATATATTATATTATTGGAAGTAGTTGGATTCACGACGCCGGAACCTCAGTCACTGCTGTTATTGTCGTGACAGTCATTTATATGTAGATGTTAATGTCTGTATTTATCATACATTTTTTATCAACACAGGGCTGGAACGTAAACTACCATCTGCTAATTCTGTAACCTGTAAAAACAAAGTTATCTGATATTATTTTAATATAAGATAAACTGATTTTATTTATATTATCTTTAATAGCCTAAATATGTGCAAGATCTCCCAGTTTCTGGTAGGCTAAGCAAACTGGGCAACAGTTACCCATTAGCGCAGTTCATTAACTACCCCAGACACAATAATAGCAATACAGCACTTTTGAACCTTCTCCTATTTTCGATAGGCCTCTTTTCAGATGCCATAAAAGTTAAAATTTGTCTTCAAATGCCATTGAAAATGTTTTCCTACTTGTACACATTTCTTTTAAAAACACATGTTGTATGAATTTTGTTTTTGGTGGAAATGTTTACAAAATTTTGGAGCAAGCTCTGCAAAACTGCACTTCAAGACAAAAGTTAGTTATTTCATCTATCAATATCATTTTGGATATACCAAAAAATCATCAAAATAGGTATTGTGATTATCGTCCATTTAGCAGTCTTTAAATTGTGTTTTTTGTTTTCAAAAAATTTAATTGGTTATGAATATTATATTAACAAGTTATTCTTTAAACTGTCTTGATGTGGATTTGATGTCACTACTTTTTCATGTGTATACTTCATCTACATATACACAGCAGTGTGATAGGAGATCAGTTCTAGCTTGCACGGGTCAATTAGTTTTTCTGTTACGTCAGAATGTTAATTTGATTAGTGATGTGACACCAAGCTCAATCTTTGTTCTTTCCCGTCGTTTCATTAGATTTTTCGTCTTGTTCCCATTCACGTTGTGCTGCCTTGTGCTGGAAGACTTAGTTTTTCTCGCCTGCCCGCCCTGTTTTCATTGTTGAATTTACTTTGGGTGGTAAATTTACAGTTTCGTTGTATATCATTGGATATGATTTGAGTCGATAGTATCAAAACTGTAAAATTTCCATTATAGCCAAAATAAATATGTCATTTTTTTCTCTTTTTTTCTTATTTAGATGATGACTTTTCTTTTCTCAATTGTTATGAATACGCAATTTGTGACGAAAATTTGCTTACAAGTGTTATTTAGTAAAGCTCTGATGAATTCTCGGAAATTGGAGCATGGCCCTAGCCCCAGGCCTATTGGAAATAGGATAGTCGACCATATATATGTATATATATATATATATATATATATATATATATATATATATATATATATATATATATATATATACATACATACATACATACATACATACATACATACATACATACATACATACATATTATTGGTTCATTCTGGTGCAATCAAAGCGACTTCTGTGCCACATGATATGAAAGCATTTCATCTGCTGTCACTCAACGCATTAAACGCTAACATAAAATTATCGATCCCTGAAGCGGGAAGTTCCTTGTTTCTGAAATAATTGTCAGTCCCTACACTGCAAACCAAAATGGCGGAAGATGAAAGTGTGAATTGGAACGTGGATCTTGAAGTGAGTCTTTTCCACGCGATGAGACGCCACAAACCCGTGGGTATGTACAGAATTACTCGCAGTACTAAATAAAAGGGGAAATGGGGTCCATCTGTAGCAGTATTCGTTAAACAAGGTGGTTATTCTTGGATTATTTACTGGGAAATCTATTATCGCCCACTGGCACTACGTATTCCGTATCAGGGCAGGCAATGTGAATGAACATTCATTTTCCCCAGCTACAACCAAGGAATCTTTGGCTTGGAGGGGCTGCATGCGGGATAATTTTGTGAGTTCCAACTGATCGATAAGAGCATAGCTATCTCGATTACACAGTGACGGATGTGTTTTGCTATTTCAGCATCTCTTCATGAAAACGTCTGTTTGACCCTGTCATCATACGACTCATAAATTGCCGCGGGCTGGCACTTGATTTTGAAGCCATCTATGGAATATTTAAAAAATTGATGACGTTAACACTTCATCAGTATCATAGCTTGCGGACATTAGGGCTTCACATGTTATTGTGGAGCAGGTTGTATATTCTGAACCATATATATGTAACATAATGCATAAAATACTCCCATGACTCATGAGTGGCTCTGAATGCCAAAATTGATGTATTTGTTTTGTTTTAACCCTTTCCCCTTGGATTGAATTAAGATTGAGTTAACACTAGCAGGCTTGGCATGGGTTGGGCACCAAGTGGCCAACTCATGTCATGGAAAAGCTGTTGATCTGGATTCTGGGGAATGTTAACTTTAGTATCCAAGAGCGGTGCATAGGCATTGAATATGCCTTCTCTATGTATCAGTTAATATTATTAAATTATCATCATTATTATTATTGATAGGTCTCCGTCAAATTGTTTTTCATTATTGACATTCATGGTGAAATTATACCGTAGTTGAAAACACTGAAGCAGATGACATCTGACTACCAGCAGATAATGGCAAGTTTTGGCTCAGTCGGTTTAAGATGGAAAGGGTAAAGAGGCAAAATTATCAAGTTGTTATTACCTGTAGCCAGCATAGAATACTGTGTTGTATTGGCTTTGACAGGAAAGATGTTCAACTTCAAATTGGCAAGACAGTATTTCAGGGAAAAAATACATAGTTAAAGGTGGCATCTGTCTTTAATATGTTTTTTAATTTGCTACCTCCAGGGAGATTTGATATCAAGAAAAGTGAAGAAAAATCATCACACCTCCTGAAATTTTGAGGGGTAGCAAACTTCAAAACAAAGAGAGAGAAATCTTCCCTCCATAACTCTCTTTCCAGAGAGCTATTACAGAAAAAAAAACTTTTCTAGAAGTTGGTTCAGAATGCAGATTTGGTGGATTTTAAATTTGGACTATGATAAAGAAAATACTGGTATTGTAATTTTCCATTTTCAAATGCTTGGAAATAATTTTGTACGATCTGTTTAGGTTTCATGTATGGAACCAGTTTTATCCTGATTGTTTTGAAATAATTCCATGAGATCTGTTTAGTTTTCATGTATAGAACCATGGTGGGTTTCATGGATGTGAGTACATCAAATATTGTATATGTCATGAACAATTTGCTGCATTTAGTACACATTGTAAGTCCATCTTGAAAGTATTGTTTACTGTTTCTGCTGACCCAACAAAGTTATTGCTGTTTCACTTTCTCTCAGGTTCCCTCTTGTTTTTTTTTTCAATGGTGTTTAGATTGTGGCAAAAAAAAAGACCGGTACATGTAATAATAACATCTGGGTTACATGTACTTACTCAATCCTGAGAAGTGGAAAATGTGATGTAACTGCAAACCAACATTTCTGTTCATTGCAATATGAGCTGGGGGTGGGGTCGGTTGGGAGGGTGGGGTCACGGTGGGTGGGGAGGATGGTATATATCTCAACTGCCATTCATGCTCTGGTGGCTTGACAATAAAAGCTTTTGGGCAGAGTTTGTTTCTCTAGGAAACTCATAATTTCTTCCGAGATATTGATGCATGCAGGTGTTGAGAGTTTGGTATGTGCATTAGTAGGATGGTAGAGTCTTCAGGGATTAGATTATCAAGAGATTTTTAATGATATATCATCTGCAAAATTGTGTAGTTTAGTCAGTTGAGGTAATGGAAAATACATGATATAGGAATTGGCAGACAGTCATTTGTTGGCAGTGCACCTTGTCAAAGAGAAAGAAACAAAGCAGTGTGAGCCACTTATACAATGTGTCTCTCCTGGGTGGATGGGGATTATTTTGCTTTTGGATTTTGTCCAATTATTGATTATTGGAACTTGATCAGCTGGCTAAATGACATATGGTTAAATATGCACTGCAGTACTGTATCATTTGGAAACTCAGTATTAGATCTTGGCCACTTGGATACCAATGTTGACATGGTTGTCCATCTGAGGAAACTTCATGTTCTTCTTAAAATCTTTGTTTAGAGCTATTTTTTGTTTAGCACGATGTTGACTGTTATCAGAGAGATGGTAAATTGTGAAAGATTAGTGGGCATTTTAAAAGAAATTTGTGTGCAAAACCCCAGTGGTCAGGATAGGGTGATACAATGAATCTGGTGAGCAGACAACTGGGAGAGTTGGGTCACAGCCATGAACTGAGAGAAGATACACCTTTTTGCTGACAGTTTGTGGCACCTTTGGACATGTTGGATTTCTCAAAAATGTATACAACAGGCAGAGAGCATATAGATCTATCAAACCTATTTGCTGGCTTACTATCCACATACATGTGCACCACAGCAACCTTGCTGTATGTGGTTCTAGGCCGAGAGACCTGGATGTTCATACACATCACAGCTAATATGTGCTTCTGAGTCAGTGTTGTCTGCAGCTTAAAATAGAAGGCAGATTTACCATGCCTTTTATTTTGCTCTCCGCCTTTTTCTTTGGTACCATGCCCTTTTTCTCCTATATTTTTTCATAGTTTGGACAGGTACTTACTTTTTGGTCATAAAAATTCAAAATGTTTTGAACAGATCAATTGAGAAGATAAGTATCAATCTGACTATTCACCATGAATAAGTAACCTTTAAGATACACATTCAAAACTATTTCCATAAAAACAACAAAAATTGCTTTGACAGTCTTTATTTTTGGGCTACTACTTTTGGATGCCCTTTTTTGGTTACCATCCCAGGCTTCAAAGTGCCCTTTTAGATGAAAGGTGCCCTCTGAAAAAGCTGCAGACAACACTGGATGATTGTCACTATGAGCCAAAATAATTAATCTAGGCCAGATGAATTGAAACTTTTATGGCTGAGGCTTGAAACTTCCCACAGTTGGTCTTATTTAGGTCAGTTGTAATGTTACAGTTACCTGTCAGCAGACCACAGGACCATCTTGGCCCTCTTATTTGGTTGGTAAGTGGGTTTTATTCTACACATTTCAGGGTTCTCCCCAGAGCCCTACAGCCCTACAAATTGTAGAGCTGTGATCTTGAAATTAGGGCTGTGACTCAGGCTTCCCATTATAAAGTACATGTATAGGAGGGTAGGGCTGTAATTCTGGAAATTTGCTCAAATTTGGAAATCCTGCTATACTGATAGGATAATCTGGGGAAAACCCTGCACTGTAAGGCAAGTTGAACTGGATTTTGCCATTTGCTTATAATCTTAGATGTGTTTTAATATACGAATATAAAATGTACACTGTTTCCACTTCAAGCTGAAATGCCAGCTACATTTACATTGAAGAGCATGAGATTCATTACAGGTCATATTTTGAATGAATAAAAATGGAAAAAGTACATTTCCCTGACAAGCACCTTCAGCACAGTTTTTCAAATTTTTCTACCCATTACACTTTTGAATTATTTGCACCACTTTAAAAAGCTTAGAAAATTCTGATAGGAAAACAAAACCACTTAGCATTATACCTCAAGAAAATAAATATAATTTATGTCACTGGTTCTTCTTTACTAGAGAGCTGAATATGATAAAAAAAAAAAAGCCTGCAGAAGTGCACTGGTACATTCCAGAATTTGCATCATGTAGTTGTTTACATGGTTTATTGTGTTACAAGGGCTTACACATACGCCATATTAAAATGGTGAAACTGGAGCAGTTGTTCAGTGAATGTGATTATGGGTAGCAAGTGTATTGCATGTACATGTGCAGTGCTTCTTGATTTGCTTTGATAAAGTTATGCCATAATGATGGTGAGTGAACAATTACCAAAGAAAAAAGCCAAAATAGTTATGTATTTTTTAGATATATATATATCTAAAGTTGTGGCTAGAGAAGCAAAACATTTGGAAAGACTTGTTATTCATGGGTGTAGTATTTGAACCACATTGAGACTGGAAAAACTTGCATGCAGGATGTGAAATAAAGTTCTACATTGTTTGATGACAGGTCAGGTACAATATTAAAAAAATGTTGGTGGTTCTCAGTCTTTTGAGTAGGCAAGGGAAACATTAACCCTAAAAGTGCTAATCACCAGTTGCTTTCTCATTACTGTTAAACATATAATGTTATGTTTGCTCAAGACACTTGGTGCGCAATGCGCACAGAGTGTCCTGAGGAAAGCTTTTGACCCAATCTTAAATCAGGGCTTTAAGGGTTAAGATTATATGCACATCACCAGTGTTGATTGGTAAAACTGAATCCTGATCTGCATGAAGAGTGGCCTACATTGGCTGATAATAAATGGTTTGATAATGATGCTGTGTGGAGGGATACCCCAGAGGTCAAGTGCTAAAATGCAGTCAGTACTTTCTAATTAAGGTGAAACTGACAACAGTCATAGGACAAGTTATGCTGTAACATTGGTATATTTTTGTATTAGTAAATTTTCACCGCTTTTCAAATATTTTGAAATTCATGGGTTCTTATGTTTATGTATTTAACAAGAAATATGGAGTCCTGAAATATGTCCCAAGTTGCAGAGCTCCACATACTGAAATGGTTGAAATGAACACACCTCTCAGCAAAAGTCACTTGTTTTAATAAGAAATAAAAGCAAAACTCAACATTTCCAGATTTTGTGGTATTTTCAATCTGTGCATTTAACTTAATCGCAAAAAAAAAAAAAAAAAAAAGTGAAAATATATAGTAATTTTTACGTTTAAATGTTTACACAGACCAGCATCATACCATGTGAATTTTAGGGGACAAGCTCAAATGGCATAATGTGTGATCAGGGCCAAACATTAACTTGTCATCTACTTCATGCCCCTTGGGAGAGAAATGGCAGTCTCATCTTAAGGTAAATCAAGGATGGAGACTGTAATGAAGGTAATGATGATGAGTGTCTGGCAGATACATTTGCCTCCTGCCACTTGTTTATGTGTCATATGTGGCAGGGACATGGTGCACTTGAAGCCATATTTCAAGAGATAACATCAGGGAAACCTGAATGTAATTTTGGCAAATGAACTACCAAGTAGGTAAATGATAACTTACTGGGGAAAATTGTGTCTACAATAATGTAATGTAATTGGTTGGCTTGACATAGCTATATTGTGTATTACAGTAATTTGGATAGTTATGTCCCCAGGATACTGACCGACTGGCTTTGCAGATCTTACCTTGTGAAGAATGTCACCTCTAATGCTTTTTTTAGGAAGATCAATGACTCGGCGTCTACAAGAATTGATGTATGTTCACATTTTTTCTGCACATTACTAGCTAGAAAGGGTACATTTTGGTTCAGGGGTAAGTCAAATTGTTCTTATCTGAACCTGTACTATGAAAATTTGGTAATTATGGTTTGTTTGACAGGTATTCTTCTTTGATATGAAGCTCTGCATTTACAAGCAAAACTTCACATATTTAGCTAATTCATCAATTGCCACGTTCATATTTATTCATTATTATGTGGGTTGTCTTTGCTGAATATTTAGCTTAGGCAAGGAGCCGCTACTCAGAGAGACGTGTACGGGTAAAAGGCTCCGAAACATGTTGAGTAGTTACCCGCTGAAGACCCTTTAATTTATTTGGGCTGATACAGCCTATGTCAAAATTTTACAGAGGAACGTGTGCAATATAGACAATAGTAATTCCATATATATACAGGTTAGACAGGGACAGGTTAGCTTATGGAGAGTAAAGAGTTCGAACTGCGGAATAGGATATTGACTACTAGGAAGTGGTTCTGGGCAAAAAGACACAAATACAATTACACAACTGCAAATACCAGACCATATTTTTCATGTATGTTTTATTGCCACAGTAGGTACATTATCAGTTCTCTTTTCAAAAAGTATGTAGTACTGGGGTCAAATCAGCACCACAGTATAATCTTAATATATTATGGTATCAGTGGATTATCGCGCATACTAAAACGAATAATGTAACATGTTTATTCAGTGAAAAGGATATACAGTCAATTTATTTATGTCTGTTGCAACACAAAGTAGTTACATGTGTTGTGGGACTTGTTCCATTCAATCCTCTTGTCCATTTCTGCAATTGTTCACATCCATCTATATGTGCATATGCATATCAAAGGCTAGTATGACCTGTTTTGAAGAGACAGTGGTGGAAAAGAGAAAGAATTTGATAATGCGTGCACTGTATTCATGTGAAGGGGGAAGGAGGCTGACATAAATTATCAAAACGATTAGGTGAGCAACAACTGTCAACAACAGCCATTACTTTGTTCTGAGCACATTGTACACTGCTTGATTGATTGATAAACTTTATCCAGGGTAGACATACATTAACAGATAAAATGTTCATTTTGCAAATGGGCCATGCATTCCCACGGCACATTCATATAGATAAACATGTCTCATCAAAGTTAAATTAAAGTGAACGTAACATAGAAATCATACAACAAATGCTCATAGAAATATATCAAACATAAAATATCAAAAATGATGTCTAATGTAAGGTATCAAAGCAGTATAAAACTGAAGTCAATTGTGGTTCACTGAGTAGCAATGTTTCTATATGGTTCCAGTTCTGCTGTGAGAGAGGTGTCAGTGACTGTATATAAATGAAACTGACTAGAGCTAAAAAACCTGTTCACTTGCTGTTAGCTCGAGAGGGCTCAGAAAGGTGCATAGGTGTAGCATTGTCCTCAATAATAACTAATGTTCTAGACTCCAAGCTTTATACTACTGTCACAAAATAATTATTTTTCAGCTCAATATGATACAGTCCAGATTTCAAATTAACTCTGGACATATAACTTTCAGGACTTAAAGTGTTTCTAGGCTGCTGTCAATATTGGTGGCACTACCTATAGTATTATGTAATATAAGGGCCAAAATGTGAAAAAAAAATTGGAATGTCTTTTTGGCAAAGTTTTGCATGTATCTTTGCAAAACTCGCTTGCACATTAACCTCAATGTACATGTATGGCATGCTTGGAGTCTGATATTGAATTATACAGATGACTTTCACATATTTACTAAAGGTCATATTGGCAATGCATTGCACAAAAGGATTTTTTGTGATGGTCATAAGACATTACATCTTAAGGTGTGAACATATATTCGAATGCCATTACAGGAACATTCCTCAGACAAAAGCCTTTGACATTGGGAATCATGATGGCATCACTGGTGGTATTAATTGCAACTAATATCATAGACCTGTACAAACACATTAAATTCATGATTGCCATAATAAATTGAGATAGAACTGCGAAATGTATACCAAATATGTGAAAGGCCAATAGTCCTATTTTTGGTAAAAATTTTGGGTGACCTTCACATATTTTTCAAGGTGCCTGTTCTTACTTAGGGTATACATAACAGAGTGGCACAAAATTGCCACTGTGTCTCTGTTTTTGAACACAAGTCCATTGATGTATGCTTTTTTAGTTTTGTAAATATGTGCAGTTTCTTTGCATGTAACAACAAATATTCTAGGATTAATTTGTAAAATTTGAGGGGCATTTTATTCAAGGGGGTCTAATTTACACTTTGAGAAAGGATCGCAACAAAACTTTTTGCATAAAAAGCTTGAAATCAACGGCCATGTAAAGACAATAGTGTAACTTAAGTAACCATTTTTTTTGCTTTCCTTTAAAAGGAATGGTTTTTATGATACTGAATTTTGAAGCATCTGCAATTAATATTGATAATTTTTTTCACTTTGGAGCTCAAAAACTAGCATTTAAAATTGAAATATTGCCAAACAAAAAATAGTTACCTAAGTTATACTCTTGTCTTAACATAGCTGTTAATTTTACAAAGATTCGTCCATCCAGTTTTGAGTGAGGCTATCTCCAAATTACCAAGTGTTGTATAAAAAAAAAAAAAAAAAAAAAAAAAACCAATTCTGAGACATTCACTACAAAAGTTAACCAAGGAAATTTGCTGACTTTAATTACTCACAAATGACATCTGCTCAGGCCATTAAGAAGGATGACTAAATGCTCATCTCTTAAATTCTGTCATAACTTTGATCTATACACTTAAAAACAATATGGTGGTTATAATCAGTCACCTGTGAAATAATCTGCTTACATGTAAAAACACATCCAGTGAGGCATTGATTGTGAGTGGTTATCTAAACATCACCATTAGTGACCACATCTAACAGCTAAATAACTGATTGACTCTATAAAGCAGGGATACTTTTTCATCTTGAAGTTTTGCATAGAAGTAAGTATGTTACAGTGAAACTTTTTGGCATCGATAAAGATTAGTACTTTATCATCTCAAAAGTAGCAAAAGCTCAATTTCACTGATTTGAAGGTGTCAGGTAAGTGCCAGCGCCTTAAGCACTTTATTGCAGGACAATAAATTCATTTTGTTGAGGAAGAAAAAGGCTAATGATACTAAATGTATCACAAATGTGTATCATGTGGAAGTTGAATATTGGACAATGTGGATGAGTCTCTTGTTAAACAATTTTTTTCATGCCCATTATTTTATTGTAATTTGTATTTTATTTATTTGTGGGAGGTTACATGCCTGTACCAATAATAAATTACATGAATAATTATTAACTTAACTCACCTTTCAATTTCATTACCTTAGTACATTATGAAATAACTATGAGAAATAGAAGATTCTGGGACCTTTTCATTAAAAAAAATGTAGGCCTACATGGAAATATATTATTTATGAAATATGCAACTGTCTCTACATTAGCCAATAAAGGCAAAATGTAATTGCAGGTTTGTTTTAGATCTCTTGATACTCTGGCATGCCATAGTTTTTTTTTTTTTTTTTTTTTTTTTAAAGGATGGTTGTGTATATACTTGTGTTCAATTTTATTTGTGTTTTGCATTGTCAACCGCTGTGAGGCACTTTGTCCTGAAGTAACTGCATTGATGCCACCAGCACATGCAGCCATCTGGTGGCATTTCTCTCACTAGTTTTGTTAACCATCCATAGTGGTATAGGCCTGTTAGTGTTGGACTAGTGAGTTCCAACTTTGAAATTACAGTGCATTTTTTTTCTATCTTTCACATTAGCTTACAGGCCTCTAAAATGTTTAAAGACTTGAAAAAGCCCACTGTTGTGATTACACAAAACATTCTATTTCCTACAGACTGTCAGAATATGGGTGCACGGTTGGCTGAGCGGTAAGACGCTTGCCTTTCACCTCTGCGACCCGGGTTTGATTCTCGTTCTGGGCAGCATGTGGAAAAAGTTCCTACCACTTTAACCGTGCACGGTGGTTTTCTTCGAGTTCTTCAGTTTCCTCCACCACAGACAAGGTAGGAAGTATATGCCAACATCTGTGCCATGGAGAGTGACTCGATAAGTCAATGCTGGACTTCTTTCACAATCCTTGTAAAACAAATGTGTCTATACTTATACTAATATGGAACCTTGGATACCAGCAGTTAAAAAGTCTATACATATTGTATATAAAACACAAGCAAAAGCACCCAGCCTCCTTGGCATATGTTACTTGAAAATAAAATACATGATAAACTGAGAAACGATTCTATACAAAATATCCTTCCTCCTTCTCCAAGCTTCATTTAATTATCTTGCTATATGTTTACCTTCATTTGCCATCAAACATTCAGATTTATCTTGCATCTTGGTTATGATTTTGTGGTTGTAAGCTTATATTTTTTTCAATGCTGGTTTGAATTGCAGATGGACTCAAATAGCCCTGCCACGTTTTCAACAGAGAGCAAAACTAATGTCTCCTGTTATTTTGTTATTTATATTGTATTGAGCTGGGTGCTTTTTAGTGTACATGTATAGGAAAACTGCATGTTTTCTACCCATCCCGAAAAGGTACCATACAGACAACTGACCAATAAAAAACAGTGTACTGTAACCTCTAGGCATTTGGCTTTTTTTCTTATTAAAATTTTCATTAATAAGACTGAAAACTTTCTAATGGTCTCTGTAGTTGTACATAAATTTGACGAAGGCTACTGTGGTATTTGACTGTCAGTCCATGTTCAATTAAAATATTATTCATTGTCCAATTTCCCCCCCCCCCCCCCCCCTGATACATCAAAATGTCAAGCTACCTTATCACTTGCATGGAAGTAGTTTTCATCATGTATTGATGACCTGATGAACAGTGCCAGCCAGAGCCATGTCCTGTGCAGAATACAGCTACCCTTAGTAGCAGATTGCCTCTTCAGGGTTATTCTTCACTTGCTTGAGGCATTGTTGTACTTTGGAGATTGATTTATCCCATACAGTGGTTAGTTGTTTTCAGTACTTTTTCTTTCAGATTTGTACATGCATAGAGCTGTTATACAAAAGGAGTAACGTCAGACGGCACATTAAATGCCGTGACTTTGGTTCCACCACACTCTGTTAGGCCATAAAATATTCTTATCGTAACACACTGTACAATGTGTATTGGCTGGCCTCCAAATGCCGAGGGTTAAATGGCTGCCCGAACAAATACCTCAGCCATTTCGGTTCCGCAAACTCAGCTGTTTTTCGTGAACAAATCAAAGCAGAAGCTGTGAATGCGGTAATTTTCAGATAAGGCAGAAAAATGGTCATGTGCCCATAAACAGCTGATAATAGCTGCAGGTGTGTTTCAAATTTTTATCTTACTTAAGTATGTTTTATTATTATTGCTACTACTCCTGTGATTTTTAATGTTGATTTTTGATATTTACATGTAACATTAACATTATTTATTTTTTAATAATGTTATATTATGTTCAATGGTATAATTATTTAAAGGAAACTCTGTGTTTGAAATAAATGAAAAATATCTTGGAGATTTTTCCTGTTTTTCATTACATTATTTCCACACAAATTGATGAGTAATGGACATTGAGCCACTCAATAATATGGCCTGTGGTATCACTAATCATAGATACAGCTATACCCTGATGAGCAAAAACATGTAAAAATGTCATGAACCTACAAGCTGTAATAATGATTTATTATGAATCAAACAAATATGGTTGTATTCATGATTTGCCCACATTGATGCCATATTTGCTTAGATGATAGTTTCATCCACATTTTGAACAGTCTTCAAGACCAGCTCGCACTGACTAGTGGTAAAATTAAACTGTACCAGCATAATCATTGATGTTTACTTGAATGTTTTTATAAGTTTTATGTTCCACATTCAACAGGAATGTGTGAAATAACACTTTATTCGATGATCCTTTTGTGCAAGTGTTCATGACCAGAATTAGTATCCCAAAATAGCATAATCCTCGCAGATCCCCTTCTAATATTATTGTGAGAGAGACAAGATCTAAACACCGTTTTGAACATCTATGCGGAAGCTGTTTGTTGAGCAAACTTGTGCTAACTTGCCGTCAATTGATCACTTCTGCAGATCAACATGTGGTTTTGTTGGCAGCATTGACATGCATGCGCAGTAACCACCTATGATTAAGCCACCACAAGTGGGCAGCAGGCAGGCGGTACCAAAGCTGCGCCACAAGGGGTGGTGCTTATCTATTATCATAACAAGATAATTAGGGCAGCACAAAGGAAAAACTGAAGAGAGTGTTTGTACAATTAATTATTCTCACAGGGGTGCTGGCTACTGGAATACTCCCTTCAGTCCATGGCACATGTAACATGGGAGAATGCTTTCTGATGATGCGAGGCTTTGGGATATCCACAGTCTAGACTCGGAATTTAGCAGCATGTATTTGTAGTACATGTACTAATGTCATAAATCCAGAGTGTGTATTTATATCACTTTGTTTTACTTAAAACTGAAGCGTTTGCAAGTAGTCAGAGGAAAAATTCACCAAGTTGTAGGTGGGGTGTTGGAACTGTTGCTATCGGGAATTGCTCTTACAGTCAGTGGAACCTGCTGTCAACATGGCTTGGCAATTGTTTGATCTTCTATTGCAGAGAACGCTACTGTCACAGATTGACACAACAGCAATTTAATTGTTGATTCACTGCTGGGGTCAAACTTGTTTGTATTTGTGTCCTCTTGCCCAGAACCACTTCCTAGTAGTCATTACCCTATTCTTCAGTCAGAACTCTTTACTTTCCATAAGCTAACCTGTCCCTGTGTGACCTATATACATATGGAAATACTATTGTCCATATTGCAAATGTTCCTCTATAAAATTTTGACATAGGCTGTATTAGCCCAAATAAATTAAAGGGTCTTCAGCGGGTAACTACTCAGAACGTGTTTCGGAGCCTATTACCCGTATATGTCTATCTGAGTAGCGGCTCCTTGTCTAAGCTAAATATTAAGCAAAGACAACCCACATAATAATGAATAAATATGAATGTGGCAATTGATGAATTAGCTAAATACGTGAAGTTTTGCTTATAAATGCAGAGCTTCATTATGCAAGAAGAATACCTGTCAAACAAGCCATAATTACTAAATTTTTATAGTACAGGTTCAGATAAGAACAATTTGACTTACCCCTGAACCATTATGTACCCTTTCTAGCTGGACAGCTTATCTTAGTTAAACCACCCGCCAGTGTATAACTGAAGTGTAAACAAGCTGGGGCATTATACATGTATTCAGTCCCAGTGATTGTAAAATAAACAGTTGCAGCTAGACCACCTGTACAAACCAAGGGAAATCCTAACAAGGACTGCAACAATGGACATCCTGCACCAGAAATGTAAAACAAACTGATGACACCTACTCCTCACTTTGAAAGTCTGCAAACAATTTTAAGCTCTATTTCACTGCCAACCCTGAGTCAATGTCTCAACATAATGTGTCAGGTTTGTGACATTGAGAAAATACTGTCAATTCTGAGTAATTTTTTAATGTTGAGTAAATGTGCATTTGGGCATGTCAGAAAAGAATGAAATTCATTAGCATTTATGCCAAAAACATGTTATCAAAACAATTTTTCTTAACAGGATTTTAAGTACAATTGTGTTATAACATTGTTGGGATTAGTTCTCTAAAAATTTGCCATGTACTGCCCTATAGTATCATAGTTTACTGTTTGTCACCAAAAGTGACACTGATCCCAGGGTAAGACTGGTCATGACACATGCACACTTTGGCATGGTGACTGCTGAATAGCTGGAAGGTGGATTGCCAGTTAGACCATTTGACTCATTGGTAGGCCTTGCGTTAGTTTGCTGAATGTTGTTGTAAACAGACACATGCTGGCTGCTGAGTTGGCAAGTCCTACTCCCAGGGTCCTAGTTTGTACAAATTTCCTTCTCTTGCATTTAGATAGAGGTTCAAAATTTTTGCTGCGGATAAATGACATCAGACTAACCAATGCCCCAAAAAATCTGAAAAAATAAGCTGAAAAACTCCAATTTGGTTTACCCATTACCTTATAGAAGAATTACCAATCTGGTTCTCAACCTGTCGTTTGGATGAGCAACACGTGCGGCACTTTTAAAACTGCTTGTATTGTATATCTCCATTTTAGTTTAGTTCATTGAAAGAATGTTCATCAATATGAAGTGATTTAATAACATTGTGACAATTATACGTGGCACTTTCAAAACTGCTTGTTTTGTATATCTCCGTTTTACTTTGGTTCACTGAAGGAATGTCCATCAATGTGAAGTGATTCAATGACATCATGACAATGTACAATTGGGACTAAATTTTTTTGAACTGGTAAAATTCCACATGTACAAAGATGTTTTTCTTTGTTTTTTTTTCCGGGGCTGAGATCCTTATTGGCCTAATATACAGAAAAACCTGTTTTGATAGACAACAATGAGGAAAGATCACCTTCCTTTTTCAGACCATGTTTACCATGTTGCCTTTGCCATCTTTCCTGTGTTATTGCACCTTTATTGAGAGACTACCTGCCTTATGTGACCATTTTCTGTCTGTCTCTCAAAACAGGTTTTACTGTACTGTGGTAGTTGGTTGAAGTTCAGTTACAATGAGTATGGGTTGTGAATCATTTAGCTCTCTCAGCCTCAAATCAAGTTTGATCCACTAAAATGTGATGAATCAAATTTAAGTGGAAAATGGAGGATCTTGAAACAGTTATATTTTATGAAAACTGTAAGATCATGAATATGTGTTTATTTGTATTTGTACATCCATTTGTCAGCTTTAAAATTTTCATTTTGTCTAGGTATGCATGAATTGATGTGTTTTTGTGTGCAAGAGAGCACAGCACTTACATCGGTTAGTGTGATGTACACCCCATCGTATCCAGTTACATGTACTGTGATAGGATATGGTGATACAGTCTAACCAAGTAGTTTTCAATCCAAAACATTAAGAAAACTGTTTCAGGCAGGCAGAGAAGTCTGGTCTACTAAAATGTGATAAATTAAATGTGAGTAAAAACTTAAGAAATGTATACTATTCACTTCCTTCTGCCCAGCTGAGAAAGAGTTGCAGTATGTCCTGACTAAAAAGTAGCTCTACAAACTAATCACTGTGTTTATTACACTTTTACAATGGTATCCAAAGTTAATTAGGTTCCTGAGAAGCGTCCTGTGATTGTCATATAATATCAAGATAGCTGTCACCATACAATGTCTACCTTTCTGTACTGATTTGTACTTGACTTTTATATTTTTCATATTTAAGGAATGATGTGTGATGTAAAAGGGAATGTTGATGGTGACTAATTGTCTTTGTCACCCCATGATGTATCAGATCAGTTTTTGTCTTTTGGCTGATTTCTATTATGGCATAGTTAATAGGTAATCCAAGATTTATGATTGGTTGACTGCAACCTATGCATGTATCACAATTTGAAGATTATTGTACACATCAAAATGTCATTTGGAGTCCAATTATTTCTGGAGTAGCTTTGATGTTATGTTGTTTATTTGTCACAAATTCATTTATACTACACTGGTGCCAAATTAACCCTCTCGTGGTCAGAATAAAAATTTAAATGATTCAATAGCTTCTCCAGGCCTGGATTTGGCACAATGCTGGAAACACATCCTGATGCACAAAATTTGTGTGGCTCACAAGTGTGTACAGTGAAACCTGTCTTGAAAGACCACTGCTAGGGATGACCAAATAGTGGTCTCCCAAGACAGGTGGTCTCTCATAGGAGGCACAAATAATGAGAAAAGTACTTAGCAAAGTAAGTTGAAAAATGGTCTTCCAAGGCAGGTTGTCTCTCATTGGAGTGGTCTCTCAACACAGGGACCTGTGTACCACAAAAATAAGGCAATCACTAGGAACTGCACATAATATTTGGACCCTTGGCTAGGATAATGTTTATGTGGTCATTTTGCAAAATCCATCCTGTATGATTATCAAATGATCATATCTCTACAAAATGATCATGCGCTATGCATTTTTAGTACAAATTACGTGTTATAATGTATGGCTGCCATATCAAACATGAGCTCCCTAATGCTGGAGAGTATATGTTTTCCCATTGGATTATGTGTGAATGTAACCCTTCCATAAAATGCTCACTTTTGTAGTTGGGGTAATGAAATTTGCAGACATGTACATTGTAGCTGTATGCCTAGATTTACCATGAGAAATATGGTGTGTCTATGTACAATGGCACACAGAAACAGTAGGAAAGTAATGGGAATACAGTATCACCTGGCTTGAGAGAACCCTGCATTGAGACACCATTTCATAAAACACCAATTCTTCTAATGTTAAATACCTCTGGTGAGACACCGCTTTTTTGGTAGACCACATTTCATGAGACTGAAGGTCTGGTCTCTCAGTAGAGGGGCTACTGCACACGAATATGGCCCTGCTGCCTCAAGTGCCATCTATAGGATGGGTACAGGAACTCTCTATTTTGATTTTCACTATTACAGTAAAACCTGGCTTCTGACACTTTGCGGATTGCCAAATTGTCCAGAAACAAGAAGTATTTCCTGGAGGTAGACCCACAGAGAACAGTATGGAAATGAAGCAGAATATTCTCAAATTATTTCTCAATATATGTAATCTCTGATGGGTTAATTTTAAAAAAGAAGAATATTAAGAGTCCAAATAGCCGTGCTATGAAAAAGAGAAATCTGAATGTCAAGATATTTTTGTGAGTACATGAGCCTACTTGGGGGTAAGAGATTGAACAGTATTCCTACATACAGTGGTACCTGCTGTATGCAACCACTGCTGTGAGCAGCCACATTGCTTTTTGTGGTCACTAGGCTCAGACATAGAAGTCAATTTCTTTGTAAAATTTACCTGTGGTGACTGGTCACCTGCTGTATGTGGCTTTTTCTTGGCAGAAGGGGTGATCACATACAGCAGGTACCACTGTACATGTATATGTAAGAGGGGCGTAATCCCTTGGCAGATTCAAAAGGAAGTATCTCAACTAGCACAGGGGCTAAATGTATGAAATTTGAATTTATTTTCCCATATACTTGCATTGTAACCTTTTGCACTGTTCAAGTCTGCTGAGTCCTATTGAAAAATGGTGTCTAAATATTGTATTAAGTTAATTATCTCCATAATTTTCTTCGAAATATTATCCAATGTGTAGACAGCCAAGTCTGCATATGGAACTACATATTGCGTAACCTCATGATGATTGGGCCAAATGAAATAATACCTGTGTCTCCCCTAACCTGACTGACCATGTCACAAGCCTGCAGACCCACCAAATCTGCTTGCAAAAAAAAAAAAAAAAGAAAAAAAGTACCCCACTGGCCATTAGTAAACCCTCCTACCCATTATAGATTACCTGGCACTTCTAGGACTTCAAATGATACATTATGTCTTGAAAACAACTGTAATGAGAGAGAAAATATCTTGCAACCTCAAACAACACAAAGGAAATTTCAATACATGAAATATACAGTGATTTTATCATCAAAACTCAACACAAAAAAAGATCACGATGGGCGATAATAGGGGGTTTACCTACCAATGTTTCAAAAGCTTCACTACAGCTTCAAAGTGTTGTTTTGCTTGTACATTACTCCATTTTGCATGTTCAGTGAACATATTTTCACAAAATTCTTTCTAATGTATAATCCTGAAACTCCAACAGCGTGGATCTATCTCCTCACATTCACAGCTTGAAGCACATGTCTCAGTAATTCCTTAAAATGACACTAGATGGCACACTAATCCGTAAGTCTTGTCAAGCACCACATGCATTTATGCTATGTTAAAAAAATTCATTAAACAATAAAGTACAATAACGAAGAAAAAATACTTGTTTGAAGAATTTGGTAGCTTGGGCAGAATGTTATGAAGAAAGTTGAATCACATATTTTCATGAAAGACAGGTGCAAGATTATTTTTGATAATTGTGTGAATAAAAACAGGCCTATCATAAGCATCACAAAATCCATGACTTCACAACATAAGTTATTTTCAAAATCAAACATTTTAGATATAAAAACTTAAATTTGTATGAAAAACAACCAAAAGATCCTTTGTGGGTCTAATCTAATGCAATATGTCAAAAAATTCAAAGTGCATATATATGTCTCAGAGATATTAAAGTTTCATTTCAGTGAATTGAACTTGTTTCCTTGTTTATACATTTAAGACATAAGACTGCATGTTACAAGGACTTCAGTCACTGTATATCATTTCTAGTAGTCATAAATGCCATTTGGAAAAAAATAAAAATAAAGTGAACAAAATGAATAAAATTTTCATACCTACCTGCCCATTTTTTCCCATCCTATTAGGGGAAACACAGGTATCATTTTGTTTGGCCTTGGTTGAATTGAAGTTTCTGTACCTGTACATACTTTTATTCCCAAAAGTCAATGCTGGACATCATACATGATCAATGGAGTCACTGAGCTCTACAATACCAGGATTATGTACATGCATTTCATGTCCCTAGAAATGGTACTCCAGTTGCAGTATGTTGTTCCAATAATGAAACTTCTAAAAGACAGGAGGTTTTGTGACAGGAAGGTCTAAAATGACACAGTGGTCACTCTTACTGTGTGTTTAGGTCAAATCAAATCAGTTTCTTTAGCACTGCTCATAGATCTCAGTAAAAATATTCAGCTCCTAGGAATAGGTGTTGTGTTGAAAGAATTTTGTGGTTTTGAAATCCAGCAGGATAATGGTCTTTTTAACTACTGCCAAAGTTCAGTGTTGAGAGACCCTTGAACTGACAGAGCTAAAAGTTGTGAATGCAGTTTGTTGGCAACTCCACATTGACAAAATCAATCCTGTGACCCTAATGTTTTGGAAATTGGACCTTTGATAGCTGTTGGCTTCAACCAGATGAAACCTGTGAAGCATCAGTGTCAAAATTGTTTGTGTTGGACCCTGTCCAAAGATGAAAAGACAGGAGACCTCCAGCACATTAAGTCTGGCACAGAATGCTGCTCTCTTGACTGAAGTCAATTTGACTTTTGGTACAATATATACTTCGAGCCATGTCGGCAAGTCAAAACCATTATTGAAAATTTACTATTACTAGTAATATATTACTATATGTCCTTGGATACATTATTCTCCCACCTTCATTTTCACCTTCATCCAAATATTGTGCAAAGGTCATTTTTTTCTTAGTTTGGTGTGGAAAGTGATCACAGGAGACCATACATTTTAGAGACGATTAGTTGCACTTATCTAAATAAGAGCTCTAAGTCCCTAGTGTGATTGAACACAGGGCTTTGCTTGGT
The DNA here is from genome assembly GCA_964020975.1 of Hermodice carunculata. Classification (NCBI taxonomy): domain Eukaryota; kingdom Metazoa; phylum Annelida; class Polychaeta; order Eunicida; family Amphinomidae; genus Hermodice; species Hermodice carunculata. Next base: position 39,511,950 of record OZ026630.1, read on the forward strand.
GAGGCATCAGTAAGTGCTTGCACTTAACACCCTGAAGCAGATTTAAGACAAGATCTTGCTTGGATGTGATTACAGATTTCCGTAGGCAGTGTGTTGAGGCATATGGTGGAATCAGCGCCTGTTAAAAGGATGAAGTGCCACTGACGATTAGCCAGGGAGGATCATAGTGATCCCACAATGTTGAACCATACCTGTTTTCTGTTCCCAAAGGTCAAACACTCCTTTTTGTAACATGCTTTGGAATCTTCTTATCATGTAATCTTTCCCCATGATTGTCAGTGTGTATTAAAGTCAACACCTGTTACTGGATCAGTGACATGTAACTTACAGGAGGGTAACTCTTGAGTGGCTAATAAAGTTTGTGCTGATTTCTAGGGTGACGGTGAACGGTCACTGAACTACATGTAGATATATTAACACGATAAATACATATACATGCAGCATATATGGATTTACCTTGGGTAAAATAATCTCTTAGTGTCTGATTTTTTTAAATGTGTTAACCTTTATTTTACATAAAAAGCAAAGGAGTGTGCGATCCCTATTAAACATCTGAGGCATTTAGCATTTTTAACACTTTTTTTAAAGCCAATTTAATTGCAAAATGTGTCAGAATTTAATATTGATCAACATTGTTAGTATTCATACATTAACATCATAAAGGTAATCGGTAAATGGAGTGTATTTCACATTTTATCTTTTTCATCATGACAGGGAGAGAAAACATACTAACACAGTCAAGCTTGAATCCCAAAGTACATGTACATGTATGACTGAATACTGATCAGAATATCAGAAATGGAGATGTTAGGCTTCAATGGAAATGAATTATTTACATGTAGGTGCAGTCGTATGTAAGTCTTTCTGGTGTTGACCATGGAAACATACAAGCAGAACATCTCTCAAATGCCACTGTGATCTGGTTCACAGTGACTCCTGCATGCATAACTATTGGACTGGTCTGTGCTTTCAACTGAATCCATGCTAACAGAGTTTCCTCCCCATATTAATGAACCATACCCTTACAGATCTGGAGTTGTGTTTTTACTAAGTCACAAAAATTTAAAAAAAAAAGAAGTGATATTCTAATTCTAACCTATTGTACTCTAAAATATACCTAAATGCTCACATTGCTCTACTTTCTTCAGCAAAATATGCATCACATTAATGAGAATATATGTGTACCCTAAAAAATGTTTGGACAGAAATCCAGTGAAGACACATACTGAAATCTTGTGCTCAAACTCAAACTGTACTGGACTCATGTACAGGTAATATGCAAACTCAAGTCACACTGGAATTGCACACGACAGAAACTCAAACTAAGCTTTTTTAGCTGAGGCTTATGCATGAGTCGTGACTTAGGGTTACAAAACAGCTGCTAGTTTCACTGGTCAGTAGGGCCAGTCACTTAGTTTTTTTTTTTTTTTTGCAATGCAAGCAAACAGTTAAATTTATGCAAATGGACACCCTCTACTTCTGTCATTAATTTACTCTATGAACCCTACACTGTTGCTGTGGACTCTAAGCTAACTGCATACTTGTCATATCCCACAGTTTATGCCTCTCTGGCAGAATACCTGACATGTTAGTAGCAACATGAGAAGTAATGCTACACTGCTGCTTTTATAAAAATAAAGCAATCACTATTAGATTTTTTGACAGATTGCTTTTGTTGGCATGTGTTCAGTGAATGAGGAAAGTCAGCGGTATTTCAATTATCTACTGAATATAGATATAGTAACATTTCACAGGTGTAGAAGGAAATAAGCAATAAAAGTCACATTATGGTACCATTTCACAAAAGAGAACTTGTTTGTTTGGTGCAAGTTTTACATGAAAAACTTACTGGTTATTACCTGATGTATGTGTTTTTCTCTTCAGGTTTAGTTAATTCAGATGTGTTGTCAGTTTCATGTACACATGTACATGTACTTTAATAGTTCAATCTACATGTACAAATTACACCATGTGGAAACTCATTTACTGGGAGCTATCCACTTTGAAAACCATCTCCAAAGTATATTTACTCTGTACTCCCAATATTAATGTGTTAAGCCACATCTATAGGTTGATCATCTCATGTGTATAACTGAGAGAATGACTCATTTACACCTCAATGGAACTGTATTACCCAATGTATACAGAATGTTTACACTGCAGACACCTGTTTTGTGTTTACGTGATGAAGGTAAACAGCTACCCAGTCATGTAAACATATCAAGTGATGGACACAGGTAGTGTTTGTTTGGTCACAGCCTCATCTCTACAGGTAAACAGATCTATGTGTATTTCCTAATACTCTTGCACGTGTAAAACTAGGGGCAAAATTTGACATGAAATGCTGCAAACAGCAGATCCCAAGGAAACAGCAGCATACACGTAGTCAACTCATACCATGTCAGGCCATTTGGATGAAATTACGCTCATAATTTTGTGGATGTTTTTGCCTGCACAAAATGATCATAAGCATTTGGAAGACAGTGATTGCTTTGTGACTTTTTGTACCAGATTAGGTTTAAAATACGTATAGAAAACCGAGGCAGGTGTGTGAGAGCAGACGCATGGCATGTCAAATTGCTGAAGGTTTAAACCATGTATCCAGTGTTAGCGGTCATTGCTGCCACTGGTTGGTTCAGCAGTCAGGTGAGTGTGCTACACCTGTCAAACTTGCCTGCACTGCAGACCCTGTGGTCAGTGTATTACGAGACTTGGTACTTGGAGTGGGACCATTTCCAAAGAAATTGCATGTGATACAACAAAGTAGGATCACAAATTGAGGTTGCATATATGTAGTTTCTCTTACAAGGGGCTTATGTTGCAATGATAGATCATCAACTGAACTGGTCATGAGTGAGGCAAATGCTTGGAGTTAGATGTCATAACTCCTGTTTCAGACCATCAAGCCATGATACCCTCAGTAGCATTTTACAGTGACAATCAAAAGTTCTTACAAACTTAGTTGATATGCACTCACACAGTAGCTGCATCTAAGATGAAACTTCAGGTCAGCTATGCAGAGTAACAGGGTTCATTCTGTTTATGCTGTTAAATTAACTGATGTCAGCATTTGACTGTCTCTGTGGACCACACCAATGGCTGGTGGCCATATCGCATTGATTCAGCCAAACATCTTAGAGGAGGGACACAACACAAGCCCTGACTACTGCCTTCTTATTGCACACTGCACTAATTGATTTAGCAATTCCCATTGACATGGTTTTCCAGTGGCCCGCTGTGTACTCAAAGGTGTGCCTGCTTGGCAGCTGACTATTATGCTAGCTTTCTACAGACCAGGATCACAGGTTGAGAAATACCGGATAACACATGCGTGGACATGTTGCACTTGTGACAATGCAACTTTCATCTTTTATCATAGGGAGATAATCGGCAATTAGTGTGGGCTAAATGTGATTGTCACAATTGAAAGCACTGTCTGGTTAATGTGGGTCTTCACCCAGGAGAGTCAATTCTTCACCACAGCTTTTATCATTCTTCCCCTGTTCTTGTTTCATGGTCTGTGATTACCCCAGTGTAAAAGTTGGGGAAGTGAAATATTCTCTTGGCACAGTGCTGTTACTTTGTCAGCACCTACAGGATTTTCACTTACCAGGGCTAATAAAAGGAATGTGGCCTGTATAAGTTGGGGGGAAAAAAGGTCATGCCTTAATGCCCTAAAAGTGTGAAAAGCAAGTCAATGTTATGTATTTTAAATGTACAATGTATAAAATGAATGGACCTCATGATGCATGGGATTTACCCGACAATAACTGGTGCTTACATACAATCCATATGATTGCTTGATTTTTTAATGATTTTTAGCTCAGCTGACTTGGCAGTCAGCTGAGCTTTTTGGAGGCTCGGTCGTCTGTTGTCCGTTTGTCCAACTGCAATTCACACTTTTCACTTCTTCTCTGAAACCTTCCATCAGATTGACTTCAAACTTGGTGGCAATGTACATTGGGTGGCTCTCTACCATGTTTCATAAAATAATCCTGCTCCAGTGATTTTTGGATTTTTAATCAATTTTGTTTTTGTTCTTTTTTTGGCAAATCTCAAAATATCTCCGGAACCACTCACCCAGTTGCTTTGGTAACATGGAGGAACACTCTTAGGGACTCTTAGTTCTTAATTTGTTCACCAAGTGGCACTACAATATTTTCTATTTTTTAGCTCAGCTGACTTGAAAGTCGGCTGAGCCTATGTGGCAGTTAGGCGGCTGTCTGCCGTGGGTGTCCACAATTCACATTTTCCACTTCTCCAAAACCACTGGGCAGATTCAATTCAAACTTGGTGGCAATATACCTTTTGTGGGTCTCTACCACATTTGTTCAAATGGTCATGGTCCAGTGATATTGAGATTTTTTGTAAATTTGTTGTTTTTTTTGTGGGCAAATCTGAAAAAAATCTTTTTCTTTGAAACTGTGCACCCAATCACTTTGTTAAGGGAACACTCCTAGGGACCCGTAGTTCTTAATTTGTTTACCAGGTGGTGGTGCATTTTTGTCTCACCAGCATAAGCTGTTGGCGAGACTAAGCAATCACTTTCCATCCGTCCATCCGTCCGTCTGTCAACAAAAAACTGTGGAGTGGCTTGAATCATGCTGGCGAGACTTTCATGCCCCCGGGCATGGCTCTGGTTTCTATATTTTTTTTAATTTTTTGGTGTATTTTCGCTATTTTTGACTTATCCTCCAGAACCATCACTCAGATTAAGCTGAAACTTTGAGGATATGTTCCTTGTGAAAGGGTTAAACAAAGTTGTGTACTAGGTGGCACTGCTGTGGATTCCTGATTTTTAAGGATTATTGGTAACTGCACCTTTCCTACTGATGACTGTAAGTCAATGGGCATTCTAATGCTGATTTACAGTTTCAACTTCTTCTCTGAAACCATCAGCCAGATTCACTTAAAACTTAGTGGCAATGTACCTTGGGTGAGTCTCTACGAAGTATGTTCAACTGGTCACGATCCAGTCATTTTTGGATTTTTTATGAAGTTTTTTATTCCTTTTTGGACAAATCTTAAAAAAATCTTCTGAGAAACTGCTCACTCAGTTGCTTTGATATCACACAGGAACACTCCTAGGGACTCCTAGTTCTTATTTTGTTCTTGATGCCAGATTTTTCTGTACCTTGCGTGGGTCTGTACCAAGTTTGTTCAAATGGCCACAGTCCAGTGAATTTTGGATTTTCAATGAATTTTGTTGTTGATTTTTTTGGCAAAATGTTAATGTGGGACCCTGAGAAGTTAATTTGTTCAACAGGTGGTGCTGTGATTTTTTATTTGACTGTTGGCAAGCAGATATGTGCATGTTAGCAACAGTGATCAAGGTCTGAAACAGAGTTGACCTTGATATCATAGTTCACAGGACCACTTCAGTCTGTGCATGTAGTGTCAGCTGAGCACAAGACTGTCACAGTCTTGTTGTCTTGTTTATTTTTTTGGTAATATCTGTAAAAATATCTCTAATATTCTCCAAAACTGCAAATCCAATTGGTTTGAAATTGCATATAGTCACTTCTGGGAGACTCTTAGACCTGAATTTGTTCAACATGTGGTGCTGTGATGAAAAAAAAGAATGTTTGTAAGGGGGTTTATGTTGCTATTTTTTTTTTCCTGAAAGTGTCATTCATATTGTTTTGAAACTTTGTGGAAATGTAGCTTGTGCGAGGGTAAATTAAGTTAAGTGGGTGGTGTTAATGTGGAACCCTGATTTTTCATGAATTTTTCAATTTATGTTCTTGCAGGTTGATGCATACATTCCTTTTGATTACTATGCAAGTCAATGGGGATTGCACTGGTATTCACATTTTTAACTTTTCCAAAAGCATCAGTCAGATTGGCTTCAAACTTGGTGGGGATGTACTGAAGGTGGGTCTGCATTGAGCTCATCAAATAGTCATGCCCTAGTGATTTTAAGTTTTGTTTGTTTGTTTGTTTTCATAAAATCTGAAAAAATGTTTTTCAAAAGTGTTTGACAGATTGCTTTAAACCTGCACAGATTATTTCCGTAGATGTTAACTTGTTTGACAGGTAGCACTGTAACTTAGCATTTTTATATTTTTCCTGTTTTTTGCACTATTTTCAACTTCTCTCAAACTACATGTTGGATTTTCATCAAACTTGGTGGGAATGCACTGAAACTCAATCTGGTCTATGTTTGTTCACCACATGGTGCTGTGGACATTTCCTGACATTTAAAGAATTAGAGTGGTCCCACTCTTATAAGTCCATCCCAAGTACATCAGAATTGTGGCCTTATAAGAAGGGTGGCATTTCTCTAGGGGTTAATAAATGAAAAAGCCATCACTGCTGCACAGAGAATTGGCCTTTCTGCAGGGGTGGCCTCTCTTCAGAGGGGCCTTACACAAGGGGACCACTGTATTGAATATCAATAACTATAGGTAAGGGTACATGTACATGTTAAAATGTTTACTATAGGAATAGCAGCAACTGTGACGTATTGGCTTATGCCTTCGTATTTGGTGTTGTTGATTTTGACCTTGAAAGGTCAAACAGACATCTTGGCTTATATTTCAATAATGATGGATCCTTTGCCCATGGTTACATCTTAACACTAGTAAGGCATTGCTTATGGGGTCTCTTGTGGTGGTGTTCATTTTGACCATGAGTAGTCTTGCAAGGTCAAACCTATTGGCTTTTCTCTCAGTAATGGTGGATCCTCTCTCTATTCATCTAAAAAAAAAAAATGATGACTTGAACACTGTGAGCAAGTGAAAACATTGATATTGCAAACAGTGATGACAGTCTTACAGAAAAATGACCCTTGTTATTATTTCAAAGGTCATAGGGCCACTTCAGTCTATGTATGCAAGGTCAGCTGAGCACAGGACTGCCACGGGCCTCTTGTTGATGCTCGAGACAATGCCGGATGAAAATTGTCCAAATGTGAGTTCATTTCTAGCTTCATGTGCATTGCCAATGCTAAACCAGTTACCATGTTGACAGCATTCACTCGGTCAACGTGCCCCAATAGCCTGGTTGTGATGGAGGCGTATTTAGCAGCTGAGCACTAGAAAGATGTGACAACACATGAAAGGGCTGCGTTTTGTTTCCCTAATTTTGTGCAAGTAAAAGTTGATAACAAGTTTCTAAATCTCATTGCACAGTCTTACCAATGAGTGAAGATAATAGTTCTATCATTTTTATACCCTGATGATACAAGAAGTAACATGTGTAACTGTAAGAATAACGGTTAACTCATTACACACTATGGTGCTGAAGACCAATTGGTCACTGAAGTTTGCAGTGATTGGCAAGTCATGCTGCAGGAACCTGGTGGCTGCAGTCTGGCAGGCAATGCAAAAACCACTGACTTGCATGTAAGACTTGTTGGTTCTTGAACATGTTGAATTTAAAGCTCTTTCATGCTGAATGTGAATGTGCAACCTTCATGTGTAATGGGGTTCCGGGAATTTGTGTGGAAAGAGTGGAATCAGAGGTTGGCTTTCTGCCTGTCTATGCTTTGTACATTTGTAGTAGGATGACATCACTGGTGGCATGTAGGTCCATATAGCTGCTACCAAATAGGCATATGGATAAGATCTGGAAAGCCTTTATGTTGTGGCTGAGTAAGCGTCAGCACATAAAATGACATTCTTAATGGTTTCCACGAGGTACGCCTGCCATGTCTGCAGGGTTTATTTTTGATTTGTGTGGTGTAATGCCCTTTCTTACTGTTTCTATGTAGTGACTGAGCAGGGCTTGATGTTTGGAGCATGTTTGTCTATGGCGAAGCATGCACAACCTCATGTTTAAGGAATGCTTTTAAAAAAATGAAAAGAGCCCTGTGTCATGGGTTTAATTGTCTCAATGGTATGCTCAGTTCCATGTTTGGGATGTGTAGGTCTGTCATTGGCTGAACAGAACCACATGGTCAGAATGTCTATCTAGCCTCACACAATTTGCAAGCTAAACTTTAAGTTATGTTTCAATTCCCAAAATTTATGTGTAAGAGGTGTAAAAAAAATCAATTCCAGTCAGAAAAAGTCAAGGAGTCCATGTACTCTCTTGAATGAACAGCATGCTGTAGATGTCTAACATACCAGGAAAAGTTGATGACTGCGAGATGGACATAACCACAGTAACAGCAGGGCTTCCTCACAGGGTTAATTTTCCCACCTGCACATAAGTTTATGTGACTGATTCAAAGTACTTTTTGCACATATATAACATAATGGGTTGATAGAGCTGTTGAGAGGCCAGTGGCTTCAGGGTAGATATACATGTATATTGTATGATGGCACACAGACCAGGACACATGAGTCAATAACAATTAAGGCATATCCAAGCAAAATAATCAGCCAAAAAGTCATTGATGATGAAAAGCCCATAAGTCTGCCCTAGTATGGGAAAGGAAATGAGGCTCTGGCAAGGATGTTGTGTAGGGCCGCTGACGTGGGCATTCAGTAGCCATCATCTTGACCGCAGCCCCCATTTCAATCTACCTTGTATTATCCCATTACCATTTGCACAATTGAACTAAGGAAGCCAGACTTGTGGGGTGGTGCTTTGGTAAATTTTCTGGGGAAAATGATGGCAAATTGGACCTTTGGCATTCATATTTGTTGAATATGTCAATCCCATGTTGAATGTTTCATGATCGTTAGGCAAATATTAGATATGGAATGTTGCATTGTGAACTTGAAAGTGTTCATACATGGTCAGATCATTAGTGTTTGCATTTTTATGGGAGGCGTGCCATGACAAGGTGTCAGATAGTGCTGGGGCCAGTGCAGCCTTGCCCATTGAGGACTAATATTTGGCTCTCTTTGTGAAATCATTTGATTTGTGATAAAGTACATTTTTGTCATGTGGTTTATTAAATTGGGTCCTGTGTCGCAACAGTGTAGATCTTGCACATGCTCATCAATGCTGGGTAAGCTTTATGTTGGATAGTTGCCAGTGAAGTAAGTCTCAAATCTTCCATGCTTTGTCAACTCAGTACTTGCAGGATAATGTGAACACTGAAAAGGCTGAATTTAGATCAGCAAGCTTGAAAATAAAGATGTTTGGCAGATGCAAAATTTGTCCCATAGCTTATCTCAACATAAATAAAATAATCCAGTTAATGATGGCAGCAGGAGAGTCAAGTAAAGATCAAAATGGTTGTCTGGTCGCAGCTCCAGGGATTGGGGGTGGGGTGGGGGTGGGGACATTTATTGAAGTTGAATTCAAATAAGTAGATAAGTTACCTAATGCCCCACACGGTGGGTTGCAATAATTTTCTTGAGTCCTCTTTAATGATTATAAGTTTCCACCTTGTATGAAGAGATATCATAATTAATTCACTTTGTGTGAAGGAGTACAAAGGTTTTTATTACAGGATGGGGAATACAGTGCCACCTAGCAGCAGTAAAGGACACTGTGGTAAACAAATTACAACCATATTTAAAGTTGCTGGATCTTATATTCATAGTCACAATAGCAGTCTCTCTTTAGTATGAATATAAATCATTTCTAACTCGTAGTTACAACAGCAGTATCTCCTCAGTGCAAATATCATTTTTTATAACTGATGGTCCACAAGTCTGTAGTTCACAGGAAGAAATTGTTAGATGCCAATAGTGTCTTGGAACCTTGCTATTCACAGAAAAGTGGAAATTAACATATATCGTGATATAAGACCGGCAAAGTTTGCCGCCATTTAAGAGAAAAGACATTGCTTGACATAGCTTCAACAAATCAATGTGTTGCAATAACTACATAAGACCCTTCAAGGCCAAAAAATTTGAAGTGGTTGGCCTGCCTCCATACAGGTACAAAAGGGTATTGCCATGTGACCAGATCTTTGCCTTTTCTGCTGTTGGTTGAGGCACCATTACATGTCATGCTCTAACCACATGGATCCACTGCCTGTATACATGCCAGGTACATGGACCCAGTCAGGACCTCACCTGCAGCCAGTCCAGACCTCTTGAGCAATGCATGCATGTGCCAAGTGGTGTGTCATCAATAATTTTCCGGCTATCATAATTTCAGGATTGTTGTTTACCGCTGGGCACCCAGCTTGTTCAAGTGAAGTAAAAGGCAAAGATCACAGACACAGCAGACACAATGACAACAGGTTTTGATATTGCTAGCATTTCAGATGAAGGAATCAAGAGATGGAGAATACAAAAGAGCAAAGTTTCATATGACAAAACGATTTTGGTCTTTGGAACATGAGTCTATCCACCTGTCCATACCAATATACACCATAGTGTTTGGCCTCAATGTATAATGGTATAGACAGGTCCCTACACCCATGTAGAGAGCCCATCAAAAGACCACGATTACACATACTCATGCATGAAGGGCTTGCCTAATTTACCGGTAGAAATAAGGAAAAATGTCCACTTGTCTGCAAGTAAGCAAAGAAACAATTAAGTTACTAACTACTGTTCATTAGACTACGTAATAAATTTGGACAAGTGTCAAAATAATTTGTCTATAAGCAATTCACATGTCTTGCATAAACAGGGTAAGACGTATTTCTAACTGTGCAATTTAAACTTACTCTCTTGCTGTTAACTTGATCAAGATAGATTTAGAATGGATAGAATCAGTAAGAAGTACTGGACAAAGATACAAATTCCTTCCTAAAGCAGTCCTATCCATTAATGACAAGAATCTTTCCCTGTCAAATGTATGTCAAACTTAATGCATGTTGTGCAAAGCTGACATCTAAGTTACTTTAACTCATGCCTGGCTGTGATTTGTCATCCATGTTTACCTGGGTTTAAGACAAATGCTGCATATATCTATGCATTTTCTTGAGAGTAAGAGCTCTTCTTCAAGTGTTAACATCCCAGGCCTCAAGCCTGTACATGTATTTGTACTGCTACGCACAATGAGTGTGACAGTCAGGCTGCAATTATTACAAGGACAGCTGTGACTTGACTTGTCAAGCAAAATGCAAAAACTTTCAATCAAGTCCTTCACAAATGTAGCATTGAATAGGTTAAAACTTAGTTTCCCTAACCCCTTGCCTTCTGAAACTTACCCAAAGTGGCTGGATGTTAAAATTGTCATAATTTTACTAAAATTTCTCATCAATAGAAAACATTTTTGGTGAGAATTGTAGATAAGACCTCATGATGGTCAATAGCCTTCCTTGGCATATTAGCCAACCGGTATCAAGGAAAGCTGTTGACTCAGTGTGATTCTGATGAGGAAAAATTCTTTGCTGTATTAACACCTTTCTCCTTTAAACTAACCAAAACCTGCTGATGGTCAAATGTTGTCTGCTAAAAAACAATTTCAGTGAGGATTGTAGATGAGACATATGAAGATCACCTGCCCCAGGTCAACAGCTTTCCTTAGGGACTGCTGACTCACTCTTAATTCAAGGGGAAAGGGTTAAGAGTCAGCCTGGTGCCTGCATACATGTACCCTAGGCCTTCATCTGGGCATTGTGGAAGAAGATAAAGGTGGTTACACTTGTCATGTCAGCTGTACAGAGCTAGAAACAGGATGGATGTCTTTCTCATGTTGCTGGTATACATGCCTAGAAGTTGGGTTTTCACTTTTAAATTGCTCTCATTACTGTAGACTCTGGTATGGGCAGTTAACAGGACTTAAGGGTCTAGCAAATTGAAGTTTGAGATACGGATGATTGTAACATGTTTCATATTTGTATGTAATATGTTACTTGTAACCTATGATCACATTTCTGCAGTTTTGAAAAGGCTAATTGGTCTTCATAGTTTTGATGACATCCTAGAAAGGACACCTAATTGTGAATCCGCCTATTCAGGTACATTTTAGCATATTATGTGCTGGTAAAAGCATCATGGCAGTAATGGCAGCCAATGTTATTGTGTAGTTTCTGAAGAAATCATAAAGGATCCACAGAAATTGTGGAAAGGCAGCCCAAGCTTACCAATAACATAATAGTTTTTTGGAAAGGAAGCCAAGGCCAGAAAAAGCTGGCTGGGCATCAGTACCAAGCTTACCAATTGAAGGGGGGGGGGGGGGGGGGAGGAAGCGCATACAAGTGATTATGAACCCCAGTGCTACAAAGTACCAAAGCTATATGGAAGTGTATAGAAATTGTTATTTTCTAGTTTTGGCCTTCAAACTGACTTGGAACATTCTTGCTCCCGCCATTATAATTAATACAATAGGTTAACCCTTTCCTCCTTACACCGGCCAAAACCGGCTGGTGGTCAAATGTCGTCTGCTTCAGTGTTTTCAACTAATTTCAACAGTTATGAAAAACAATTTGACTGAGAAATGTACATGAGACTTATCAAGATCACATGCCCCAGGTCAACAGTTTTCCTTGGCATGGGTTAGTGCCCAACCCATGCCAAGGAAAGCTATTGACTCAGTCTTAATTCAAGGGGGAAAGAGTTAAGGAAAGGAAGCCAAGACCAGAGTGAGCCGGCTGGGACCAGTAGGCCTACTAACATTTGCTAACTGCTATAATAGTTAGAGATGCAGTGAGGGCATAATCACTTTCCTCCTTTCGCTTGGTGATGTTGGCACCAGTGTAATTCAAGCAGCTTGATAATTAGGTGTGCGTGTCTGCAGCAGTCCAACAAAGCCCTGGTTGTATTGTGTGTGAGAACCAGCAATGGATACTGCTGGATTCAGACCACACTTCTATTGTGTTGAGATGCCGATTTGCAGAATTTCTCCTAACCTGAAGGATGGCCATTACCGTATTGACAGTGTTTGAAAGCATGTAGGTTAATAAGATTTGAGAGCAGTTGAATTCTTTTCACACTTGTTCCAGTGAGTTGGTAATGTGATCTCTGTTGACTGTGATGGGTGGTCCACCTCAATACGGCCACACAAAAGGGAGCATTCTTTAGGGACCAGTGCTTGGGCAAAGCCACTTCAGTGTGTGAAGATTATGTTTTGCTCAATATTGATGGCCAGATATAATTCAATAAGTCAGACTACCCCTTCGTCCCCAGCAATTAAATCTGATAACTCACTTGGAGAACACTGCCTCAAGTATTATGGGTCTTGCAGCGAGGGTATGATGTGAGAAAGGTAATATCACGTTGGCAATTGGGGGCAAATCAAGCAGTGCGTTCATAAGGTGTGGCTTTTATGGGGCTGTTTTCAGTGATTATGACAGGTTTGCGCTGTTCAGTTTACACTACACTGAGATGTGGGTCAAAGCAGTGGTATTAACTCAAGCCTTGCTGGCCCAGGTCTTTTGCGGCATAAAATGGCGTCTAGGAAGCATTGTAGCAACTGTGATCTACATGTATTTATGAAACCAATGGACATCGTCAGTTATTTATTGCATATAATATATGAGATGGATACTGCTGTGCCTCAAGTCCCATATAGTCAACATTTTTGTTTTGTTTTTTAGCTATTTTATGTTTAACTCATTCCATACTATGGTCACAGGCCTTGGTCAGTGGTACTGGCACTGCCCGGCAAGTCATGCTGCAGCTGCCCTTGCTGCAGCATGACTTGCCGGGCAGTGCCAGAACCACTGACTTAAGATGATAGGCATGTTGGTACTTGAACAAAAGCTCTTTTCATGAAGAATTTAAATATGCAATTGTCATCTTAAATCTAGGTAAATATACGTAAATATCAGGGACTGGTATGGAATGAGTTAAGCCACTGGCACCGGAAAAGTGATCCAGAAAAGAACAATTTTTTTGTGTAGATCAACTTTAGTTACCTGTAGGTACTTATAAGTGGTTACCCTGACCTTTCAAATGAATCACACAAAGTTGTGTGCAAAAAGGGTTTATATCATTCAGATGTTGGCCCTGTGAATGTTACTGAAGCTTCAATAGACTGTAGAAGAATGTAGACTTCTCTGTGGCAAATTAATGCTGCAACTTTGCTGTAGCAATTTTCTCCAGTGCTGTTCCAGCATTTTGGAATTAACAACCATTGGCCCACCCATGGTCACTGTTGATTTAGTTGGCAGCATATGGTCATTTTTTCTTTTCATTTATATCCAATGTCAATAATATCTGGCAGGACCAGTGCACAGTTTAATTAACTGTCCAGGTATCAAATCTGGTGAGGGAATGATTCAATTATTTAAGGCTGGTTGATGTCACAAGCTTTGTAGAAGAAGTTTTTGCCTGTATTAGCGCAGCTGACTTGTCAGTCAGCTGAACATATAGGATGGTCAGTTGTCTGTTTTCCATCCATCCATCCATCCATCCATCCATCCATCCGTCTGTTGTCATGGTCATCCATTTACACTTTACACTTTTTACTTCTCCAAAACATTTGGCCAGATCCTCTTCAAACTTGGAGATTTACCTTGTGTAGGTCTCCACCAAATTGTTCAGTTTGTTATACTCAAATGATTTTTGTATTTTCAGTGAATTGTTTTGTTAATTTTTTGGCAACATCTTAAAAAATCTGCTTCTCCAAATGACTCTGCCAATCGTTTTGAAATTGGATAGGGACACTCTTGGCAACTGGTACACCTTTATTTGCTGTCTTGCCAGCATAAGCTGTTGGCGAGACTAAGCAGTCACTTTCCGGGCGTCCATCTGTCCGTCAACAAAAACTTCGGAGTGGCTTGAATTACGCTGGCGAGACATTCATGCCCCCAGGCATGACTCTGGTTTAAGAGGTGATGCTGCATTCTGTTTTACTTTTTTCGTCAATATTTGTATTTTAAAAGCTTCTTCTCCTGAACCACTTTTCAAATTGTGCTGAAAATTGTTGGAAATGCACCTTATGGAAGTGTTACAAAAAATTTGTTAACCAGGTGGTGATAATGTTTGAAAACCCTGGATTTTTAACAAATTTTTCAATTCAAGTGCATGTTAGTGCTAAGTAGATGCATACATTTTCTATGCAGTCAATGGGAATTGCAATGGAAATAACATTTTTGAGCTCTTCTCCAAAACCACCATCCAGATTCAGTTTGATATTGCAAAATATGGATAACCTTGATTAATTTTCAAGGTCATGGTCATGGAGGGAATACATGTCAGGAAATGATTTTTTGGTGATGGTGGTCAGCAGAGCATTAGGCCCTTGTGTCTCCTGTTTCTAATTTTTTTAAAACTTTTTGGGTGTTTTCATTATTTTTTTCTTCTCCAGAAGTGTCATTCTGGTTGTTCTGAATCTTCGTGATAATGTAGCTTGTGGGAATGTTAAGTAAACTTGTTCACTAGGTGGTGATGCACAGGATCCCTGAATTTTAATGAATTTTTCTATTCCGGTACTTGCATGTTCATGCATGCATTCCTATTGATAAGTATGTAAGGCAGGGGGGATTGCAATGGAAATTTCCATTTTTGACTTCTTTGCCAAAACCATCAGCCAGATTTTCTTCATACTTGTGAAGATGTGCCTTGGGTGGTCTCTACCAAATTCATTATTGTAATATTAAATTGAGATTGAATTTCAAAATTTACACCAAATATGTATTAGGGCAATGGTCAAAGTTTGTAAAAATTTTGGTGATGTTGACCTACTTTTTGAGGTCATTTAGCACTTTTGTAAAGGGCACATAATTCAATATGTTGAGAAAGGATTATAGAGCTAATGATACCGATTAGGTGATAAGTGTGTATATCACATGTGCTAGTTTGATATTGCATAATATGGATGATGTTGATCCATTTTCTCAAGGTTACAGACAGAGTGCATTTCTTGAAATGATTTTTTGTGATAGTCATTACATCTTATGTTGTGAACATATCTATATGCCATTACATGAACATTATAAGTCTATGTGTGGAGTCATGGTGGAGCCACAGGTGGCATGAATTGGAACTAGTGCCAAAAACATACAAAATTCATTATTGTTGCAATAAATTGCTATAGATAATATCGAATTACAAAAGTTACACAAAATATGTTTCAGGTTTATGATATCTACTGAATATACCATAAGCATGTAGCATATGTTGAAGTTTAATATAACCACTTTCTCAAGGTCACAGAGGAAATACATTTCAGGAAATATTTTGTTGTTGTTGAAATGATGGTCAACTGATTGCATGTCAGCAGAGCATTAGACCACTGGGCCTCTTGTTATGAAAATGTCCATGACATATACACAAAAGTCCATCGGTGCAGGTTGGTATTCCTAACTCAGTTTTACTGTATTGAGCATGTCTTGTTGGAAATCCAGCTAAAATCTACTTTCTGTACAGTGTCTATACCATGTAATTAAAAAGTGACATCAATATTTAATTTCCTTGCTGAGTATCAATACAGTTGTCTCACTGCCTGATGGTTGCACTATCACATACTGTACAGAATGGCTGTGTCCCTTCATAACAAGCCTGAGGCAAAAAATGAATTTAAAAAATACCATCACAGAAATGATAAACAAGCAAGTGTCCACACAATGGCTGGTGTCTGTTCACTTGTTGGGATTCCTGCACCATGTGTCCTGTAATTTATTTGATGGAGCACGAGGCTTCATTTTAATGGCAGCCAGGGAAAAGGACACAGGAAATTGGAATCTTTGAGCAACAAATGCTGCAGCAAAATATTGTCAGGTGGCAAGGTGAAAAAAGTCGGATGAAGACGACAAATCACTGCCAAGATCCAGCAGTGAATCACAGTAGGGGGTTCAATAAGTTGGGAATTCACTTACTGCAAGGAATACAACTTCACTGTCACAATGTACATGTATAAAACCAAAGTATTAAACCTTTTGCCTTTGACTGAAGACTGAGGAAACAGCTTTCCTTGGCACAGGTTGGGACTTGGGACCCAACTCTTGCCAAGGAAAGCTGTTGACCAGGGGCATGTTATCTTAATAGGTCTCATCTATAATTCTCAGCTGTTTTTCATTAGTGTTGAAATTAGTCAAAACATCGAAACAGATGGCATTTGACCACCAGCCAGTTTTGGTTGGGTGGGTGGGTGGGTGGGGGGATGTTATCCTGGTATAGATGGTAAGAGGAATAAAGATATTTACAAAAGAAACGTGAGGCTAGAAATCTGACTTTTACTTCATTAGTTGTATGTGCGCGTGTATGTAGAAAAAGAAGCAGATATTAAGTGAGATGAAAAAAGAGGGAGAAAAAACAAACAATTAAATGAAATTGTGCCTGCATCCATATTTGTTGCAAACAGCAAATAGACAACTGATGTACTTCCTTTGATCATTTATTTTTAATGAGATGGTTTGCAAGCCTTTTAACTGATTATTTTTCAGGAGAATCACAGTAACCTATACAATTGTTTTTAATGCAGTCTCTTCACATTTTGTAACAAAATGTAGGCACTTATTACAGGACACTGAATAAAAGCACAGTGCTGTTCTAAATGCTGTTTTTATACTAAACGTTGTCAGATATTATTACAGGATGTCTAAAGTAAGATACTTCCTATTTCAAATGCAGTCTTCATACATAAATGTCAGCAGCCAATATTACAGAATATCTGAAAAAACGGATGAACCTTATTCTCTTAAAAAAAAAAAAAAAAAATGGCAAAGAAATACTGAGCTCTGTGAGAATATGGTGAGCCCAGAAAACTTTGCTGAAGAAGCAGAGTGATCCATATGAAAACATGTTAATTCTGTCATCAACTTATCTGGAAGTCCAGGATTTTTAGCAAAGCGTATCTAAAGAATTTAAAGAACTTTGATGAAAAATAAGGCAGAGGTCAGTTAGCAACCACAATATATGTGCACTAGAGGGGTGTCTCTGATTTTTTTTTTTTGACAGCCGTGCTTACTGGAGTATCATCTTAGTCAGCAAATTTGGTCTCATGGTGCAGGTGGTCTTAGAGTGCAGATAAATTTATTGGAGAAATAATGAAAGGCAGTAAGAAGATAGGTGTTGTCTGTCACAAGAGATGGTCTTTGGAACAGTTACTACCTACTACTATATATATATATATATATATATATATATATATATATATATATATATATATATATACTCCAGTGTTTCAAGGAAAACCTGCACAGACTTAAAAAAATCCTCTACGTTTTTGCACAAAAACAAAGAATATGCGGGGGGGGGGGGGGGGGGAGGGTTGCCATTTACTAGTTATGTCTCCTGGGGAGACTTGTGGATGTAGTGCCCATTTCTTCTTCTTCGTCTCCTCTTCCTCCTCCTCTTCTTTTCACCACAATAACTTTATAATGTAAAAAGCTACCTCAACCAAATTTGGTATGTGGAATTCTCTTGTGGACAGCTCAGATTGAATTGCATATTCATGACCTTGACCCAGTTTCAAGATCATAGGGTCAACTCTGTCATCTTTATAACCTAACTTTAGAATAAAAAGAGCTACCTTGACCAATTTGGTGTGTACAACCTTGTTATGGAGAGTGCAGATGGGGTTGTCTATTAGTGACTTTGACACTGTGTCAAGGTAGCAGAGGTCACCTTTGTTGGTCAAAAGGGTCAAATGTCAGTTTTTGTGGCACATGCATTCTCGTTGTGATAACTTCAGAATAAAAGAAAAAACTATTTCATACAAATTTGGTATTTGGAACCCTCCTATTTAAAAAGGTTGGATGGGCATAGCAGCGAACTTGGCCATGTTGAAAGGTCACAGGCTCAACTTTGAAAATTCCAGGGTCAGCATGATAACTGTAGATTGGAAAGAGCTTCTCCAGTGAAAGTTAGTGCATGTTCCTCTTTGATACAGCACTTTTGATGAAATTGTACATGAGTGGCCTTGACCGCCTTTCAAGGTCATATGTCACCTTTGCCATAATAAGTTAAGCATTTTGGACTATTTCTTGAAAGGCCAGCATTCTTGTGCAGAAAATATGGTATTTCCATTATATTCTCCCCCTCAAGAGAGGCCACCCCTCTCATAAAGACACTTTTTGGCTGCATTTGGGGTGGCTTTATAAGTGGGGGATCACTGTATCTTGAAGGCAGTGGATTTTGCGATCCCAGAAACTGTTAGACATGAATAGGAAATTACACACAAAAAATCATGAACTGTGAATTTGCATTTCAATTCATCATGAAGTGTCAAAGTGTAATTTTCTCCCATGAATCATGAAAATACTCCTGTTTATGAACCATGAAAGCAATGCCAGTGATCTTCAGAGGCACCAGTGGTCCACAGGGAGACATTTGATTTTGTGTTACAAAATCAGTACATG
Organism: Hermodice carunculata; assembly: GCA_964020975.1. Lineage (NCBI taxonomy): Eukaryota > Metazoa > Annelida > Polychaeta > Eunicida > Amphinomidae > Hermodice > Hermodice carunculata. Next base: position 39,530,998 of record OZ026630.1, read on the forward strand.
CAGCTTCCTGTTTTACCAGCCTTTTTGAAGTTTTACTTGCATTTGGCTATGAGGCTGCTCTCTGAATCCTTCTGTGGCATAGACTTTCATTGCATTGTGCACCAGTCTTTCATTTTTGCACAGCCCCTTTATAGCCCAGAGCTACAGATCTTGTGGTGCCTACCTTTGTACCACACAAGATTGCTGACTCCAGTGCTACATGCATGTTCTTGATTCTGAACATCACAACAGCTGAGCCATTGGGGGACCGCTGTCTAAATACCACTGTGTACAGAGAGACAGTGTCTGTTGTCTACATCTGTGAAAGGAGCCTTGTCTATCAGATTACAACCACTGTAAGATTGATTACTGCAGCGGACAGGGGCAGTGTTTTGCATTTGCATAAGCTGCTATTAAAGGAGTGCAGTATCTTGTTGCTGTATTTTGTGTCAGAGACAATATGACATTAGATGGTGGTAAGAGTAGAATGCTCTGCTGATAGATCTGGATGTGTAAGGACCAAGAAATTCCTATTAAGTGCTCATGGTAATTAGGATATCATCAGACAATATGACATTAGATGATGGTAAGAGTAGAATGTTTTGGTGATAGATCCCAGACTTGTTGGGACTAAGATATCCTATTAAATGGTCATCAACCTGCACTGAAGAAATCTTTTACCTGCATCAGTTTTCTTTTTCAGGGACAAAATTTTCTGGAGCCTGACTTAGCTGGCACTACAAAACTACTAAGGCCTTTCAGCTACATGTATATAAAGAATGAAGCAAACAATAGTCATGAATAGCTTATGTGTCTACTCAAGGATACAAATGGAAATTATATTGAGATATCTTTTCCATAATTAGATATCATGTGATGTCCTATTCCTGTAAATTTTGTGTTACTATATATATATATATATATATATATATATATATATATATATATATGTATGTATATTTATTTATGACTTATACTCCTGTACATACAGGAGAACAACATATATATATATATATATATATATATATATACACTTGGCCCTACAGAGGGCATAACTGTACAGACAAAGCTTTTGTGTCTTTGTAAAGGCAATCACATATGTATTGTGTAATTCCTGTGTTTGTAGCTGTAAAGACAATCACACATACATGTACTGTGTATTGTGTACATGTCCCATTAATGTAAAGGCAATACAGATGTACCATACATGTGTCCTATTCCTGTAAAGACAATTTCTGGAAAAAAAATGCACAAGTTCAACCCTAAGATTTAAGGTACCTTGCAGATTGAATGATGTTGAAGTGTACTGAGCTGATGCATTTGTTACAGTCATCCATATGAAGAGGCTTAAAGACGTTCGGTACACTGGTCAAAAGAATTTAGAAATCTCTGGTTTTTGGTTTGAACCAAGATATTGGCATTTGAAACAAAATGCAAGCAAAAAATTGGCATGTCACGGTGCTACTTTTGTCGCTAGGTGGCGCTACATGTAAGGACTACAGAAATTTGATAGCAAACATTATATATGTGGGTAAAAGCAAAAAAGTAAATTAAGGATGCAAAAATATGCATAAAATAACTCAATATGAATGTATGCAATGTATATCAAGCCTTTTAATGAAAAATATGTGAAGAAAACATGCTGGAATGTGAGATTAAATTCATCTTGTCTTGCAAAAACGTATAAGTGCTCACATTATTTTTTAAGTTTGAAATAGAAAAAATATTTGGAAATCCCTGAAAAATTGTAGGGGGTTTCCAAAATATGCACTGATTTCATTGATTAACAAAAAAAGATATCATACGGTGCTATTTTTTCCGCAATTGTACAAAGAATTCATGCATGTTGACTTAATTTGTTCTAAGTTCATAGGTACAAGGTATCCATTCATTGTCTAACTTCGATACCATATCAATATACATGTATGTAGGTTAAATAAACTGCAGTACGTCGTTAATTTTATATTCCAGTCATAATATATACTTTCATAGTTTTACTGAGAAGAGGCAAACATTTTAAGATTCTCTCCATAGTGCAATACAGCAATGTGGAAAAAGAGGTAAAAATAGGAATATCAAAATTATAGTTGCCTTAATACATTGTCGAATGGTAACACAGGCAGCACATTGTCAAATATACCTGTGCCACCTTTTGACGCTGGGGTATTACTGTGGTTCCCCCCCCCCCCCCCCAAGTTGGGACAGCGTTTATCGTACCACATTCACAACAAATGTAAAGTACACTGGCCAAGCCATATCGTTTTTCTGATTCTGTATTTTTAGGGACAATGTTTTTTTTTTTACACTCCTCGCATACAAGATTATCGGCTAGTACACTTAGTTCCACTCTTCTACGACCTTCGTCCCAGTTATAATTGTCAGTGTTTACATGTGCATGCGGCATTGGGGAAGTGGGCGTGGCACTTTGAACGGTGGCTTGGTCAGCGTTCGCTGATTGTGTACATGCGTTTTGGTCTACCACTGCCGTGTTTCGACGTATTCTGCCTTGTTTTAAAGCATTTAGTCCTTTGTTTTGGCACTTGTTAACAAACCGCCCATTCTTTTTCCTTTTCACTCTTCGTAAACAATCCATATTTCAAACGGAACTGTGCAAAATGGGAAAAGCGAACAGCAGCCAGTGCAGGTATCGACAAATACCAGCTGTAACTGCATAGAGGCATTGGACCATAAATGGTTGCGCATAACGCGGTGTACCGAACGTCTTTAACATGTCAGTTATGTTTTGGTACAATGTCACATACTGTTTAAGCAACCAGTTTTGGGAATAGACCACTGTTTGGGAGTGTCATTGACACTTGAGCCCACAGATACTATTCATGATACTATCCATCAACGCACACGAGAGAAAAAAGGGGACAGATATATAAAGGTATCTGATATCAGTAGAGACAATGGATTTCTACCACTGGCTCTGTATCAAAATTGAATTTCAGAAAAACTCAGAACAGTAATTGTGTGTGTAAGGACGCTACATGGAAGGAGAAAGTACTCCCAATGCTAGTGTTTCAAAACAACCCACTTGTATTCAAATAAATTGTTCCTTTGCTTAGAATTTGTAACAGTGAACAATTTTTTTGTTCAGTCAATGACCCCAATGTTTGGTCATATTTTTAAGTGGGTTTTAACGAAAAAATGCTCTTGACAATTGTTCCTTTCTTAAGAATTTGTAACTGTAAACATTTCTTTTATATGTTGGTTGGTGATCTTAATGTTTGGCAATATTTTTTAAGTAACAAATTGCTAATATTTCAGGATCATGGTATTTTATGAAGATATATAAATATAGATTGGTATGTTATAATGTGTATATATTCTGATGGTCAAACAATGTTTAACGTATTAATTAATTTTCAAACTTAATAATTAAAAACATATTTCTGCTAAATGTGTGTTGGTTTAAAATATATCAGCAACGATAACATGAAATTTATATTTTTGTGATTCTTTCAGAATCCATGCATGTTTGTTGGAAAGTGCATATTTATAGAAAAAACATGTAGCATGAACTCCTATTTTCATGTCTGTTAACCGTCTTTTTGAATCACGAAGCAAACTTGCTATTTATTTATCACTGGCATGTTCTGCAAACAGGTCAAGATTAACTTACAGCATGTACTGTGGGGAACATGGACCCAATAAAGAATGTGGATAAACAGTTTGAGTAAATAGATGTCATTGACCAGTGAGCTGTTTCTCTTCCCTCACAGCCTCCTTGGTCAGTAGCATCCATGGAAACTGTTCCATGTGGCAATGCACTTTATGTTGACCAGCAACAATGGTCACTGTGCCATAAGCCATACACACTCGACTGATTTGTCACAAAACCTTCAGCCTGGTTTTAGCCACAGTGATGTTAGATTTTTACCTCAGCTGACTTGTCAGTCAGCTGAGGTTTTGTGAGGGTCCGTCGTCTGTTGTCCCTCGTCCGTTTGTCCACAATTCACATTTTCAACTTCTTCTCAAAAACCGTCTACCAGATCCACTTCAAACTTGGTGGAAATGTGCCTCGGGTAGGTCTCTACCAAGTTTGTTCCAATGGTCACGGTCCAGTGATTTTTGGAATTTTAATGAATTTTTTTGTTCTTTTTTGGGTAAATCTTAAAAAATCTTTTTCTCGGAAACCGCTCACCCAATTGCTTTCATATCACACAGGAAGACTCCCTGGGACTCCTAGTTCTTAATTTGTTCACCAGGTGGTGCTGCAATTTTTTTCTATTTTTTTATGATTTTTTATGTGTTAGAGCTATTTTCGACTTCTTCTCCAGAACTGTCACTCAGATTAAGCTGAAACATGGTGGATATGTTCCTTGTAGAAGGGTCAAACAAAGTCGTTCACTATGTGGGAATGCTGCGGATTCCTGATTTTTAACGATTTTTTCAATTCTGGTACTTATCGGTCAATGCAGCTTTCCTATTGATTACTATGGAAGTCAATGGGCATTCTGATGCTAATTCACATTTTCGACTTCTTCTCCAAAACCGTCATCCAGATTAACTTCAAACTTGGTGGCAATGTACCTTGGGTGGGTTTGTACCAGTTTGTTCAAATGTTCATGCTCCAGTGATTTTTGGATTTTTAATGAATTTTTTTGTTCTTTTTTTTGGACAAATCTCAAAAAATCTTATTCTCCGAAACTGCTTACCCAATTGCTTTGATATCACACAGGAAGACACCTAGGGACTCCTTGTTGTTAATTTGTTCACCAGATGGCGCTACAGTTTTTTCTATTTTTTTATGAATTTTTGTGTGTTATAGCTATTTTCCACTTCTTCTCCAGAACCGTCACTCAGATTAAGCTTACACATGGTGGATATGTTCCTTATGGAAGGGCCAAACAAAGTTGTTCACTATGTGGGAATGCTGCGGATTCCTGATTTTAATGATTTTTTCAAGTCAGCTCCTTTGGGGTAAATGCACCTTTCCTATTTATTACCATGTAAGTCAATGGGCATTCTAATGCTAATTTACATTTTCGACTTCTTCTCCAAATCCATCATCCAGATTTACTTCAAACTTGGTGGCAATGTACCTTGGGTGGGTGTCTTCCAGGTTTGTTCCAATGGTCATGAATTTTACTCTTCATTATAACTTGAGAACTACTTGAACTTTGATGTTGCACATGTAAGTGTTCTTCTATAAAGGTCAGACTTACTCAGAACATGGTGTCCTAGATCCTTTCCCAAGTTCATAGAGCTGCAAGTGTGATGAATGTCAAGATCAGCTGAGGCATGGGCTGTTCACACAGCCCTCTTGTTATTTCTGACCTGATGGATAGCATGTTTTGTGTTTCAGGTCATAAAATGCCCCCAACCTGGGCTCTGGGGGCAGTGTGGTAAATTTATCCTGGAGGGAAATTATACCTGTATTATAAGCTCAGCTGACTTGTCAGTCAGCTGAGCTTATAGGATGGTCAGGTGTGCTTCGTCCGTCTGTCCATCATCCATCTGTTCACAATTCACATTTTTGACTTCTTCTCCAAAACTGTTTACCAGATTCACTTCAAGCTTGGTGGGAATGTACCTTGGGTGGGTCTCTACTAATTTTGTTCTAAAGGTCATGCTTCAGTGATTTTTTTATTTTTTTATGAATTTTTTTGTTCTTTTTGGGGCAAATCTTAAAAAATCTTCTTCTCTGAAACTGCTCACCTAATTGCTTTGATATCACACAGGAACACTCCTAGGGACTCCTAGTTCTTAATTTGTTCACCAGGTGGCACTGCAATTATTTTGTAATTTTTTATGATTTTTTTGTCTGTTTTCGCTATTTTCGACTTCTCCAGAACCATCACTCAGATTAACCTGAAACATGGTGGATAAGTTCCTTGTGAAAGGGTCAAACAAAGTTGTATACTAGGTGTCACTGCTGTGGATTCCTGATTTTTAACTGTTTTTTTTTTTTTTTTTTCCAATTTTGTACTTTTCGGTAAATGCCCCTTTTATATTGATTACAATGTAAGCCAATGGGCATTCTAATCCAAATTGACATTTTCAACTTCTCCGATGAAACCCTCATTCAGATTGACTTCAAACTTGGTGGCAATGTACCTTGGGTGGGTCTCTGCGAAGTTTGTTCAAATGGTTACATGCCAGTGGTTTTTGGATTTTCTGTGAATTTTTTTTGTTCTTTTTTTGGACAAATCTTGAAAAATCCTCTTCTCGAAAACTGCCGACCCAATTGATTAGATATCACACAAGAACACTCCTAGGTACTCCTGGTTCTTAATTTGTTCACCAGGTGGCACTGCAATTATATTTCGTATTTTTCATGAGTTTTTGTGTGTTTTTGATATTTCGACTTCTTCTCCAGAAATGTCACTCAGATTAAGTGTACACGTTGTGGATATATTCCTTGTGGAAGGGTCAAACAAAATTGTACACTAGGTGGCACTGCTGTGGATTCCTGCTTTTTAACAATTTTTTCAATTCGGGTACTTATTGGTAAATGCACCTTTCCTATGATTAATATGTAATCCATTGGGCATTCTAATGCTAATTCCCTTTTTGGACTTCTCTGAAGAAACTGTCTGTCAGACTGACTTCTAACTTAATGGCAATGTACCTTGGGTGGGTCTCTACTAAGTTTATTTGAATGGTCTTGCTTCAGTGATTTTTTATTTTTCTGTGATTTTCTTCTTTTGCAAAATCTTTAAACAAGTTTTAATAGGAAAGATTAACATGGGAATTTCTTGTAATGGTTATAACTTCAGCCAGATTTGTGTCAAACTTGGTAGGGATGTACCTTTGATAAGTGTCTACCTAGTTTGTCCTATCCCAAGTTCACAGAACCACAAGTGTGATGAATTTCTAGGTCAGCTGAGCATGGGTTGTTCACATAGCTCTCTTGTTTTACAACTTGATATTAATTTAACTGACCAATTTTCAGGTCCCTGACAGATAGGCTAGGCCATTCACTGACATGATTGGAGACATCTTATACATGTATGTATTTTGATTTTACATGTGGTAGTTGACTATGGGTCAGTAAGTACCCTATGGGTCGGTGGAGACATCTTATACATGTATGTATTTTGATTTTACATGTGGTAGTTGACTATGGGTCAGTAAGTACCCTATGGGTCGGTACTCGGTTCATCTGTGGGTACCTAGTTGGTCAGTGGGTACCCTATGCATAGGTCAGTGGATAATCCGTGGAGCAGTAGGAATTGTATAGGTCAATGGTAAATTGGTATTGCAGTTAGCAAATTATTATTTTATTGTTTGGAACTTAGCTCATAGTTGAAGCCACCTGGTGTCCAGCTAGTCACTTATACTGGTAAAGGTAGACTTCATCCACTTAGTAAATTTGAGGAAGTTTGCAGAATTACAATGCATATAGGAATATGTGTATAAACTTGTCTGTCTGTAGGACAAGACTGCAACGTGCATGTCATAGACAACTGCCACCTCAGCAATCTGTGGATGAAATAGGGAAGCCAAACTTCCATTCAGCCTGCTTATTTCACACACATCACAGAGTTGCTTCATTGGTGGTCATGTAGGTGCACTGTCTTCCAGGCCAGGTGGGAACTTTATGGTGGGGAAAGACAATGATGTGACCCTGGCAAGAGCACAGTTCATACACCTGTATAAAGCTGACATCCAGGTGTTGTTTCGTATTCCAATTATCACAAATTAACGAGATGGGAATTATATGACAAAAATCCATCCGTGTTTTTCTGACATTTTTATCTGTTAAATGCCGTTCATGGAATTTTAAAATGCCAAAATGCTGATTTTTTAGACTGAAAAATGCTAATGTGAAAAATAAAAGGATTTATAACTGTGGTCTGTGGCCTGCAGAGGAGGACTCTACAGCAGATAGGACAGTGCAATACTGCAGAGGAGGACTCTACAGCAGATAGGACAGTGCAATACTGCAAGTGAGGACTGTATGTACAGCAGATAGGACAGTGCTATACTGCAAGGGGGGACTGTATGTACAGCAGATAGGACAGTGCAATACTGCAAGGGAGGATTGTATGTACAGCAGATAGGACAGTGCAATACTGCAAGGGGGGACTGTATGTACAGCAGATAGGACAGTGCAATACTGCAAGTGAGGACTGTATGTACAGCAGATAGGACAGTGCAATACTGCAAGGGGGGACTGTATGTACAGCAGATAGGACAGTGCAATACTGCAAGGGAGGATTGAATGTACAGCAGATAGGACAGTGCAATACTGCAAGTGAGGACTGTATGTACAGCAGATAGGACAGTGCAATACTGCAAGGGAGGATTGTATGTACAGCAGATAGGACAGTGCAATACTGCAAGGGAGGATTGTATGTACAGCAGATAGGACAGTGCAATACTGCAAGGGGGGACTGTATGTACAGCAGATAGGACAGTGCAATACTGCAAGGGAGGATTGTATGTACAGCAGATAGGACAGTGCAATACTGCAAGGGGGGACTGTATGTACAGCAGATAGGACAGTGCAATACTGCAAGGGAGGACTGTATGTACAGCAGATAGGACAGTGCAATACTGCAAGGGGGGACTGTATGTACAGCAGATAGGACAGTGCAATACTGCAAGGGAGGATTGTATGTACAGCCTGGGGTGAAGTTCTTATATGGATACTAGTATATGGATTTCGTTGCCACACACGTTACATAAAACACTCAGGCCTCTAACCATGTGTCCCAGACGACAGGTGACCACAAAGATAACTCAAAACTTTAGTCCATAATGTGCGATATGCTGAAAGCCAATTTACACATATTGTAAGCATACAGGAATGGTTTCAATAATCCAGAGAAATACCATAAAATCGACCAGAGAAAAAACTTCAATAAATAGGCAAATTTGAACACTCTTAATACTCACTACACGTGCATATTCCAAGAAATAAACTCCAAAATTATCGCATAACTGTCAAACAGCCCATATACGGCGCGCCCTTAAGACGCTACGCCCGGTTGATCAGCAACCCACCAGATCAGTCGCAAAGTGGGAAAAGCAACTTTTCCAGAAGTAAAGCTCCTTTTATACAATTAACAAAAGGCGGGAGGAAGGGTTATCAAGCAAAGACATGTGACCAAAGGTCTGTGTCACAGAAAATGAAACCTGTTACACTACCAATGCAATATGCAGTATATTTCCAATAGGCCGATATTATTGTACCATATTTATTTGTCAACACTAATCGCAATGTTTACATGTGAGCTCCATTATATCACCATAATAGCTGTCATAACCAGATGTAGATGTACACCCGCTAGCAATGAATATAGACAGGAAAGCAAAAAACATCGACTCAAAACAAAACAAAAAACGTTTTGTAATTTACTTAAACAACAAAATTAATTAAACTTCAAATTGAGCTATTCTAAATTTGACAGATAGGACAGTGCAATACTGCGTGGGATGACTGTATGGCAGTGCAATACTGCAAGGGATGACTGTTCAGCAGATACGTGGACAGTTCAAAACTGCAAGGAATGACTCAACAGCAGGAAGCTAAGGATAGTGCAATACTGCAAGGGATGACTGTGCCATGAACTTCAGTTTCATGCATATATTTTACCTAATAATTTTTAAAGAGAACATAAGCTTCAGATTACAATGGCTTGATAACTTTGAAGAATTCCTTACCAAAGACAAAAATACAAATGGAAATAGGTGTAAGAGTAGATAGGTTTTTCTAGGGGTTCAGAGTTCATGCTTACTTGTCTCAAGTCTGTGGGCACAGAAAAAGAAATGGAATATATATAGCTGTTGGCATATCTCGGCAAGGGAACTCCATTATTTATCAGTTGTGATTAGTATCCTAGATCCTTCTATTTCCTTTAAGGTGATTATGGTCACACTGATTGAAACCACACAGAGAAATGACTTTAACTCTTTTCGTACTTGAGGGGGATCTTTTTAAAATTTAAAATCAAGTGTCAGATTTTGTTTACAACAAATTTAGAGGATATTTCTTTTAATTTTTTTTTGGGGGGGGGGGGGTTGTTGGGGGCAACCCAGATGTAGCCTTATCAGATGTCATTGATCTTTAACTCTATGATTTTGGTCAGGTAAAGTGGCTAAAGTTTCATGGAGAAGGACAGCTAACTTCCATGTAGACTGCAGTATGGGTCAAGCTTCACATTTTTAGGTGTTACTTGACATGGGTGAGGGGCTGTCATTGATTGGTATTGTCACGTGGGGTAGTTGTGATCAAAATCTGTGGCTTGATTGAGTTCTGTGGATTTGTGTCAAGCAAATATGAACCAAGCTTAATTGAATGGAGCTCTGTTCCCTAATTACAGGTAACTGATCACAGCAATTTACCCAGACTAAAGTGATGCTTCTTGGAGATTACAACCATTAAAATGTGGATGGTGATCCAACAGATTTCTTGCTTAATTTGTGTCAGTAAATGGTTTGTTGGCCATGCACGCCTGGTCCACTAGGTCTCCACTTTCATCAGCTCTCGTCTTGAGGCTCATAAATGTTTGGATGAAAAGACCTGATAAAAGGAATATCCTGAAAGAAGTGTTTGTACAGACAGAATGGCAGGCATCAGGCAATAATTGTTATCATAAAATTGGTCTGCTTCCTAACATGACAGAAAAGTGTAGGTAACTGCTGCCCTACTCCAAACCTAACCCAAGTTTGTATGGTCAGATTGGCTGCACACCAAATGGGATTCATAATATTAGTGGCAAATGTCTTGCACACCAAATGTGGTATCTATAGCTTTTGTGGCCGACATGTTGCACACCAAACACAGTATTGATTTTGTGGCTGGACGTGTTACATAGCTGATATTTCTTTGAAATATTACTGCTGGTCAAGCGGCTTCAGTATGGTCAGTGTCCTCTTCAGGCTTATTGGAAAGTGAAACCTGCCTGGAAAAAAACCCACTTCTAGGGATGACCAAATTGTGGACTGTCAAGACAGGATGTCTCTCACTGAGGGGGCATGTATAACTGTCAGGAAAAGTACCAAGCACAGGATGTTGAAATGGTGGTCTGTTAAGGCAGTCCAGTGGCAAGACAAGGACAACTGCAGGACATTGAATGGTACATGTACGTCTCTGTAAAGAAGAAGTTCTAAAATACTGGTCAAAGTTGTCACTGCAATTTCATTTTGCTTTTGAGACAATGTGAAGAGGTTTTTTTTTTTTTTTTTTTTTTGTGAACTACACAAAGAGTTGACACTGTGATCAACATGTATAAGGTTTCAAATGACTTAGACTTGGGGATGTTCAACAATGAAAACCAAAGATATGTTGTGTTATATTTTCCATGAGTCTGCCCCAATATGTCCATACTTCATGTGGTTAGTGCACCAGGTGTTTTTCATCTCGCCCACTTGGACAAATTAATGGATTTCTTAAGACTGGCAAAAGTGGATTATGTCTGTAATTGATTGTAGTAATGGGATTTCCTCAACTTGACCAAGCAATGGGAATTGTGTGGGAACTTCATGTGCGTAGAAATCTTGCCATGCTTACTGCGATTGATATACATTGTCATTTGTTACTTAAATAACTCTCCACGTACATGTATATTGTTTAGTATGGTATTTCATGTTTTTACACAGGCATGCAAAATATGCACATATGTTCATTGCTGGTAGCATGACTCTTTCACCATATAACTTGTAATTTTCAGTCAAGATGGAACTCACGCATGGCTTCATGTGGACTTCATACTGTACAACACCAAAAGTTACACTCTGCATCTAACAACATTGTGTTATGCAACAATGTGGCTTTCCTGTCTCTAATTAGCTTGACTTCACTTTCCCTACCTTAGCCTAGGACATCGGATCCTGGCCTACTCTAGTTAATGTCAGCCTACCCTAGGCTAACTGAGGCAGAGCATATATGTATATTTTGCAACTTAATGTAAAAACATGGAAATTATACTAATTGATATAGGCAGAGAGTTACTTTTGTTTCCCCATTCTATTTTATGTGATGAGGAATTTTCATACTCTCTGCTTCCATACATGACCTCTGCATACATGCATGTATATCTGTGTGGAAATGATTCCACATCAATCATGTCAAGGTGAAATGTTACATATGGTCATCTTTTTGAAACTTGGATAATGGCATAGAGGTACTCAAGCTTTTACAGAAGACACAATTTTGGAGATGTTTATCTACAAGACAAATGTCAAAATAAATGGCTGGTGACAGGTCCAAGCAAATGCTCAAGTCCCACTACAAACTTATTTTCGACTCTTAGGGCATAAAAAGGTCAGTTTAAATTTTTTAATCATTGTTTTTTAGTAGGTGTGAAAAGTAACTATAAAGTTGTTCCTGTGATCTTCAGCCCAAGAGGAGTTAGGCTGAGACACCTAAAAGCAAAACAGCTGGCAGTAATTACTAAGAAAGGAAATCTTGTAGTTTTTAGATTTTAATTATGTGAGCCAATACATGTAATTCAACACAAAATTGATAGAATCAGGCCTTACAATTGATAGAATCAGGCCTTACAATTGATAGAATCAGGTTTTACAATTGATAGAATCAGGTCTTACAATTGATAAAATCAGGCCTTACAATTGATAGAATCAGGCTTTACAATTGATAGAATCAGGCCTAACAATTGATAAAATCAGGCCTTACAATTGATAAAATCAGGCCTTACAATTGATAGAATCAGGCCTTACAATTGATAAAATCAGGGCTTACAATTGATAGAATCAGGGCTTACAATTGATAGAATCAGGCCTTACAATTGATAGAATCAGGCCTAACAATTGATAAAATCAGGCCTTACAATTGATAAAATCAGGCCTTACAATTGATAGAATCAGGCCTTACAATTGATATGCTGCTCTTTACACTTTTGTTTGTAAATGCCATGGTAAAATGTTTGCTAAGAGGTTCTTTCTACATGTGGAACAATCATGTTCAGGTCATAAGCTTTCAAAGTGTTCACTGTAACTGTCTATGTTTTCATATTAGTACAGTATACTTCATAGCTTGTAAAGCAAGATAGGTACATGGCAAACTGCTTCTTGCAGGACACAGCAGTATTATCTGGAATATTTTCATCATGTCATGGGGGTGTTGATGGTCACTGGCCAACATGAAACATGTAAACCCTGAGGTAAAATTGGAAAAACCCAGTGTGACACTGACCTTGTACTGCAGATGATGGTCTTGTGGTCCGCAGACAGTTGTCCTATAGCTGGTAATACAGAAAAAAAAAAAGAAGACCCATCATAAATATTCAGAAAACAGATTTATATGTTTCTCATGATCTTTATAAACATCACGATGTGGATATGGGCAGGGCTTGACAGTAAGGCAAGCCCTATAGTCTGGGGCTAGTAAATTTAATTTTCGGGCTAGCAAATGTTAATAAGGCCTAGCCCGATCGGACTAGTGCAATTTTTTCAATCGGGTACCTGGTTCAGTTTTTTCCAGTTGTTTGGTGACTCAATGTAAAGTCACTCAATTGTGTATGACTGAATTTGTCAACTTACAATTAATTTCCCACATTTTGTAGCTTATTAGTTGGTTTACATTCCACAGTATCAAAGATGTGATTTTTCTTTTTTCAACAGGATTTCCTGAGATTTATTTAATACATTTTTTTGTAAAAAGAGAACGATTTCGGGTTTGTCATGTATGGCATTCATATCCCATTGTGATATTTGTGTAATAAAATGGTTTACTTTGTATAGTTTGCTTTGGCAATTACATCATTTATTTGTTAAGATTTTAGTCCTTCAATTTATGATACTGCATCAGAAGTTTGTCCACGGTCCAAAAGGTTGTGGGGCTAGTAACTATTCCTCAGGACAAAAGTGGGACAAGTAAAATTCTGGTGGGGGCTAGTAAAATTGGCTGGCCACTAGCCCAGGGACTTGTGGCTGAAATCCTTAATGTCAAGGCCTGTATGGGTATGGTTTGATGTGTATATGGGATATGGGTATGGTTTCACTGTCTTGATGTACAACAGATCCAGGGATGTATTTGTTGTGAATATTACCTGCCTGTTCGAGGAGACAACCTGCACGAGACGTTTTGAGTGTATGTAAGTCATCGATTTATCAGTTGGCCATGTCAAAATGCTTATGGTTATTCTGTGTGCTGTGAATACATTTATTTTCATGGGTATTTATTTTCATGGTTTTTGCATTCTGGAATTTTCACTGAAACTTTAAGTTCACTATTTTTGTTATAATTCCTATCAATGCCATGTTAAAAATATATTTCACCGAGTTCTTATTTTCACGGTTTTGCAACATCAGGGAAACAGTGAAAATAAGAAAACAGTGAAATTAAATGAATTCACAGCAACAGAGTGAGTATATAAGTAATGTGAAGTGTGAAAAGGGTCAGTTCTTCTATTTCCCATGAGATGTTCATCCTGTATTACATAATGAGTCTTGATAACCAATTGATAAAGCTTAAGACTAAACTGCAGGGCCTTTCTTTGACCAGTTGTTAGGTACATTATGAATCTGGAAATTGCCATGACACAAGCATGCAGTATGATGAACAAACAACAGAGACATATGAATATAGATGGAATGAATTTCCTAGTCCATGGAAGAGTAAGCAATCTCTGTTTGATATTTGCATACTTATAAAGCTCTTCTTTATTGTATGGAATGCCGTCAAATGCACCCAGAATACATTTACATGTAGGTGTGCCTTGAAGTATAAGAAAGTCTTTTTCTTTAAAAAGTAAACTCTTTTGTGCTCAGGTTTTGAGGGTTTGTCAGGCCCAAAATGAATAAAAAAAAGGTACGTGTCACACTTGTTTGAAAGTAGATTCCGTGGGGGCAAAAAAAATGAAAAAAGAGGAAACTGCTAGAAAACATTTCAGTTGCTTCCTTTAACTATTTGAAGAATGTAATATGCGTATACAGGCTGTCATACTTATCAAAAAGTTAAGGAGGCAGAGTGAGGAGTGACAAATGAATCAGTGTCAGACTACAGAATGTTTGTCAAATAGAGATACATGTGTTGTCTGAAGTCTTGTGTTGTCTCACCGTGGAATATCACTTAGAAAAAAGGTGATATATTAGTTGTCAGCTCCATGATCCAGATGATACATTGACTGATGCTTATTACTGAAGATACCACACTGAGTTCTAGGGTCAACCGTGCTGTATCCATAAACTTGTCATGTTAAGGGAGACTTAATTTACAGCTATTTGGAGCATGTGGAATTTGGCAACTGCTGCTATGCAACTGTGCACTTGGAAGAATCACATATATTCATGATTGTCCTGGCTGTATACATGCATACCAGTAGAGGTTCATGCTATGAGACATTTTACATGACAGCTAGGCTGTATATAAGTTTATTTTCAGTGGGTGTTCTGGTTAGTGATAGGAGCACTAATCTATGTCCCAGAGCCCTCTTTAAAGTCTGTACATGTGACAAATGTATAAAATGATAATGCTTACAGGAAAAGATTCAAGATTACACTATAAACAGTCAACAATGTCTCATTCAGATTGATGCTGCTCAAAATAAATTATTTTCTTAATCCCCAGATATACAGAGTGCATAGTCTTTTGAATTCAGTGGAAGTTTTAGGTTTTGTTGCTTCATTTTGCAAATTATTCCATATCATGGATCCAGATGGTTGTTTGACATATTTATATGTTGCCTTCTACAGAGAAAGATATCTTGGTAGCTGCCTGAGATCTCAAATGTACACCATGTACTTCAGATACAAACTTGCACATATATTCCATGTTTTCAGGTAGCACACCACTCAGTTAGCTATAGACTAGTAATGCTGTCTTAAAATCGATTGTTTTCTAAACGGTCTCCTGTGTTTTCCATCATGCTTATGATGTTAAAGTTTGGTCTGAGAAATTCACACCTTTTCGTGAGACCTGATGCCTTGATCTCATTGACCCTTCCCCCCTTAAACCGGCTGGTGGTCAAATGTCGTCTGCTTTGGTGTTTTCAACTAATTTCTATAGTAATGAAAAACAATTTTGAATGAGAAAAAAAAGAAAGAAAGTTGATGACTTAAGTGTCATTTCAAGGGGGAAAGGGTTAAGTTTGGTCGGAGAAATTCACACCTTTTCCAGACAGCTGATGCTGTGATCTCATTAACCTTATATGCTGTATTAGTGTCTTTGGAATTTGTGACTGTAGCGTGTGGATTTGTTATGATTTTTTTACTGGCATTCAGTTGTGTAGCCCAAAGCACATTACTTTGAATAAAATTTATACAGTATGTTTATATTTGAATAATTTGTACAGGAAGTTTATATTCACCCAATATTCAAGCGTGGCAGTGTAGCCAACCTGCTGAACTGACAATATACCAGATGCAAAAAAAAATTTCAGGGACATTGATATATTAGTATGAAATAATGGAGAAATAAATATACATGTATTAAATTCAGGGAGTTGTCTGCAAATTGTCAATGAGGGCGGGTTGGCAACACTGCCATTGTTTCTCTGGCATTTCATTTTGGGAGGCATACTGAAAGCTATAAGCTATCTTACTAGTCGGTTTAATTTTTGATTTGTAAAATGCATGAAATATTGTGATGGTTCTGACATGACCATTTGAAGTCTTAACAGTGGCAATCAAAATGTGGTAAATAGCCTAACCATGCTGGTATCTGGGTTTAATATAAAAGTATACCTTATAGGTGTAGGATCAACAGAGAAAGAAGTGCCTAGAGGGCACCTGTCACTCCATCATGTTGGAGCAGTTTCTGCTGTGTTTAAGTCAGACTTACATCCCACACCAGTGTTTCATAGGAACAACATTGCATTGCCTGGTCATCTCATGTATAAAATCAAAGACAGGAGTCTGTGATTGTCTCTGAAGAGCCCATGATTGGGCAAAACTGGGGAGACTTGAATACCAATGTCTTAAACCTGGTCAGCGCCACCTTTTGCTGTTATGGCCTTGGTTTAGTCTTAGTTATTAACTTTTTTAAAAGTTGAAAACAGCTTGTCTGTAGCTGCTTAGCTTAAATTCAGAAACTCCAAGGAAACTGCAGGTACTTGAGGGTCTGGCTTGTAAAGTGGGCAACGGAATGAGAGGGAAAAATGAAATTACTGGAGCTGCTGCTGTTTCCTTGGAATGACAAAAGTCCATGTTGTGCCTAGAGAAATTGGTTTTACTGATTTTGGAGAAACAAAATTAAGTATCATTCCCTGACAAGTTGGCAAAGGTCAGAGTAATGCAGCTGCCGGCAAGTTGTGCACCAGCTGCCATTTCAATGGTTGGACCACTACTCAACCTGGCAATGACAAATCTCTGACTTTAGAGGAAGGATGCTGGCTTGCTTTAATCTCAAAGTATTATGACACAAACAAGATTTATGGCATTTAGACATGGACCTAGTTCAGTGGCAGCTGGAGTCATTGTCAGAGGCTAATAGTATCCAGTCAGTAGCCTGGATGGAATGTTGCATAGATGTAACTCATCCCAGGATGATGCCTGCTTTGATATTTCCAATACGAGCTATGGTTTACAGGCACGAGATTTTATATCTTGGTTATGGTGACCTTAACATCTAATACCAGTCATGGAAATGAAATTGTATGTGTGAGGAATTTAAACGTGCAGTTCCTACATATTTCTGTTCAGCTACTAATTATAATATGGAGCAAGAGCAGAACTAGAGTGGAATGAATTAAATGATGATGATGATGATGATGATGATGATGATGATGATGATGATGATGATGATAATAATAAATTTTATTAACCCTGAAAGGTGGGAAAATAAAAGTATAAAAAACTATATATACATATAGGTGCATGCTTGCAAGACCTGTAAGTAAACTACCATGCAGTCCCTAATTGTAGAGCACCCGCTATTTTGCAAAGAGTGGGGAATGAGGGCGGGCCAAACATGACATAGCTATTTTGCAAAGAGTGGGGAATGAGGGCGGGCCAAACATGACATATCGAAAAATGCCAGTCAGTGTGAAAGGTCAGCATCAAAATGTACATGTGGGTTCAAGTAGAGGTCACTGTAGCAAATGGAGGCCAGGGCTGTGTATTGCCATTACGTACCATTATAAATCACAACCTTATAACTTGAAAACTATTGAGTATTGTATCTAGAAATATAAAATTTCTTATGGTAAATCTAGGTGATCAGCTGAAACTCTAACTTAAATTTCAGTGCAAAAGCTGTCATAAGAAATAATCTATGCAGCATTAAAACTTGTAATTCAATTGGAATACGTAACTCTAGCCCTCCAGCATTTTTGTGCATTGGGTTGTGTATTCAGCTGAATGTTGTTTCCCTCATGCTCACAGGTAAACCTGTCCCCAATCTCCCCATCCCAAATCTGTCTGTAGACATGGCAACCCCTCACAATGCTTGCAAATTCATACATCATGATGGTGCAAATGCAAGAATATACAGAGAACTGTTCAAATGGATGGAAAAACACATGTGGAGCATGGTAATTAGGCTGTGAAATCATAAATACTACTCAACGTAAACATGACCGACATGCGCACAGGTCAAAACGTGTCAATTTCATGGTAGCGAATCACATACCATTTCCGTGAAATATAAAGCTTTATTCTGGCATTACTGATAAACTTTGAAATATTTCTGCCTCACTTATTGTATTCTCCATACTGATAAAAATCTAACAGTATGAATTAATGGTATAAGATCACTCAACACACAGAGACAGCCATTGATCACTAGACTGGAACAGCTTTCATTTCCGGTCATGTGCATTCCTTGCATGTAATTTGGGCACATAATATGGCGACATTTTTGATGTGCACCCTTTACCATGTCCACGACAATTAGGGACTATATGGTATTTAATGTAAGTCTCATATAGTTGAAAGAATATTCTAGAAAATACCTCATATAGTTGAAAGAATATTCTAGAAAATACATTTTACATTTTTGAATATTACTTATGTACATTCTAGATTTTCAATGTTACTTATGCACTGGTGCTGCAAGCCCTCACATTTCATATCATAATTGTTACCAGAGTTTAATGACAAAGAACATCAATACATACAGTGTATAGAGTTGCAAGGTCATGCTGTTGAAATTTTGTGAATGAGAACAATTATCACAAAAATACCTGTGTTTGGATATTGCTGCAGTTTTTAAATCGTAATTACTGGTGCATTTTATAGCTCAACCAAGGTGGAGATTTATCCAGCATTTGTGTTTTTTTCCCTGCCTTTTTATTTTGCTTTTTGCCTTTTTTTGTGATTTCTTTCTCAAGATCCACAGCTTTGTGACCTTTGGCATTTCACCTACAGAATGTGTTGACATAAATCTAAACTATATGGACAGAGGAGTTGATTCACTCTAATTTAAGGAGCCTTTCACAACAGATTATCACTTTGATATGTTGCACAAGTGCTGTAGATAGTCTTGGATTTCCATTTCTTTAGGGGCTCTCTTCTCTCACAATTACCATACATATATATATATATATATATATATATATATATATATATATATATATATATATATATATATATATATATATATATATATATATATATATATATATATATATATATATATATATACACACACATACAGAGTGTTCCCTCCATATAACGATAGTGTTGGGATCCCCAGACTGTGTTACAGTAAAACCACCTTTTATCAGAGGGACTTTTAACATGTAGGTAATGGGAGAACTATTTCAGTGGGAAACACGGTACACACCCTGTTATATCAGAAATCGACTTGTAATGAGGGGTGTTGTAAAGAAAACCCACTGTATATACGTTTGGATACAATTTGCCCAGCCCTCTTGAAAAGCTTCATAGATGACAGCAAATAGAACCAGGGCCAGGGTGTACATGTATGTAAACACAGCTGTGGAACTGTCCATTAGGGCCCTAAGATTAGTGGAATTAGGAAATTTAAATGGGTACTGCGGTGATATTTCACAATTTGTGAGTTGTTTTGTGTAATAAATGTGGACCCATATCAGAATATACAAACTTTTTTTTCCCAATTGGATAAGCAGATATCAAGTTTTATTAGATATGTAAATGAGGAGTTGTGATGTCATCTGGACTAACTGTTGCAGCTAATGCACTGACAGCTGAGTGAAACTCTGACAAAAACAGGGAAACCTGACCAAGTACTTGTACACATATTCCACTTCTACTATGGATGAAGCAGCATGTATAGATATAATCAAATTTACTAAACTGAAATATTCACTCATTTACTGAGGATTAACAAGGAAAGAAAAATGCAGGCATCAATACACACAAGCTAATAGCACCTGTGGTTGTATATTCAATTACTGAAGCAGACATCAACTAATATACTACATCGATAAGATCAGAGAGGGTGATTAACAGAGTACACAAGTCATTACCATATGCCTGCTAATGTTGTGTATCTCAGCTTGGTGCCCCCTCAAGGTTTGTGTATTATATATGGAGGGTAGCCCAGGTGACATCACACATCAGAACACCTACTGGCAATATATTAAAATAGCTCTAACTAAATACCTGTTTGAGAAAAATGTTTAAAATTTGTCAAATGAACACCTAAAATAACCATTAATGACAAAAAAGTAAAAACTATCCTTGTTGTTCCCTTTTCAGATTGCCTTGCTAATTAAAGAGACCAATTTGACCGGGTCCTTTATGTTTTGTAATTTCCATGTTTCAAACCTCCATTGAGAGCCACTTGTGTGAGAAAAGTGCGTCACAACTTGCTGTGTCAGAGCAATCTCTTACAGCAATTTGGAGGCCGGATCAACACTCCTATAATGAATTTGACAAATGCAGAGAGCTAGAAGGATTGATGGATTCAGGAGGGCATTAAGCAGCAGAAGGTGGAGATTAAAAGTGAACAGATTAAAGGAAGGTGACAGCTTTAGAGGGAAGTTCATTTTCAAATTGATAGATGAGAAAACTTCATTTAACAGGAGTTGACAGACCAGAGGGTCAATTAAATTAGATGATGGCAAATTAAGAGTTGTTTATCTTAAACTGTGACAGATTAGGTGCTTCTTAGTTTATTATTCTTTTAACCTGTTCTCCCTTGAATTGAGACTGAGTCAACAGCGTTTTTTTTTGGAGCGGGGGGGGGACAGGTTGGTAGCCAGGCGCCCACCCCTCCACAAGGAAAGCTGTTGACCTGGGACATGCTATCTTGACATGGTTCACCTACAATTTTCTTTCAAATTTTGTATGGATTAAAATTTATTTTTAAAAAAATCATTGAAGCAGATGACACTGGACCACCAGCCTGTTTTAGCCAGTTTAAGGAGTGAAGGGTTGAGAATCTTTTCTGTAATGTGGACACAACTATGCTTGCAAACTTTCCTATAGCAAGTGTAGGATTGTCACACCTATGTTGAGAAACCATTTGTAGTATTAGCAACATATGGCCTTAATGCTATTGGCTAGGTTGTTTTCCATCCACATACCCAGGATAGTTAGGTGCTGTACAGTAAGTCAACCAAAGTTGGTGTTTTATGTTATCAACAACAAAAACTAATTCCAAAATTTAATAAGAAAAAGATATATTTTCATATAATTTGATACATATTATTCTTGTGTGTCTTTGGAAGGAGTGTGTAACAGCTTCCAGTATCTACTGGCATCACATCAAGTACAGCTTATAAGCATGCAATGAATGCTTTATTATAAAACATTCATAACTATGTATTCACAAACATCAAATCAGGGTTTCACATTAAGGCAAGACTTATTGTAAGGAACAAGTAAGTTATTTTGTGAGGACAAGTGGAAAATCCTGAGTTGTATGGAAAATTAACCAATTACATGTACTTGTCCGAGATTGAGGCAAAATTTGTGTCTGGACAGGCACTAAAAACCGTAAAATGTCCAGCCAAATAACAGTGCACACATGTGGTATCTTTTCAGAAGAAGAAGAAAAAAAAAAAAAAAGCAATGCACGGGAACAAGACCATCTTGAGAAAATATGCAGAAAAATGTCTCTCAGAAATAAAAAAAAATTGGAAATGAGTACAACTTTGGTAGAAAGTGCCTTCAGCATGGCAGCCTATACTGTTTGTGTCACACAAGCTTGCAACCCTGTTTTTGTGCATGGTATGCTTTCAAAGTACTGTGCATAGATCATTTAATGGCTAAAATCTAGTGCAAATACACTTTAATTAACATCCCCAGGTGACCTGCTCTCTGCTCTCATATTTTGGCGGTGGGTGGGTCGTGATGGTGGCTCACTTAACCCTTGCCTGCTCAAGTCACCATAAAGCACCAGGCTGTAACCTGTCATCTACCTCAATCTTTTTACTTGCATTTCTCATCAATAGAAACTATGTTTTGTGAGAAATGTAGATAGGACTGATTATGACAGTATGCCCCAGGTCAACAGTTTTCCGTGCATCAAGGCTCAGTGCAATGTGCCCTACATGTGCCAAGGGAAGCTGTTGACTCAAGTCCTTTTCTGACCAGTAAAGGGTTAACTGAAAAAGGAGCAGAAAAAAACAAATGTGCATATCAACTTTATGTTGACAGTCAGCCTCATCTGGCAGGAACATGCATGACTTTGTTTGTACAGGTTTTTTGCAGTGCTGATTGGTGACCGTACATTCCTTCAGCTGCCAAGGCTAATCCCAGTAGCCCTCTCATTGCTCTATGGTAACTACAACCTGTAACAGCATGCCTGCTAAGGGAGCTTATGCAGTTTTGTCTTGGTGCCAATTAAGAATGATCTTAAATCTCAATCCAGGAACACACTTGTCAAGACATTGAGGAGCTCACTTTTTTTCTGGAACTGATTATAGAATGTCTACAGATCTGTGCGTAAGAGGTATTACTACTTAATCAAGGTTTGGTATTTTCTCAGGAAATTAAAATGGGGTGGGGGTGGGGGGAAGGTGAAGCTGAGAGAAGTAGTTGATGATATGGCAATTGGAAGTCCATGTAATTTAACAGTGTATTTTCACAGGTATATTGATAGCCTGTGAGCTTCAGCTCATCTTTTTCCTCGCACACCAATGTGTTATGGCTGTTTTTTAAAGTTACAACAAACTGTCATAAAAATTGTGAAATTTATATAATAGATCTTGCACCCACAGATGGGGATTATATTTTATATTGTCCTAATGAAGTGTGAAAGTTCAACTTGTTGTAGGTATTGGAGATAAGGTATGTGTGAACACGGTCAAAGGTAATGAAGGCAGGCTTCTAAGAAAGCACCCTGATCAGCTGCAATGGTCATTTTGGCAAACGGTTCAAGGTTAAATTTGCTTTATGTAGCTATTTAATTAGGCTCACTAACTACACAGTTTAGAAATTTGCAAGATGTATGGCATAATACTTGTAATATTTTCATTTTAATCGTGTTAAGGAAAGTCTTTCCTTGTAGCATGTGTTGAATGCACTGGGTTCTCCACTGCTGTCCTTGGCTATATCGTGTCACAAGATCATCTCACTGCGGCACTTTGAGTACAATAGTAAATAATTTACCAAAGTTCATAGATGAATGACTGAGTTTCCTGTACCAGCATAGCTGAGCTGCAATTAGGGTAGGGGAGTTGTGTACATGTATCGAAGATATTCAGGAGGAACACCTGCCATTCCATCACTAGCTCTCATTGTCCTTGCCTGGTCAACAGACTGCTCAAGACATCTTTGCTCCATGCCATCTGCCCTTTAGTCACTTATAGAGTGTGCTAGATTTGTAAGGATAAGTTTTCTGTCCAGTGTCAGTGTTTTTATGCATTGCCTAGTAGAGCCAGTTGACATAAGGGTAGTTAAAACATGACTCATCCTGCATGGCAAAAAAACCCCCACACTGTCCATAGCCTTTAGGAACATAATATGGAAGCACGTTTGAGGCGTGGTGATATTTGATGTGTAGTGTGACACAGAAGAGTGGTCAAGACTGGCAAGCTTATTGCCATTCCTAAGGTAACTTTCATTTCCGACAAAAAGTCTCCTAAACTGTGCTGGCAGTGACCAATGTAACCATACATTGTGTGGTAATTGGTGGCTATCTTCGCCTAGGCTTCTACATCGTCCGTGTCAGTATGCAGTCTCAGGAAATTAAGCTTTAGCAGTGCAGAATGAATATGGCTGCAGCCATCATTATTGGATTCTCAAGCAGACAGGAAAAGTTGGTGTTCTTAAGATGGCGTACCTGTTCAAATTGATTGTTGCTATATGTGGCCTGCAATCTGGTAATGTGGAAAATAAATGTAGGTAAATATACTTTGTCTAAAATCACTTCAGGCAATTCCTGTATGTAAAGTGATGAGAGAAGAAGGGAAAAAATTCCCATTCACATTCCCACAAGATTTGTCAAATCTGAAAAAAAGTCAGAATATATATATTTAGGCATAACAGTGTGGCGTTCTGAGACATCTGTGTGTACAGGGAGTCCTCAGCTGATCATATATTGAACCCAAAATGAGTCCGAAACAATGAGCTGAGGTTTGGCTGTAGTGTGAATTGAGCTAAGATGAGCAGAGATGAGCCTGGCTTGACAGTGTTGTCTGCAGCTTAAAATAGAAGGGAGATTTGCCCTGTCTTTTTACTTTGCTCCCTGTCTTTTTCTTTGGTTCCATGCCCTTTTTCTTCTATATTTTTTCATATTTTGGACAGTTACTTACTTTTTTGTCATAAAAATTCAAAATATTTCAGATTGATTGAGAAAATAAGTATCAATCTGACTATTCACCATGAGTACATTAACTATAAGATACACATTCAAAACTATTTCCATAAAAACAGTAAAAACTGCTTTGACAGTCTTTGTTTTGGGGCTGCTACTTTTGCGTGCCCTTTTTGGTTACCATCCCAGACTTCAAAGTGCCCTTTTAGATGAAAGGTGTCCTACCCTCTTGAAAAGCTGCAGACAACTTTGCTTAACTTTCAGCGTGAGAGAGAGAGAGAGAGAGAGAGAGAGGAGAGAGAGAGAGAGAGAGAGAGAGAGGAGAGAGAGAGAGAGAGAGAGAGAGAGAGAGAGAGAGAGAGAGAGAGAGAGAGAGAGAGAGAGAGAGAGAGAGAGAGAGAGAGAGAGAGAGAGAGAGAGAGAGAGAGATGAGAGAGAGAGAGAGAGAGAGAGAGAGAGATCTGGTTTTGCAAGAACCTGCCAAGGTACATCCTCACCATATTTGAAGTGGATCTGGTCAATGGTTTTGGAGAAAATTACATAATGTTACATATGCACTAGGATTACAATATGACCCCTGTGTTCTTACTGATCACTATATAATTTTGAAAATTCTAATAAAAATTAGATAATGATAGTGGTACCATGAAGTGTAAAAGTTTGGTGGAGGCTGAGTCAAGCTACATGTATATAACTGCAAACTTTTAAGAGAATGCAACATGTAATTTCATAGAAGATGTCAATAATAAATGATAAATACACACACACACATATTATAGATTGTAGCATGCTTTGTTGACGATATGAAGTATATCAACGAGCACTGGATGCCATATAGCAGAACAAGTGAGCAAAGCAAACAAGGTCTGCTATAAGGTATCCAGTGCGAGTTGATTACTTCATATCGTCTACAAAGCATGCTATAAAATTTTTATCTCATGTTTGGGTCGATTAAAACATTTTGATACACAATGCAAAGTAAGAACAACATTTGCAGAAAGTTTTACTCCTCATCAACACAATTACCGATGAAACCGAAAGAGTGCAGATACCACCAGAAGAGTACCAATACATCATATCGCAGCACTGTAGCTTTTAGGCCTATGATATGGTATTTATACAAGCCGGTTATAGTACTAAAAAAAATGGACCCAAACATCAGATAAATATAATTATATATAACTTCCAGGACTTACCAAGTGGATATAAATCCAGGTAAAGTGTAAAATTGATGTCACCACCTACAATTTTATGTAGTGTGTGGGTCAAAATATGAAGATTCTATGAACACTCAGGCATCTTTTATTTGTGATGGGTATTGATAAAACTTACTGGAATTGTAAAGAAAGTCTAAATCTTGATTGCTTATGATAGTAGAGTGAGGTCATATTATCCAAATGGTCACATATTCCATCTTATGGACTTAAATTTATCTGTATACACAATGTACATGACAGCTGAGCACTAGGCCCATGGGCTTCTGGTTTGTATATTAAATGTACAGAGCAAATCAAAGAAAATTTGAAGATGAAGAAGACATCATGATCATAACCAGTGCAGTGTGTATGCTCTCTCCATTGGAGCTACAGCTGTCATGAAGTGAAAGATTAAAACCAGGAACAGGAAGGGAAGCTGGATATTTTAGATTAAATGTGTGGGTGAAATGATCATATTTGGAAGGCTTCAGTTCCCTTTTTTTTGTGTAGCAAGAAACTGGACAATATGATGACAAGTGAGAGCAAAATTATGAATTAAATGGCAAGAGGCAATATGCTGGTTGTTCTCATGAGCACATGCAGATACACCTGTCATGGAATGAATGTGATAAAGAGAGAGATTAAAATGATGAATGTGCACTGTGTGGTCAATTTGAATGTCTACATATATACATGATTAGATCATATGTCATGTAGAAAAAGTAAATATTCATATGGACCAACACATTGGATTTCACTGACACACTTAGCTCAATCAGTTCAAACTGGTAGAAATCGACTGGAAGAAGTTACACCTGATCATATACCTGAATGACTACCTGTATGAGACTTGACAGGCAATTAGGCTGGGTGAAGTTTTGAACTGGCTGAATATAAGCACATTGTTGAAGATACTGAAAATATTCCTGTCAGTTATTGCTGCAAACAAAATATTTGTTTCAGCAATATAATGCTGCTAAAGAATATGGCAGTGAAAATACACTGCAGTTCAACACTTGCACGAAGTGAAGCTAAGTCTGCAACGCATCGTCATTGATGACTATATCATACAAAAAGTGGCAAGTTAAAACTTACACCAAAGCAAGAGAAAATTGGGTGACTCCTCAGTGTTACATATGTTGTTCTGAGAAATGTGGTTTCCAATGGGATTGCGTGTAGACACTGTATAATGACCGCTGTGACTGGCCTCCCTTGGGGTGCTCAGTTTCCTGTCTGTCAGAAGCCAAAAGGAAAGATGCAAACTGGGCTAACTGTTGGTATCATGTGATAGTAGGAAGACAATGGTTAGAGGGGATAATGTTAGAATTTGCTGAGTGAGGGAAATCTGTTAATGTTACAAACAGGAATAGCCCTTACAGTGAAGCCAGTAAAATGTAGTTCATGGTAGAATGTTAGGGACAATATGCTAATGTGATAGGCAGGGAGGACCCCTTGCAGTGAAGCCAGTACAATGTAGTTTCATATAGCAGGGTGTTTCGGACAATGTGGTAGTGTGATAGGCAGAAACAGTCCCTCAGAATGAAATCAGTAAAATGTAGTTTCATAGCAGAATGTCAGGGTGAATGGAAAAGGTTACAATGACAATGCTATTGAGCCACTCTAATAGTCTGGTACCTCACTCTGCACTCGCTCCACCCTGACCGCCCCATCAACTCAATCAATAGCTATTTTTTCTGTGCACTGCTGTGATTGGACTTGCATACACAGCAGTAGCCAGCCTTGTCTGGCTCAGTGGCCTTTCTTGACTGGTATGGACATAATGCCTGTATTGACTCTCCTGTGAGGAAAATATGATTGTGCAAAAATATGATAGCAAAACAAATAACACCTGTCTTCAAGTACTATGTACATGGACCACCTGAATGGGCTTTCAAAACAGGTGATCTCTCATACAAGGTATAAATAACAGTAAAATATTGGAGCAAGCAAAGTGTCCACAAAGATATTCTCTCAGGACTTGGGGGTCTCTCATAGGAATAGTGTATCAAGATGGAGTTCTCTTATGGGAACAGTGTCTCAAGACAGGGTGTCTTTGATAGGAATAGTGTCTCAAGACAGGGTGTCTCTCATAGGAATAATGTCTCAAGACGAGGGTCTCACAAAGGAATAGTGTCTCAATGCAGGGTCTGTCACACGAATAGTGTCTCAAGATGGGGTCTCATAGGAATAGTGTCTTAAGACAGGAACCATTGTATTCTTCATTTCTGCAGCAAGGATTCACCATGTGTACAGAGAAACTTTCACTTGATATAAGTTTGTCTATTACTGTCTGTATACACTACCACATGTATGTGTTTGTGAAATGGTTTGCTATAAATAATTTGTGTACTCAGCCTAGCTTCTTCAAGAAATGGTTTCCTGGAGACATTTCCAGTAAGTTGATCACCTTTTTGCATGATTTGGTTAATGAACTTCTTGTTAAAGTGATCTTCCATGTTTGTCATGTATTCAATAGTCTTGGAAGTGATCCATTTCCAGGTAAATAGTAGCTTTTGCAGGTAAAGTAGTCTGCATAGAGGTTTTTATTTGATGGGGGACAAGAGGTTTTATATGCATAGATCACAGTTTGCTTAGAACAGTGTCCAAAGCTGTTTCTATATGGTGGTACATTACCAGTCCACTGACTCATTGAACCAGATATAGTAAATGTTGCATATACTAAGCTTCTGTTCTTGACACCTTTAACACTGGGCAATGGTGTTTCATAGACCTTTGATTTATGATGAGGATTATGGTAGCAGTGTCTGACTGGCTATTCACTATCTAGACTCTAAGGGCTTGGACCAGTATCCTGCTTTGTATTTACATTAAAATGTACCACAACTGCTGGTTGCATTCTCATGTTCCTTACATATTTAAGTTGTCAATATTCCTTGCATTCTATCACAAAGTCTTTGAGTGACAGCAATATAAAAAAATGCTGAGGCAAATACCTATACCCCCAGGATTGTTGGTCCATGCGGAATGTTACAATAAAAATGATAAATCGTTCCTGTCATTTAAAATTTTTGTTGTACAGCCAATGCCAACTTAGGTGCTAAAGCTCACATTTCCGTGTCCTTAATTATGGAACAAAACAGGGAAGTTGTTTTTCTGGGAGGTTGATTTCACCACCTACCCTGCCAGGGCAAAACTGTAGAATTCATAACCATTAAAACTGTGGAATGGCTCATAGATCTATAGATCTGCATGTACAGAACACACCCAAATAAGCTGAAAATGAACCAACTCCCCAGTGTAAAAAATACCAAACAATTATCAGATCTTGCTATGTTTGTAAAGCATATAATGTCAAACTTTTGAACTGCTACTGCTTGTATATAGATTCAGATTCAGATTCTCTTTATTCTTGATGGATCAATACATATACAAAAATATACACAATTGAATAAAAGCAGAAACAAATTGGCCAAAGGGGCTCATATTAAAACATCCGAGAAAAAATGTAGAGATACATGTACATATATTTTGTATCAGCACATGCAACACAACTTGGAGTTGAACATACAACACAGCTTGAAGTTAAACATTGTAACCTATTCTGTAAAAAAATGTGTATATATCCTGGTAACACTCCTGCATTGCATAAATGTATTTTTGTAATAATTCTCCCATGTCCTAAAAAGGGTCATCTGTGAGAATAAAGTCATTGTCATTGTCATTAAAAGGTGACCAGCCCAGGACTTACAGCAAGCAAACCAAGACCATGGTAGGTATAGTAGGAAGAAATGTTGATTCAGTGAAGTTTTGGGGGTAATTTATCAATCAAGAGAATTAAGAAGTAAATTTTAAACCCTGCTCTACAAAATTCTAGTCGGCCCTTTCCTGAAAAAAAAAAAAAAAAAAAAGGAAAAGAAACACTAATGGTGCTAACATCTCATCAAAATTTATGCTTTTATCCCATTTGCTCATGCCTGGCATAAAATGCTCTATATTGATATTTTCTGCACAATTGTCTTAAAAGCTGTGGTCATGTCTCTTACTGCTGTTGAAAAGGGTCACACACTGCTATTTTTCAGGATTTCAGGATTTACAACTGTCAGAAGCATCATTGCTTTTCTTTTTTATGTGATTTCTGTATCAAAGAAATGTTCAAAGGGTAGCTCAGCTTTGAAGTGTTTTCTGTTGGCCGTTTATGTTGTTGGTGATAATTATATGATTCATAGGGGATCAATTGCATATGAATTATTGTAGCTTTAAATAAACAAACAAGGGAAGACAAAGCGGTTTTGTATTAACTTGTAGTCCGTGTGTCACAAAGTACTGGTGAAAAAACTATACAAGACTGAAAATATCTTCCATCAGCAGAATCTGCAGAAACTCACTTGTAAGGAAATAAGGACAATTTTTATCATAGTGTTGTTGTTTTTTTTCAGAGAGCAGTAATTAGTGGTTTGTATCATATGATAGTACCACTGTGTCTTCATCTTGACAGCAGTGATTCAGCAAGCCAGTCAGCCATGTTCACCTTCTGAAGATGATAAAATACTGATAATTAGTTTAATTTGACTGTGTTTCTATTTTCACATATTTTGGCTGATGCTTCAAAACCACTGACATCAATACCCATGGAAAAAGATTTTTAACATGGCATGCATAGGAATTATAACAAAAATATTGAATTAAAAGTTTCAGTGAAAGGTCCAAAATGCCAAAACTGCCAAAGTTAAAACCTGTGAAAATAAATGTATTCACAGTAACTGTACATTCAGGTAGACTGTATAATGTAAAAGCTGATGCCTGATTTTGTGCATGCCTTTCAGCAAAGATTGCAGCATCTTGTGTTTTCAGTAGACATTGTATCCAGATGTATTTCTCCAGAAAAATACAGTAGACCAGCTGTTTGGTTAATTAAGTTCATGCAGAACCTTCAAAAGCAGCCAATTGACATGGGAAAATAAGAAACCCAAGAAGAATTTGATCCCAATCTCAAACTGTTACATAAGAGCAGAATTTATGTTTTGTACCTGTCACCCTGGAACTCTGAAGGAATTCAATGCATGTAGTAAATTGATCAGTGACCCCAGGTGTAGTGAAGCGATGGACTGAACTATTGGAATGTATGAACAGCTGGCTATAGCAAGAAGGCTGGGCTGTAGGGTTGGCTGTATATGTCAACATAAGCAGTGCAGGGATGATGAAATGATATAATACATGTGATGTATGTGAGTATCTACTTTGGAAATATTAAGACTGTAGAAGTGTGGCCTTTCTGTACTCTCAGTCACTGTATTTGGCTCAATGACTCAGACTTAGCTTGAGCACTTGATTGGTAAACATCCCTTATGCCAAATGCACTGTTAGTCTTCGTATCCAAACCACAAGTCACAAGGTTAGGTATGCAGGCAGTAAATACACACATTCCTGGCAACTTGCGAGAGCATAGCACAGTCAGGTAACAAACTTTATGGGCAAAATAAGACTGAGTCAGTGGGTTTCCTTGATGCTGGCTAGGTGCATTGCAGGAAACCTATTGACCTGGGACATAAAATCATAATAGGTCTTATCTACAATTTTCACTGAAAGAAAGATCATGTATCAGTGTGAAATGTCTGTAAATCATTAAAGCAG
Organism: Hermodice carunculata; assembly: GCA_964020975.1. NCBI lineage: Eukaryota > Metazoa > Annelida > Polychaeta > Eunicida > Amphinomidae > Hermodice > Hermodice carunculata. The sequence goes on from OZ026630.1 coordinate 39,562,315, forward strand.
ACAACAGTCTACATCAGGGTAAGTTTGGGCAATTTGAACAGGAAAGGGTTAAAATGTGTTGAATTTGATGGTCCATTTGGAATAAAACCTCTCAGCAACAAATAAATTGAGATGACACTTCAATAATTAGTTTTAATGTATCCTGTGCAGTTACATTGGAGCGTACTCTGATTGTGGCAGTAGCTATGAACTAGTACAGCAGTGACACGAGTTGTGAAGGATGTTCATTCCACAGAGAATTGCTGTACACCAGTGGGTACAATACTGAAGACAGGACTGATTGTGGTTTTGATCATGAAAATGGCATTTATATGTACTACGACTTGGGACGGTAGAGGAAAGAAATAATGACATGAGATTGACAAACTGTAACATGACCAAGATAAAACAGTGTTGATAATTCATGTAATTAGTAGCTTCCTCCATTAATTGACTCTTTATACACCCCCCAAAATACACCCACAACAAGCCCATGCTGGAAATTTTTCAATACAATAAGAACAGCAGGGTGTGGTATTCTGATATGAAAGGGGGCAATGTTATCCTGCTTTGGTGGTTAATTGGACAGATCAACAACTTTTCTTTTAATGTAGTGGTGACCACACCCTGATGCTGGAATCTAACTTTGCCAAAGATTGTAGACCTAAAAGGGTTAACATTTGTGTGAAAGCTAAACATTAGTTGCATTTGGAGACAGAAATGTTACTGTACTGACAGTTGATACTCCTTACCCGATCAAGGCAAGTGGAATATTGCAGATTTTATCCCCACTTTCATTTCTGTTGGCTTCCTGGTAAATTAGTTAGATCTCTGTGTTTGCTTGGTCCACCTGGAGGCCCATTGTTAAATTTGTTTATTCAGTAAGTGTGAATTTTATGACAAGAAAAGACATTTTTGCTATTTCATTATTGATTGTTCAAACAAAATTGACAAAACTTGAGAGATGTTGACTCAGTAACAATGCAAATCTATATAGTCAAAAGTATTTGTGCTGAAGCAGGCCCAAGATGAATCCAAGGATGGCTTTTGTTTGCGAACAATGGGCAAGCACTGTTAAGCAGAAACTGTACCAGTTCTGTTGTGGGTAAAAGTAACTTTATTTTTGACATGTTAAACCAAGTCCCCTGCTCTCAGGGGTGTGTTGTTACACTGAGAGGCCAATTTGCATCTTCATCACATATATCTGATTTCAAACTTGGACATTCTTGAAATTTTAAATCCTGCCATTTGACAAAATTAACCCTTTCCTGCTCAAGTCACCCCAAAGTGCCCAGATGTAAATTGCAGTCTGTTTCAATCTTTTCACCTAAAATTCTCATTAACATAAAACAATTTTTTGCAGCTCTAGAATTGTGTATGGTACCTACAATGATAATATGCCCCAGATCAACAGCTTTCCTTGGCATGGGTTGGCCATAATGCGCCCACCCCTTGCCAAGGAAAGCTGTTGACCCAATCTTATGTTCACTTGGAAAGGGTGAAAATAAAAGCTGTCCACTGTCTGCAACATGTAGCAGTACAGTGGTCCTCCTTTTACAAGGCCACCCCAAGTGCACCAGAAAATTGTGGGCGTGAGCAAGGAGTGGCCTCTTTGGATTGAGGAAATAAAATGAAAATACAGTGGTAGTGGTTCCTCTCTTAGGAGCCCATTCTCAAGGAAACTATCTGCCTTGAGAGACCACCTTTTCAGCAGACTTTGTGTAGTACTTTTCTTGTTATCAATACTCCTATGAGAGACTGCCTGTCTTAAGAGACCAGAGTTTGATCATCCATTGGACTGGTCTTTCAAAGACAGGTTTCACCGAACCATGCTTGCTGTATGAGGAGATGGCCCCAGAAGAGGGGGTGGCTCTTTGTCAGGAGGGCCATGTTAGAGGACACCACTGTAGAACCCAAATCATATCTATATACATTGCTTACCTTTGCTGTATAATACATTGCATGTGTATGTGGTCAGTCTATTATAAGGCCAGCAAAATTAATGCTTTGGTATATGCCCTTTGCTAGGCCATGAGTGGGGGGAAATTAGACTCATTATGAAATACTCTCAAATGGCTGCAGTGATGCACAATCAGATTTCTTCAGCATCTTTATAGATACTGTTGTTATGTGTTTAGTGTTGCCTAAGAGAGTTTGGTGAGAAATCATGCTGGCAACAATGTGTGTGGGTTATTTCTTTGATGCCAAAAGTTCAGCCAGGTTATGACAGTGAACAGATTGTCTTACATGAAAGCACATTTTGTTTTCATTATCTTTTTGGAGACCCACACAGAGCCACATAGCAGGAGGACACCAAGCAAACACAAGAGCAAGACAATATTCATCAGCCGTAAACCAAACATGCATCTAGAGTCCCAACAAACTCCAAGCAGTTGTCACAATCACAACAACAAATTCAATACACATGTCAGAGCCTCTGGACTGTAGCATTGTACAAGTCATTGGGTTTACACCTGGTATGTTGCCTGCCAGCCTGACATAGCAACTCCTATGTGAGCTCATGGATAAGGCGAGAGAAACCCATTGTGGGGTTCTGCCAATAAGCATGATAACCTGATAACTTAGATAAACTTGGCAGATGTGCACAAACATGGCATTATATTTAATTGCATTACCATAACCTGATGAAAATATCAGCTTCTACTTCATGCCAGCTGTGATGGCCAGTTACATGTGTGTGGGGTAAATGCATATAGATTATGATTGCATTTGAAGAGTTTTTTTCTCTATGGCTTCTAGTCAAGAGATCAAACAATGCAAAATAGAAATTATTAGTTACTCATCACTTGCCTAATGCCATATGTCGTGGGCAAAGCAATTTCCTGCAGGTGCCCTGTATGGTAATGTAGAAACAGTGAAATCTGGTGTGTATGCATGCCGCCTTTCTGCCATAAAGCGTACCTACATACAGCGAAAGACCTGTCACCACAGGGAAATTATCACAGAAATTGATCTGTGGTCAAAGAGTGTGGCCACAAAGAACAGATGATCTGTGATGGCAGTGGCTGCACACTGCAGGTACCAGTGTATAACAATAGATGAAGTCACCCACAGTACCTTGTGGTCAACCAGATTGGTTTTATCCAATAAATATGGTTGTGATTGAGTGTGGACATTATTGGTAGTTCACATGATTCATGTAATTTTGGATTATTAAGTGACTCTATGTTTGTAGGATTTGCTTTTTTCTGGACATTGTATGGTTTGTAATCAGGAAAATTGGACCAACGAGGCCTTTGAGAGGATGAAATTGTAGATAAAAGTCTGGTGTGGTGGGACATACAGTAGGGACAAGGTTGTAGAATTTTTAAACATTTGAATGCCATGTCATTGTCATCATCAACTTCAGTATTATTTTAACTTTTTCAGTGCCAATCATGTCTAAAGTCGATCTACTTAAGTCAGACAAGTCGGAATTATCATTAGGATCCCAGATTCGTATTCCTCGTAAAAAAGACCTTTCATTCAAGTATGCCTGTAGTTCCAGAGAGAATACCCCAGGTCAACAGCTTTTCTCAGTGCCCATTGGGCACTGAGAAAAGCTGTTGACTCAGTCCAAAATTTGGCACTGAAAGGGTTAAACTGATTGCTTGAAGAAATGGCTCATTCATCAGTTCTTCTCCTGCATCATTTATAATTTTTATTATGTGCTTCAAATGCACAATATCATAAGCAGTTTTTGTCTGTCACAAGAGTTCAAAGATGGATGGGATAGCTCCTTACATTCAAGTTGTTCACATGGGAAGGAGCTGTTTTGCTGGTACAAATGAGAGCACTGGGGATGATGTGAACAGGGAAGTTCAGACATTTCCTCTCAGGTCATGTCTACTCACATGGCGACCATCCTGTGTTTACCAGTAAACAAATATGAAAGTCTGAGCCACAGAGACCCAGTTGTGGTCTCTGAGGACTACTTCTGTATTTTGATGACACTACATGGCTTCAGAGCTGGTTAGTTTGTTTGTATGGGGTTGTCTGGAGACAAAGTGACCCAGTCCACTTGATTAGTTGGTAATTTGATTTGCCAGTTCTGGTTGTTCTATAGGCATAAAGGTCAATCTGCAGTGAGTTCTAGTTGCACTAGCTGTAAGTATAAAGGTAAATCAACATTTTAGGTGTATTTCTCTTGTGTTTACAGCTTGATCATGTACAGGCAGTATGCCATATAAGGCAGGACAAGCATTATGACCACAGCCATAAACAGACTTAATGTGTCATAAACACTGGCTGACCCAGGGGTGCTTACTGTTAAAGAAATGTTGTAAAGCACAGTGCAAACTATAACAGAAATGTTACAAAGCACATTTTGTAATAACATCCAGGAAGGGATCAGACATTCTCAATGTATTGATGCATATGCATTGGTATGATGTAAAGTGACAACAAACATGCTTTGACATGATCTAGTTGACAGGAAATGACAAGGGGCTCAATTTTTTGACTTGTGACTGTAGGCTTGACCCTGATAGGTAAGACCCATGTGAATGTGAATCCTGCCTGAAAATGCTTGAGTAAACAACTTTTCTCATGGTGTTGGTTGCCTTACTTGGCCATGAACACAAGAAAAGTTTTTGCTTAGGATATGTTCATGCTTATTACACAATTAAGTTCTATTTTAATAGTATACAAATATACCTGCAATATCAATGTGAATTTGAGTAATCCTGCATGTAGATGACTCAAAGTTGGATTACTAAAGATTACCTCTAGTTAAAATGGATAACCTGACACATTTTGTCAAGATGTGTCAGGTGATCCCACTTGACCAGCACTGCCATATGGTGAGCTTAATCTTCTGGGCTTATTCCAGTGTGGGAAAAAACTACATTTTGGGTAATCATAAACTTGATCTCCTTGGGTAAATGATTGATATCTTTGATGAAATTTTCATTGATTCTTATGTTTTATTTCTCAGGTGTAAACAGACACTTCCAGATGATGTGCATTCATGATCGTCTTAACACCTCCATCACCCGCAAGATCTCCTCTAGACAGATCTGGAAGCACTTGGGAGAGATGTATGACCTTCAGGCATTGGTGAGTTGAGACTGAGACCTTGACCTAGATTTATCTAGGTCATGTGACATGTTTCGACATGCCACTATCTTGACTGATCTTAATGCCAACATGCATCAAGCTACTGTTATGTCAAAGTATTGTGCAAACTATAATATGGTAATGCATTGTGGTGTGTTGTTTAAAAATGGATTTTGTGTGTGCTTTGGTAAATGGTCAAATTAAATATCTCATCTGGTCATATCTACCACAAATGGAGCTTCCCAAGAGTGTCAATTCACAAAAGCTGCCAGCCTTTGAATGATTTAACCAATGTGTGACAGCTCCTTTTGCTGTCAAGTCAAGCAAAAAAAAATTGATCTGTCCCTCACCATCAGATATATGGTGATACAGTTTAGTAGTAAGTTTACTTTGATGTGGTAATATTTAATTACTGATGGGGATTCTACCACGCAAATGACATGTGTATTAGTTGTCAAAATTGTCAGGCAAGAGACCATTTGAAATATCTAGAAAGTTAATGATGTTAACAAGATATGACCTGTGGGTAAGCATAAAAAGTACTCAGGATAGATTTTTTCATGTGAAAAAATGAACCTTTAGTACTGGGTAGGTGTCTTTATTTGTATCGGGTCATTGGTATCTGTGTCTTTATGTTAGTGCTTAGTGACAGATATGTAACAGTTCTATGTTGTGTGTAGCTCTGTGTAGACCTTATGTTGTCTTATTCGTGGCTGCATCAGGGACTACACACATCTGCAGGATCTTTCAAGTTGCTCAGTGCACTGTGCTGTGGTGACAGGCCTTGGACTAAGTGTACCCTGGCTTTCATGCAGCATGTACAGCACATGTACTGCAGCCGGGATTCTTTAACCTTCTTCTGGTCAGAAAAATACTAAATCAATAGCTTTCCTTGGTTAAGGTTTGGCACTGTGCACCCAAATTGCGCCAAGGAAATCTGTTGACACGGGTCATGCCCTCATGATAGGTTTTGTGGACAAATCTGAGCAAAAACTTTCCGTATTGACAAGAAATTGCAGGCAAGAGTTTACATCTTGGTGCTTTTGGGTGATTCCAGCAGGGAAGGGTTATGTATTGCTGTTATGTCCTTGTCTGTACTTTTTCAAGTGACCAACAAATTTAGGCGAGAGCTTTTACACCATCGAACAAATGCAATTATCTGTGGCAGCTCACGTTTGAAGTGGTATGCATTCAATTGGTAGTTGTCACACATGCGACATCTTGTGAAAAGCACGCTCAAAATTGATGGAGACTGTTGCACATGCAGTCACACAAGATACTTGCCATCCCAACCTCCCACACTTTGTGGACAGTTATCGCTTAGTAACATGTAGATGCGTTTCTTTTTGCAGTTTTTGGGGGGAGGTGATAGTAAAAAAAAATTGATTTTAGGGATGAGCCCATTGTTCCATTACCTAAATACTGCTAAGCAAAGGTTATCAACACATATCCCAGCAAACCAGACTGGCCAGCATGCAGCTGCTCTGTAACCAACATGTGAAATTGCCCCTGCATGCTGTGGCATGGTCCACAGCCAAAGGACGAACCGTTTACGCCAGTGTCAGGCATTGCGTGTGCGCTGGCACTCACGCAGGATTTCTCATAATTGAAACCCAGTTCATTAAGATGACAGAAGGTCTGGCTCATGTTTGGCTGTTGCTGTTGCAGCAGATGTATCAGTAAATGTGGTTCCCCCTTTATGTGGCAGCAGAGGAGAACACGAGTGGTTCGATTCTGAGGGTCACTGGGGTATGAATGGTGTGTTATTGATATGTTGCTCTTACAACAGAAACACAAAATATTCATTCCGTCAGAGCAGGCATCACAGAGGTATCATGGAACATGCAGGGTAATCAAGATTTTTGAGTGACGGAGTAGGTTTAAGTCTTTGGGGTACATGTCAAATGGGAGCTATGCTGCTTGCTGCAGTCTTGTGCTGATGTACATGTAGTATTGGCAAAAGAATAAGTGGACATGGGGATTTTTTTACCCTGTTACACGTGGCTTTGCAGAATAGCCTTTTTAGCCATTTAGGTAGAAAAACATATATGACGAGGGAGGGGAGGTGGAAATATGAATATATTTCACCTTAAAAACTGCCCCTCAGAAAAAAAAAATGATTGCCTGTAAGTGTCACCCATCCTTCCTTTGAATCCTGCATTTTACAGAAAATCCATTTGACGATCAGGAGACTTTGATGCCCTGCTGGCAGTGATTCTTCAAATGAATGATTGACAACTGACCTTTAATGTGCACTTAATGTTGAATAAAGCAAACTGATACAATACGGGCAGGCACAGAGAAGGGGATCATTTGTTTTCATTTCTGAAATTGTGCGACCTTCAGCCTTCAGCTGCCTCTCTATTGTAATATAACATGTACAAATTGGATCTTACTCGCAAGTCTTTATTAATATTGATGCTGGACTGTAAGAAGACAATCATAAACTGCCACGGAGTATCTGTGATGTTTCATAAATTGGTACACTTACTTATTACAATGTTCTTCAAAAAAAAAAAAAAAAAAAGAAGAAGCTTTTGTTTACCAATTGCAAGCATACAAATTGTTTATTTCATTCGAAAATAAAGATTATGTTGGCTCATACTTATGTGATGATGGATCAAATTGTAGACCGTATAGCAAGTTATTTGCAAAGACTACTTTTTCTTGGATCATTAGTTTGTGACCCCCACACAACAGGTGGTCTTTCAAAAGATAAGATGTGTATATGCTATTACAGAGAGATATTGCGATCAGAAAAAGAGAACTATTTGATTTACAACTAGCCATGCAGGCACATGTGACTTATTACATTACACTCATTATACATGTCAGAGCTTGGATTCACTAAGGTGAGATTGGCTCATCAGATTGAATACGGGAAAACAACCTGTTTCAGTCCCTGTAGATTAAATGAACATGGAATAGATACTCTTAACTTTTCTTATGGTGGGTATCGTAAAAAAGGTTAATTCCTCTCTCAGGTATACAGATGCAGCAATGGATTGCAGGCAGGGACTTAGTTTGTTATTCTTGATAATGTTGGGATCAGAAATATCTAGATCACATCTGTAGTTGCCCTGCCTTCATTTTGGTCAGCTGGACAGACGAGCTTGTCAGCTTAACTTTCTTATTTAACCCTTAAAGTGCTAATCACTGCTATAGTCGTCTTCTCATTACTCTTAAACATAGAATGGTTAAAAGATTCAAATTCCTCATGAAGATACCTTTTATTCGAATACCAGCAAGCCTAGTCTAAAGCAAAAAGTAGTCTAATCAACAGCTTTCCTGGGGGCACTTTGCGCGCAATGCATGCAAAGTGCCCCCAGGAAAGCTGTTGACTCAGTCTTAAATCAGCACTTTAAGGGTTAAGTAAAATATCTGACAGTACAATGTATGTATGTATGTATGTATGTATGTATGTATGTATGAATGAATGTATGTATGTATGTATGTATGAATGTATGTATGTATGTATGTATGTATGTATGTATGTATGTATGTATGTATGTGTGTGTGTATGTATGTATGTATGTATGTGTGTGTGCCTGTGTGTGTATGTAAGTATGTTAAAACATCCTCAGATTTGGCAGGTTTAAGAAGAAAGAAGAACTGGAATTGTAATACCTATGTGTATATAGCTTCTTGTTATGAAGGATTTAAAATAACTGTGTAATAATTATTGTACCTAAATGTTTGACTTGTCCTAGTTTATTGTGAGGTTTTGTGATTGAGTGTTGCAGGTGGAAAGTTGAATGCATTGCCCATGGCAGATGATTTGACCCAGAAACTCTCTTTGTGATTTTTATTGATCGTCCTTATGCTGTAGACTGGTCCTGGTTGCAATTTGTCATCATTCCTTGTCATAAAGAGTTCATGTAGAAGTATGGTCCATGTCCGTCTTGGGTGTGTATATGTCTTCAATGTCAATGCTTTGCAGCACTGTAATCTATTTATGGACCCAGAGGCCCTGGAAAGGATGCAAGTGATGCAGTAGTAGAATTTATTGTAGTAACATCTGTGTCTTCTCCTGTAGCTTTGAGTTCCCATCTGGTGATGTCTTGCTTCAAGCATCTCATTTCACTGCAATCATATGTCAACAGGCAGCAGTCGATTCACCTGCACTCAGCAAAGTTCTGAAGTTAGGATAAAACAGATATGACACTGCAATTCATCATGTTCATGTAATATCACTTTGTGTGACAGTCATCAAATCAAATTTCACACCACCAGTTCCATAATGTTTGTAATTTACAGGTCATAACATAAGGCTCAGCTGACAGTCACCAGTGGACCCACCATAATGCTGGCTATATATACAGTGTATTGAAGCCAACCATTACAGTTTTGCACATTTTGCACTGAGACCTCTGTTTGTCACTTTTGTTTGTCCAGTGGAGCCTAATGGCTGTGATACGTTGATGTAATTGCAGAATCTCTGCAAAATCTTTCTTTTGCTTTGAGTATTGACAGCAAACACAAGATTATGGCAACATGGCCAGCAGTATTTGCCCTTTATGCTGGGGAAACAAAGACATGTAGGTGGGTGCACAGGTGGTCGGAGGATGGGGGTGGGTGTGCGGGTTAACTCTTTCCTGGTCAGACTACATTGTCATGTACTTTTGCAATATGACTTGCTACTGTGCTGTATGTAATGCCATGGTGCATGCAGCAGTTCCCATTGAGTTTACGATGAGCTCCACATATCAAAATGTGGTACACTGTACATGTCATTTGCAAATGGCATGCCTGCATGTGGTACACTGTACATGTCATTTGCAAATGGCATGCCTGCATCAGTGGCACTTGATCTGTTTTTACATGTCTCAGACTTTGTCTGCTTTCTGAGTACATTGAACAACTTCAAGATATTCAGCCAGACTTATTTTTACTGGGTCAAAATGTTGCCTGTTATTTAGCAATTTGAATGTATGGTGTGTCTGGTTATATGGACCACTTTTGGCTGTAATGATTTGCGTATTATGGCAACATCTTTGTATATTGTGGTATGCTAATCATACAACTAGCTCATGGTGTACCATGAGGCATTGCAGTCTGCTAACCATATTAATAGTTCATCCTGTACCATAAGTAAATGGAGTCTGCTAACCTTGCTAATAGCTCATGATGTACCATGAGACATCACTTATTTTTATCCAATAGTTTATGGTCCTATCATTCCTGAATTTTGGCTAAAGTTTTACAAAATCATAAAACTTTTTTTTTGTTGCCAGCAGTTTATCTGTATGGAATAGGTCTTCAAAAGTAAAATTCTGAAACTATAATTGCTGTTTATAGACACTTATTGTCAAAAATGATAGTTTTTGTCTCAAATTATTCTAATGTCCACATTTGGTATAATGGACCTAACTTGGCCATAATTTATAGCATTAATATTACAAGTATAGGGATGAGAAGGCACTCCATACCCCCATGAAGAGGTAGCTCGGGCCCATGAAGAGATAAGCTCCTAATCACAATGTGCAGTGATCTGAAAATTTGCTGCCTAGCAATGGAACTGGGGCCTGGAGCAGGGTTTCTATCTGGAGAAACTGCTGCGGACTGATGGCTGTTCGACTTATCTGAAAAAAAAGCTTCTTTTTCAATAAAATTTTGCAGAATCTGTCAATTTTTGTAAATGTATATATAAGAAATGAACATTGCAAATTGGAAACTCCTGGTCTCATGAAGAGGATGGGTGTTCTCTATGTATTTGCCATAATGTGCGAGGACACATTATGGCATATGTAGAGAACACCCATTCTCTTCATTTCATCCATGAGTTCCCAACTAGCTGTGTTCATTTCTATAATGACTGCATACATTCTTTAAAAAAAAACAATGTGCTGTAATGGTTTAAATTGAATTTTTATGTGGAGAGTACCAGCTGCTTACAAGCTGCTGCTGGAAAGAAGTGAAATTCACACTTGCACGCACTGATCTCAAAACTGGAAAAACAACTTTGATGGGAGTTTGATTGACTGCAATGTCTCAACACTGTGAGGATGCTCCACACTCCAGTTTTGCCACACATGCACTACACACATTTGTTATTACAAACATTTGTCATTACAAATGTCGGTTGTTACATGTATTTGTTACTAATTGTTGTAGGTGCACACATTTGTCCTTGCACACAATTGGTATACATAATTGTTACACATTTGTCACACACAATTATTGATACAAGCAGTCATTATACACATTGTTGCTACACACAGTTGTTACAAATATTAGTTGGCTGCAACTTCATTCCAGTTTTCCTCCTTTGAAAAAAAAAAAAAACAAAAAAACATTGAGGTAAATGTAATGGGAATAGCCACTTTTTGGTTTACTTTTATTTCAACCTCCAATGTTGGTAATTTTTGCTCCCCCCTCCCCCCGAAAAAAAAGAAAAACAATAGAAAAAAAAAAATCACACCATTAAAGAAGTGAAAAATTTCTGACATGATATCTAAATGTGAAGATTGAGGACACAGGCTTGGGATGCTCCTAACCCTGCTGAGACAAGCAGTTTCCCTGGGTTTTGTAAAATACATGTAGTACAGAGTGGCCAAAAAAAAAAAAAAAGTTACTGACTTGGATCTTAGCTGCAGGGCACAGAGATTATTGAGGACAAAATAAAGTTTTAATGCAGTAATATCCATGATGCTGGCTACTTATGCCTGCAAGATGAGCCCCTCAGTGATCATTACACTAGGATGACAGTCTGGCTGTACGCGATGCTGAGTAATTGACACGGATATTGCACAAGGAAAACTCTGATATCCTCATCAATAGTCAGTTTATGTTGTGAGATAAATGCAGTTTCATGGTTAGGGTACTCATTAAAGTGTGAAAAAAAAGCCCCAAATCCAGAATTGCAAAACACTTGATAAAGGTTCTTGTCATGAAATAGCTAAGTATGCTTCATTTTCTGCAAAGCATTTCCATGTAAAAATGGACTGATAAACCAATTGTCACTGAACCTGTCTTGTTTTTCAAACTACAGGACTTTGTTTTCAAGAATATTACCTTTAAATTGTTATTGGAAGTGCATCAGGATGTGGCTGTCTGTGGGTAATGAGTTGGTTCTAACTCGATGGATGCAGTATCATCAATGGTTAATTTTGTACTTACTCACAAGGGAGCTTTGAAGTAATTGACTTCCTGCACACAATGAAAACTTGCAATCCACAAAGAAAGCTAACCAAAGCTAACCAAAGTTTACTGTTGAGCCATTCACGAATGTTAAGTGAAACTGTTTCTGTATAAATCTATCTTCACATGTGAGGGTGTCATGGAGTTGTTTCTGAGAGAGTTATAACTTTAGACAAAACAATTTGCTCTTGCTATCTTGTCATGCTGTACTGATGTGTATTAACATGACAAGACATTGCTCAGGTTTGTTCTTGCAATCTTTTCATGCTGTATTGCTCTATACTAACATGACAAGTCATTGCTCAAGTTTACTCTTGCTATCTTGTCATGCAGTACTGATGTGTATTAACATGACAAGACATTGCTCAGGTTTGTTCTTGCAATCTTGTCATGCTGTACTGCTGTATACTAACATGACAAGACATTGCTCAGGTTTACTCTTGCTATCTTGTCATGCTGTACTGCTCTATACTAACATGACAAGTCATTGCTCAGGTTTGCTGTCCGCTGCATGAGCCTTACACTGTGATGTACAAAAAACTGCTCTGATTGGCTATGGGGAGAGCAGTATTTTTCTCATGTGTGGGTAGATATGGACTGCTTTATTACCAGCTTTGCTCATGATGTTACATGACTATAGTATATCTTACAGGTTAAGCATGCAATTGGTACTTACAGCTAGGTATATTTTCCAACATGATGCTATTTTCAACAACATAGGCACCAACAGCTTTGACAAGACAACATGTTATTTCTCACTGAAATAAGCTTTAACCCCATGAACATGGCGAAGAAGGTTATTTTATGATGTTTATATGTTCAGTCTTTGGTACTATGTTTTTTTTTTGTTTCAATTTATGAAGGAATTGTTTGCACTGTGAATTGTAGTGTGAAATTTGTCAAAGAATTTTGGTATATTAAGATCCAGAGCACACACATGCATATGCACATGCACACACACAAATTCCCTAGGTATTGCCACCTAATTAAAAGTATCAGCTGAGAATATTTATTGCATGGTCCATGAGAGTTTAAACATGGTCAACTAGGTAAACTTATAAATATTATACTGAAATGGTATGGGTCTGGGCTTCAGTCTTGAAACAATAATCACAAGGCAGCTGATGACTTGTTTCCATGTGTTACAGTTGTATTTAAACCCTTTCCATTTAAACAGGGCAAAACTAGCTGGTGGTAAAATGTCATCTACTTCAATGTGTTTGACCAATTTCAACAGTAGATGTAATAAAAATAATTTGACAGAGAATTGTATATGCAACTTATCAAGATGGAGTGACCTGGGTTAACAGTATTTCTTGGCATGGGTTGGGTGGTGGCCATCTAATCCATGTCAAGGAAAGCTGTTGACTGAGGTCAAATTGAGGGGAAAGGGTTAAATTTGGTGAAATTACCAAAAAGGTCCATGTGGAAACTGTCTTTAGACATTTCTAGAGAAAAAAGTGTCCCCCAGATATGTTTTAGGAAAAATTATCACCAGACATATCAATGAGTAGGTTTAATGTCATCAGATAGTTTGATAGACAAAATTGACATTTACAGGGAAATATATCCTCAGACACATGATCTGTAAGAGAAATGTTTCCCGATACATTTAAGGGTAAAATGTCCTGTGACACATCTGTTGGAAAAGTGTCTTATATCAAGGACATGTTTCAGCTAAAATGTCCTCAGACATGATGTCAGTAGGAGGTCAAAGATGCAGCAACTTTTCCACTATTGTTTAAGAATTGCCTAAATAAAGAGGAATGATAGTTACACAGAAATCTAAACCTTTTGCTCACATGAGCCATGTAGTGTTCAGGTGATATCTCAATGCAGACCATGAAGCCGTTGTAACCTGATCGCCATATATTATGCACCCTGTTTGGTTATTCCACACCCAACCCCTTTATATTGAATTAGGTAGTACCTGCGTCACCATACATTGTGTGTGTTGTGATTTGGAGGCATGCTAGTCAGCTACTTTCTGCTGGTTTATAATCTATCTGTGTCACCATCAACTCATAGTGTAAGCCAAGCTTTGAACTCATCAACTGATTTGGCCTTGTAGCTGACATGGGGCAGATAGTCAGTAAAATGGATTCACCTTTTACACTAGTCTGTCAGTATGGTTATTTTTACTAGTCTCTATTTTCACATTGGACCTTTCATATATGGTGTCACTCAAGGGATTATAGTTACCAATATATGATGCTTTAAGAGGCTTTTTTCATGATTGGAATTGTCACAGGAACTTACCCTAAGGATACGCATATTTCATTGGATGACTAAATAACTTATCAGGTTTTTTTTCTGAGGATGGAGACAGAAAAATGGAACATTCAGTAGAAAATAATGATGATGTTTATGTCAGACATATAAAATACACAATTTCAGAGTATAGGTGAATTGTAGTCAACACCAACTACAGAGTACATGATATAGCAAAGATGGACAAGTTATACTTAATCATTGTAACTTGTTCATGTCACTGAGGCTAAATATTGTTTAAAAATCCTGTCACATATGAATATTGCAGACTCGGTTGTCAGGTTTTGTCAGGTTTCGCATCATGGTAGCACATTTGACAAAGTCTTGTCTCCAGAACAACCTGATGGGCAAGGACTTGTCCAGCTTGATGTACATGATGTGCAAACAATATGTGTGTAGAAACTGTAAGGCAGGCTTATGCGTCATGTAGGTTTGGTGACATTTAGCTATATCTATGTACAACAAAGGATGGTAAGTAGGTAGGCATAAGTCATATATACATGGCACTAACAGTTGTAGCATGGTGCACTGGCTGTGGTCAGCAATTATTCAGTACTTAGTTGTTCCATATATGTGTAGAAATTCTGCAGTTTTGTGATGGACTTGTTATATGAAAGCAATATATCAGTAAACTAAAAATAGTACTGCCATATGAAAGCAATAAAACAATAGACATAAATACAATGTATAAAACAATAAATGTGAAACAGTACAGCTGTATTGTATGAAAGTGATAAGACAGTGAACTTAAAACAGGTAAAAATAATCCAAACAAAACCTGAACTTAAAAATAGTTTATGGATACCAGAGTTCATATCCAATCAAGTTTCAAGAAGTTACAATATTTTTAAGTTGTAAACATGCTTATGTTTAGTAAGTAAATGTCTACTTTCATCTTAGATGAACTCTGCAATCTTTGTGTATTTTTTGTCAAGATCTAAACCTTCTCTTTTTTTCATGTTTGTTATTGTGAATATAACTGGAAGACACTGTCAGTTATTATCTGCTGTCACCTAGGCTGAGATCTGTGAGCCAACACTGGCTTCTTTCCTCAAAATATATTGTGTACTGTTATATGATGTATATTAATAAACTTCAAATCCCATTCCAATTGCATAAAAGAATATGGATGTACATGTACAGTATCATTGGTTACAAAGTTGCTGTAGAACAGTTTTTCGTAATTAGCAGGCTCTAAATGAAAACTATAATGAGTTCTTTCAAGAAAGCATGCTGTAGGTCAACAGCTTTTCTTGGCATAGGTTGCACACATCATGCCCACCCACCCCAATGAAAGCTGTTAACCCAGTCTTACTGTAATAAGTGGGCAAGGGTTAAGTTGTCACAGATGCTTTCAGAATGGTTAATTTTACTTCTATCGTCTTCTAACCAGAAACTATTGATTATATACAAAACCATCAACATACATTTTGATATAGATGGAACTTAAATTTTCTAAGCATGTCCCTGTCTGACCTCAAGAAAAGTTAAAAGAATGTGGGGACCCAGTGATATTGTTAGTGGTAAATGGTATGACTCAGTGGATGCAACAGAAAGGGTAACCTGATCAAAGAGGGACTGTAAGGTGGAGCAGTCAGCACTTTGTGAGGTCAGTGCAGGGACAGAGACAGACAAAGAGATAGTCAAAGAGAGAATGTTCAAAAGTGCCAAAGTGCTCCTCATGGCTGGTTACACCACATACACCTGTATTCTTCAAGGCTTTCAGTGGGGCACTTAAAATGCCCAAGCTGCACTAAGGAAAGCTCTTGACCTGGAGCATCTTATCTTTAGATGTTCCATGTACAATTCTAAATACTATTGCTTTTCATCCAGTTTTAGGAGGAAATAGTTAATCTGTAAAAAAAAAAATTGAGCAATTTGTTTTCTTGCCAATGTATTATTTTATGGTCTCTTGCTTACCAGTTTTTGCATATTACTGATTGCAAAGTGTACCATTATTTTAAAGATGCAGTATGTAGTGTGAATTCTATGCTTGTCAGTGATCATGGTGTAAAATGTGATCATAGACAAAAATTGACAGGAATGAACTTGGTTATGTGGCTTGGTCAGTTTGGCATGCAGCTAGATGTCCTCAGAAGAACAATCAAAACTTGAGACTAGGAATACTGAATATTTTGTTGTGTAGGTGCAAACATAAGAGAGAGAGAGAGAGAGAGAGAGAGAGAGAGAGAGAGAGAGAGAGAGAGAGAGAGAGAGAGAGAGAGAGAGAGAGAGAGAGAGAGAGAGAGAGAGAGAGAGAGAGAGAGAGAGAGAGAGAGAGAGAGAGAGAGAGAGAGAGAGAGAGAGAGAGAGAGAGAGAGAGAGAGAGAGAGAGAGAGAGAGAGAGACTAGAATAAGGGCCAATCAGTTCACAGTTTGTCATTTTTAGATTAGAACAGCCAGACCTGGGTCAAAAGGATGTACTTTCCACATGATGCTTTCAGCCACAAGCTGCACATGTACTTTTCCATTTGTTCTTTTAATCTCAATTTACATGTGAGTATATTAAGGCCATATAAGTTGTACCCGTTGGAACAAAAATACAATTTTTGCTGGTCAGTTTTATAAGTTGTGACCAGATGAACGTATTTAAAATATGTAAAAGTGTTTGGTCATTTTAAATGCCACTTTTAGTAGAGTTAAAGAAAGTCTGTCACTGTTTTTGTTTGCCTACTTCTTGTGTGTCCATTCCAACGGAGATTTATTAATAGTTTTGGGGTTGTCCGTTTGTCCATCTGTCTGTCTGTAGTTCTGTCTGCTCACCATTTGTTTGTGAACATGATATTTCAAGACTTAAGGGGCCACCTAGAACTCAAATTGACATCATATGTACCTGGACACAATATTTTGACTGATTACACTGTTGTGCCCTTGACCTCATTTTCAAGGTCACAGAACCTATGTAGGTGCAAAGGTAGATCCACCAGTCAATGCTTTGCATTGAAGTGCCTCAAGTTTGAAAGTCATGGCTGCCAGAAACTTGATGTCAAAATGCAGTGACACAAAGACAGCCTGAGGCGACAGATGGTACAGTTAAATGTGATTGCAATCTTGTGTTAAAGTGATGCACTGGCAACTGGTCTTGTTGAGGGAGGGACTGGCAAATAAACCAGTACCAACTTCAAATGAAGAGATAGAGCAAGAATTAAGAAATGCTGGAGTTGAATGTTAAGAAATAAATACAACCCCCCCCCCCAAAAAAAAAAAAAAAAAAAACTAACAGATATGTATTTCATGTTTTACTTTATGTAATTGTTATCTTGTTTTGCTTTCTTTTGTTGCATTTCAACTATTTTTTTTCATTGTTGTGTGTAATCCTTAATGATAACCAAGTAACATCTATGGATAAGTGTTCCATTGCCATCAAGTTTAGTTTTAAACTCTCAAACCCAATGCTAAAACTGACAACTTATTCATCTGAAAGTACATGTACATGGTCTTTCAAGGAAATTACCTTTATCTTGGCTATTTGAGTCTGAATGCTTGTTGTACATGTGCTTGGTTGCTCCCTACTTTGTAGCAGAAGCAGGTAAGCTCAGTTAAGTACATTGACAGCTGGAGTTGTTCCAGAAAACTGTCCTTGGACAGGTCAGGCTATAGCTTTCTAATGATGGTTAGACCCCAGAGGTACTTGTAAGACATTTTATCTTCTGACCAACAGATAGAATCCATTATGCACAATGTGCCTTGCAGTATATCGATCATTTACTCTTCTACAGTACCAAATCAAGGGCCCAAAAATTGTGCATCGCACTTTTTCTCTTCCAGCCAGAACGGTTGCACTGCTATTAAGGTTAAAGGTGCAGGTGGACTCGGCAGTTTTCCCTGGATGCTTTAGAATAATACGTTATGCCCAAAGTGTGCAGCTGTTGACCTGAATTGGTCTTCATTTATATGGAAATAGAGGCACTGTGGTACTGGGACAACAGGTCTCATTACAAGGAATTATAATCCTTGAGTCATTGTGATAATTACGATCAGCATACATTTTGTTGTGATTAGCATGCATACTGGCAACAGTGCGTTGCCCGCTTCTCACTTTTGGACTGTAGCTCACTGTAGTTTTTCATCCTGATTCACCTCTGTGCTCAACATTGCAAAATTTATGTGAAAAGTAGCAGCTTATGGCAGGGAAGTCTAATTTCCCCCAACCCCCAGCATACCTTATGGGACAGCCCTTAGGTAATAGAAACATTATCATGGATCATATTAGTGATCTGTAATCCAAGCTTACACTTATAGCTGCATTTCCTTGTAATATTTTAAGCATTAGCACTAAGCACTGCAAAATTATGGCATGCATAAAATAGCTGCTCAGGCAGAAGTGGTGAAGCCATATCTAGAGCAGCATTTATAACCTGGCCAAAAGCAATTTATACCCTTTGCATAATATTTACTGTCACAGGCTACAAGATCAGAATTGTCATGTGGACGGTCTCCGTCTGGTAAGTCAAGACCAAAAGAAGATAGATCTGAGACAGATCCCTGCCATGCTATCTGAGAAATACCCATAAGTATTGCTATTAGAGTGAGGTGGTTATTTATCAGAGCAGGGAGGACTTTGTAGAAGCAAGACATTGATACAGGAGCTTGCGGAAGTAGGGGTACTTAACGTTAAGTGTCATGTTCTGTTAGGAAGTACAGACAACTTTGAGGAAAAGATTGATCTGTGTCCACACCGTGCTGAGGTGCAGTTTGCCTTTGAAGCCTACATTGAACTCTAATATGGCATGACAAATTTAACCACAGAGTGTTATTTCCAGCCCTGTGTTCTTGCTTCCTTCCAGCCAAAAACTTTTTTTTTGGCGTCTTGATGGGGAGCGATTCTGACACCTGGACTGCATAAGATTTCAAAGCAAGACATGTAACCCAACACATTGCATAGTTCTGCAGTCCATATTTATTCCTTGATTATCAATAATTGTTTGAAGCATTCTGACACCTGGACTGTATATGATTTCAAAGCAACATGACATGTACCCCAACACATTGCATTGTTCTGCAGTCCAATTTACTCCTTAATTATGAATATTATTGTTTAAAGTGTGGATGTACTTGTGGTGCTAAAGGGCAGAAGTTGTAAGTCTGTGTATGGATCTTAAATACATATTGTGATATTTATTTGGAGTACATTATGTTAAAAAAAATATATGGTATAATATAACAAAGGATCTGAAAATCAAATCCTGGAACACATTTGTACACCCCATCTACTTCACAAGACAGAGGAATTTTAAAAGCTTGCAAGAAAAATTTGGTTCATCATTAGCCCTCAAGAGAATAAATTGCACATTGCCTCATTATTTGGGCAAGTGAATTTACTTGTACTAAAAGCTCTGTTTTGTGCTTAATCTTAATGGCCATTAACATAGTTACATTTTCTGGAACATCAACATTACACAAATTGGTGTGCTTTAAAGTAACAAAGTGCTCTTTTAGTCTGTTCTAAGTTGAACTGACACAGAGTGACTCTATTCATTTGTACTGGCACAGGGTGACTACACTAAATAATTGGACAGGTACAGGCTTACCACACCAAGTTGGACTGATACAGCGTGCATATACTGAATTAGACTAGTACAGAGTGTCGGTACTAAGTTGGAGATCTGTATTTTAGAAACACTGGACAGGTGTTGTTAATAAATGCATGCCTTTTGTGAGATTCCAGAGGTCAACATAAACAAAATTTATCAATTAAAAAAAGAACAACAACCAAAAAAACACAAAAAACAAACAAACAAACAAACAAAAAAACAAAACAAAACACCACCACCACCCCCGAAAAAAAAAAAACAAAACAAAAAAACAACAAAACAAAACAAAACAAAACAAAGCAAAAAAAAAAAAACCAGTAAAAAAACAAACATACACACAAAACAAAACAAAAACAGTCTTCTTTCCTGACTTTGTAACATCTGGGTTACAAATGAACAAAAACTCAATCCTTCAAACTGATTATTGTTTGGTACATGAATAGCTTAAATCACTAGAGACAAATAATATGTTCTGCAGATCATGTAAGTCATATATTTGAGGTCAGTAAGTATGTAGTATTTCTTTGTGGAGAACATTCATACTTATCATGTAATATCTTTTCTTGAAAGTGATTGCTGGCAAGCACTTTTCTGCACTGAGCTCATCTAAGGTGTGTGGATCATGCATCAATGTCTGTGTCACATCCTCCGTGTCTGGAGGATGAACCTGAATGAAACCGGAAATGTGGTATCATTGTAACATGGATGCAAAGGCTTGCCCTTTTAGTTGTGCTGTGACGCAGCAGTTGAGATCACTTTCTTGATTCTATACCATTATGTATCCTACAATGCTCTGATGGAAACAACTGGAGCTCCTTTCCCTTCTGGCAGGCCACAAGCAGATGTTTAACAATATCTGCTTCAGTGTTATCATTTTCTCATTATAGATAGAAAACAGTTTGTAGATGAAACATTATCAGGAAGAAGGTACATGTCAGGGGCTTATATAGACTGTGAAAGACAGTTGTCAAAATGGAAAATACATCTAAATGATAAATGCAAAAATAAGATTTTACTATGGTTTAACAGTTTATCTTGAAGTACTTTGACCATTTACCCATTTCCCTAAGCCAAATCCAACAAACAGTAGCACTTGGCTAATTGGCTAATGGTCATAACAATCCCTGGTACATGGAGGTCAACAGCTGACCTTAATTGGCACATAATTGGGAGTAAGGGATTGGGTGTGTCTCAGTATTAAATGTACAGTGACATTGGGGATGAACCCCTGGCCAGTGACCAGCAGCTTAATGGATGACATGATACACAGTGTAGTCATGTCATCATGTACTCATTAATGACTGCCTGATAGTTGAAAAGGCTGATTGACTACACACAACAGTTCGGGGCTAAACATCCTACACCATGTTGTGGGGCATAATATCATGACGAGTGGATTCACTTTGGTGCGTTATCTGCAAACCTCCACTTCATAACTTCTGCATAAACCATAGAAACACATGAGGTTTTGCTATGCTGTGTGTCTCTGTGGAGTAAATGTTTATTTGTTTGTTTGTGTATTTATTTATTTTTTTGTTTGTTTGATTGTTTATTTATTTTTAACAGAAATCCTGAGAGTGTATATAGCTCAATACTCTGAAGGGCATTACACTAAAAATGTATTTATTTTGGTGTGGATAAATTCTCATGGGTTTTATACTCCAGGTATTTAAATTGAAAAATTCAATATATTGGACACAGTTCCTATTAAACTCATCTTAAATTACAATTTCATTATATTTTTATTTTCACAATTTTGTGCCATTAATGGAATACATGAAAATTTAAATGCAGCAAAATTAAGGGTATTTACTGTAACTTGCTAAGACATTTAGCCTTTTTGTGTTATTTGCTAGACCAAAAATGTCTTCATTTATCCCAGTTTCAATGAGATCAGAATTTTGATACACAGAATGTTTTTGTCCATTTTTCTTGAATACCATGTCTGGAAAATCAACATGTTTATTATGCAATCTTTGGATTGTGGTATATGGACAAACATTGCTGTCCTCAAAGAAGCACATGTGCATGATCAACAAGTTAGAAGGAGAAAGGGTTGACAGTTACTTCATCTTTGCAGTGGAAGGATTAATATTTCATTGCCTGAGTGGTCAACTTTCTGATTAAATGAACTTAGGCTACATATACATATTAAACATTGCTTGATTATCAGTTCTTGTTAATTCCATGTTTTGATATTGCTCACCCGTGTAGGTGGATGTGGTCTTGATTGAAGTCTGTCAGGACTCTTTATGTCTTGAAATTTAAATCTAAAGCTGAACTTACTACCAATCAGTTTTGATGCAGTTGAAAAAAAGCAGACTTGGAATGCAGTAATTATTGCTCTAAGATGAGTGCTATTAAAGATAAAATAACCACAACTGTACTGTAATTGTATGTAATTAAAAGCTACTGGTTTTTTTTACAACAAGGAATTGGGCAGAAAAATGTAACTTGCTTGGTGAAGATTTCATTAGT
Organism: Hermodice carunculata; assembly: GCA_964020975.1. NCBI lineage: Eukaryota > Metazoa > Annelida > Polychaeta > Eunicida > Amphinomidae > Hermodice > Hermodice carunculata. Next base: position 39,584,775 of record OZ026630.1, read on the forward strand.
GTTTATAAATAATGACTCTCGCTCAGTTTATGTTACTTACCACATATATATTTGCCCCCAAGCACATACATATACATGTATATGGACTCACAGAAAGTTTTATAGAAACATGCTTTTATGAACAAACACTATTTTGTGCATTTTGATCAGTCATTTTTTCTGGACGAACCACTTCCTCACATGTTGCCAATAACAGAACTACATGTAGCTGTTTCATCAGGTGGTAATACATGCTGTACTTTTTGCTTCATTTGCTTGACCATAGCCAACCATCAGTGTGCTATATAACTCTAAGACACATGTGTTCTGACATGTTTAATATATAGCTTTTGCCTGCTTTGCAGACCTGTAGGCCATTGGTTCTGACATGTGCCTGTGGCCAGATCTGTCAAAAACAAATTGGTCCTAAGGTGTAGTTTAGGAGGCAAATATGGTTTGATGTGGCCTGGAACACTGAATACTATATATCTTGCTGTAATTCCCATGATTCATTCATCTTATCTTCATCTAGGAAAAGGTAACACGTTCCTTCAATTACCTTCTAAATGATATGGATTGAGAAGATTTCCGGTAAAAGAGATGAAAATACTACTTCATTTACCTTTTTACTTCTCGATTGGTTGGTTCACTTTAGGAGATTGCCTTGACTGAATCCCGTGAATTATCTGCTGTTTGTTCAAATGTCTGGACCATCTGCAAAAGAAAGAAACCCCAATTTTGCTCCCGTTTGGTAAGTTCATTGCATGCCTTACATGTCAGTGAGGTCTAGTATCTGTGGTGGAGTAATATCAATCTAATAGGAATGAACAGGCTGGGTAAGACTTGTGGGCAGACAGGATATTCTTCTAACCATTGTGACTCCTTCATCCCATTTCCTGCTGTCTGTCTGGTGCCTTTCACACGTGACAGGTGTGTGAAAGGAAGCAGAGTCCGGCAAGGAAATACATGTATACAAAAGTGGCATTGCTCGACCTTAACACAGGTTACCCCATACAGGCAGCCTCAGGAAATGTGACGTCAAAAAGTACACTGCAGAAATTGAAACTTTCCCACTGTACCACGTAAGAAAGTAAAGTCAGGACCAGGTGGCTGTGACAACAAACAGAGCTAGGAAAAAAGGTGCATTGAAGCCCTGGCCAGTAGTAATATATCTGACTTGTAAACTTAGTGGATCAGATTCGTTAGATGGTAGTCAGTACGAAAGGGCAGAGACTGAAAAAAAATAGCAACAGTATCAGTCTTCAAGCCCAATGGGTACACAGTACATCCAACAAAACTGACCTATGCCTTACCTTGGGTACATAGCACATCCAACAGGACTGACCTGTTCCTCACCCTGGGTACACAGCCCATCCAGCAAGACTGACCTATGCCTCACCCCTGGGTACACAGCCCATCCAGCAAGACTGACCTATGCCTCACCCTGGGTACACAGCCCATCCAGCAAGACTGACCTATGCCTCACCCCTGGGTACACAGCCCATCCAGCAAGACTGACCTATGCCTCACCCTGGGTACACAGCCCATCCAGCAAGACTGACCTATGCCTCACCCCTGGGTACACAGCCCATCCAGCAAGACTGACCTATGCCTCACCCTGGGTACACAGCCCATCCAGCAAGACTGACCTATGCCTCACCCCTGGGTACACAGCCCATCCAGCAAGACTGACCTATGCCTCACCTCTGGGTACACAGCTCATCCAGGAATACTGACCTATACATGTCTCATCTTGGGTACACAGCCCATCCAGCAGGACAGACCTTTGCATCACACTGGGCACAACCCATTCAGCAAGACTGATTGACACATCACACTGGCATTCTTTGTTTAACAGTAGTCACCATTAACAAAGTGACACCTTGCTGATAAGTTTTGTGAAGCATCTAGTACCAAGAACATTGCCCACTATGCTGGTGGTCTGTAGAGTTCTTAATCTCTTGGCTTTTCATGGAATCCAGCCTTGGATGTCAAGTAGCAAATTAAAGGGCTGGACTTTTTGCCCTTGTTGGTGCTGGTGCTGCATCTGGGCACCACTGGCTACCACCAAAGTCCAACTGAGCCCTTTGGCAGTGGCAATCAGAGGCAGACAGCACCTGTTGGCAGCAGACAGCGACAGTCAGTGGCTGGTAAGTGTTTGCTGCTGCCTGAGATAAACTGCTGCTCTCTGCTGCTAACCACTGCTCTCTGTGGCTGACTGCTGCTTTGTACCAGCACACCATTAGAATATGTGTAAAATATGAAATTAGGTGGACTGGAGAAAAGCTGGAATCCTTATAAGTTATGCCATTTGGTGCTGAAATAAGTTGCAAGTGATAATGACGTGGCGTGTGTGGCATGTCATGCTGCTTGATGATTTGCCAGGTAAAGCAGAAACCACGGCCATTGACACCAGATGTGTTGGTACCTAAAGGTCTTGGACCAGTAACCTAGGCTTAATGCATTTACATGTTAAAATAGCAACATTCGCTGGCTTATTTCTCCTATGTGAAACATAAAACCACAACTTCCTTTGCATTCTAGTTCAAGTTTATACCGGTAGCAGCAAGTTAAAACCAAGAAAATGGGGGGTCATGTGATTAGATTTTATTTTACAGGTGCATTTGTGTACCTTACCTCCATGATTGACCGTTCCGCACCAAATATGTCTCCAAAAATACACAAAGTTATCAAATGATTTAAAATATTTCTAGAGTAGCAGTGCCTTGCTAAAACTGACAGTTGATAAGGATTTTCCTATCCAAAATGATGATGGGACTTAATTTGGGATGCTCCGCTCCTGTGATATTAACATCCAATAGACACAGCAACAGTATTCAGTACTTGATCAAAAGTTGTGGATCAGTTGACCCGACCTTGAGGGGTTACTGGTCCAAGACCTATAAATGAGAGCTCTTTGGCGGGGAGTTTGAATGCACTATCAATGAAATAATTCCAGTGAAAAGATATGAATAAAATCATTTGTAGCATGGAATTGGTCAAGTCACTCTGTATATGTCCAGTGGTTTGAGACAACTGTTTTCTCATCTTACATTTTATCTGTTAAAAAATGTTCACAGTGGTTGCCGTAGCCTGGCCTCTAGCCTGGCCAGTGGGGCTTGCACACATAACAGACATTTTATGTAAAGGTTCCACATTCTGTTTATGGACCAATATCAATTTCTGTGGATGATAGGGCTTTTGTCTGCTGTAAGTCTAGTGGAAGCAAAAGGGAATTTAATATAATTTTCTTTGGTTCAACTGGGAAAAACCACAGTTTTACCCTGTATGCATTAACATTGTTCTTAAAACATAGTCTGCCTTCCTCTTTCTTTCTTTTTTTTTTTTGAACTCAGATGACATGTTCAAGTGCACGACTTACATTGATATGATTGCTATTGCTTCTTGTGGTATTGTAATTGGCAGCAAAAGTTGTCACAAAGATTGTTAATTATTCCCAGATCTTCCAACATGATAACGAATATACATCTTAAGACAAACTTGATTGGGGAGATTTTAATTACTCAAACATAATGCTTTAGCACAACTTGGAATCAGTCTTAGAATGATAAAAGTCCAAGTAATTTTAATGGATAATTGTTTTTTTTTTCAGTTTAAATTGATTGCTGGAACTAAATTAAGTAAAAATCTCTTTGAATGACACACTAGTTAATTGTGGCTGCTAAATAATGAGGGGGATTCATAGTGATCACAGAAAACATGACGTGACATCAGAGTTTGCAATGTAATATAACCAACAAAGTCTTTGTCTTTGCCAGAATTGAAGGCTGCTTAACTTCTTAACTTGTGTAAAATTGAGGCTAAATGGCCACACAACACACCACATTGCCATAGATTTTTTAATTCATCATTCAAGCCAACATCTTAGACTTTCATGGATGTTTTAGATGTGAATGGGTAGAAGTGAAGTTATATGCTTATGGTGAGGGAAAGTAAATTTACATGTAAGAGTTCAAGACATGTATATGTACAGACAAATATGTAATGTATACATCTGCACTTGAAGAAACAAATTGATTGTGATATGCCATTGTGGTACTGTGAAGCCTTAAATACCTATGTTAGACTAGCCTGAGTCTATGATACACTGGGCTACGTTCCTGACACCACAAAGGCTTAATTATGACAGCAATAAATAGTATACCCTCACCATGATACACTGGGCCACGTTACTGACACCACCAAGGCTTAATTATGACAGCAATAAATAGTATACCCTCACCATGATACACTGGGCCACTTGACTGACACCACCAAGGCTTAATTATGACAGCAATGAATAGTATACCCTCACCATGATACACTGGGCCACGTTACTGACACCACCAAGGCTTAATTATGACAGCAATAAATAGTATACCCTCACCATGATACACTGGGCCACGTTACTGACACCACCAAGGCTTAATTATGACAGCAATAAATAGTATACACTCATCATGATACACTGGGCCACTTGAATGAAAGTGGACATCTTTATTGCAACTGTCAATCCGCTTTCAAAAAGTGCTATTCACAACATTCCTCAAAATTGCCAACTTTTGTGAAAGGTAATAGGAAGCCAAAGTTCAGGGCAAAAAAGTGGGCTGCTTTTTACTTCTTGGGTAGGCTCTTGAGCTGTGATGTCATTCTGTGATGGTCATGTGATAATCAGCTTTTCTTTCATCTCTGTTTGTAAAGCAGGCCTGCCATCCAGGGTACAGTTGTTTGTGGTGTTACAGTCTCCTTGAGCTAACAAGAGATTATGTTTACTGGCCTGCTCCATGCATATAATTAGCATACAATTAGCCACCTGGTGGTTGCAACATTTCTCATTCTCTCTAAAGTTGCACTTGCTACTTTTGGTGAAGTCAGGTGAAAGTCAGTCTCAGAAAGCTGCTGGCTGCATGGAAAGTTATATTTCCACACCCTTGCAAGCAGCCAAATGACTGGAGGAGTGGCGTAATGAAGTGTTTTGCTTTTATAGAGGCAACACTGAAACTGAGCCAGCTTTAAAAGTTTTTGAAACACAATACCATTTTATTGCCACTTGAAAGGCTGCAGGATGAATGGTTATCTACAAGCACAAGTCCCACATTTCACATAAGTATCTCCCACCTGTGTCTTGACTAAACACAGATATAAAGATCATATGTCTTGCCTAGGGTAATTTTAGACAGACCTTATATTGTGATGCTAAATAAATTAATACATATGAAACCCATAGATTAAACCTTAACATTTAACATTTTCCATGTGGAAGGAATGATGACAAAGCAGCCCACATGAAGCTGACTGCACAGGGATACAGTGTACATGTACAATGGAAAGCTTATTATACATGTAGGTAGTCCATACACAGGTATAGTGTGGAATGTGGCTTGGTCTTAAGTCTGGTGCACCTGTCTACATGTAGATCTTAACTCTGATCATTACCTTAGCTGTGGATGAGTGAATGTCTTCTGTGTATAGTTTCATATCAAATCCAGGGATAACAGATGTAAGATATTTATAGAATCTTGTAACATTTAATGTCATGTAAATATTCTTTCATATGTGAGGGAAAAACTTTTTTCTTCTTTCTTTTTTTAAGAAGAACTTAACTGTATGACAGGTTTTTATTCATAAATCATTTTTCCTGAAAATTGAAAGAATATCTCTGAGGTTGGCCATTGTGTGAACGAAATTATTAAACTGTTTTAATATGGACTGACCCAATGTAAGTAAATTTATGAGAGCCACATGTGGGTGGAAAGCAAAGCAATACAGGACATTGAATGGAATGACAAAAAACAAAAATGTTACAAGTACCATCAGTGTCATATTTGTATAGATTGCTGTCTTCATGAAGTAGTGTGATCCTCACATGATTTAAAACGGGGGAAAAAAACTCTTCCAGTTTGTTGGTCTGTCACTGAAGTGCAAAAAATATAACTGCACATGAAATGTAAGACCCACTTTAATCAGTGCATGAGATCTATTTCCACCAGTCTGTTGCCCTAAAGTAGCTTTATTACCAGTTTCAGTGTATGTTGAAGCCAGATCTGCCAATTCTGCCCTTCTTCAGGTGGCATACTTCCACTTCACATGGCCTTAAAAATAAAGAGATTGTCAGCCATGACTCACAGTGCCTGCAAGGTACCATAAAAAAACCCATAATGCCTGCATTACATCTCCCGCTGTTGTTTGGACGTTCACCAGCATGAGAGTTTGATACAACTGGTTGTCAGGTCAGACAAGCATGGTGGTAGATTGGCCTGAGTCTGTTGATCATAATGCCATCAAGTGACATGTTCTTATTGGTGTGCATGAATGTCTGACAAAGTAGGTCCAAGAATATAAAGGTTTTATAGGTTTAGCAAATGAAGGGATCATGGACACCTAGAAATGCATTTATTTTACTCAGTCCAAAGTGTACAATATTCGTTGATGCTCCAAGGAATGTTTTAATTGTTCTTGTCATGATATACATTGGTAAGCCTGCAGTCATAATGCCCACAGCATGCTCAAGTATCTGCAGTGCCAACTGACAGGGAAGTATCTTAAGCCATTCCTGGCCAGAGTAGAATTGAGCCAATAGCTTTACTTGGTGCCATCTGGTCACAGTGAGCCCAAGTCATGGCAAGGAAAGCTATTGGCTCGGGACATTGCCATCATGAGTAGTCTTACAAACAAATCTTAGCAAGAATGTTTTTAGGTAACAAGAAATTTAAGTAAAAACTTCAAGGCAGATGACAATTTACAACTGGGTGCTTTTAGGTGATTTGAGCAGGGAAGGGTTAGTTGAACAAGGGAGGTCTAAATTGCATTCCACTTGTCAAATGTGTGTCATGCTACATATAGGTGACTGATCACCTGGGAACACCTCTAGTTCATGTCAGGTCATGGCTTGGTCAAAGGAAAATCTGAAAGTCACAAGATCAAAGAGTAGTGCAAGTTACTACCACTCATTGCTGATACAGCCCTGGACGTCAAGAAAATTTCCTCTATGTTGGTACAAGCTTAAATTTGGCCCTGTGGTATAACTGCCAATGAAGTCTTGTTTCAAGACAATGTGATGTCACACGTTGTTGATAGAAGGTTGTGTCTCTATGGTATGATATCACACTGTGCCTTTGCTCATGTAACCAATAAGGTTCATTCTTGCTTTGCACATGCATTAACTTTCAGCCAATGAGAGACAAGCTTTCTGTTGTTCATTTATTTGAGTATGAGTGTGAGTGAATATAAAAAAGTCATCACCAAGATGGAGCAGTATCATTACCTGTATCAGCACCCTTGCTCCTGTATTGTCATGAGACCATGGTATTGTGGTGATAGATAGAGGCTCAGGTGTTGATGCAGACAGTGATACATTCACTTTTGTAAAAAAAACAGGGGATTGGATTTTGTTACAGGCAGTGATATGTTCACTTTTGTGAAAACACAGGGGATTGGATATTGATACAGGCAGTGATATGTTCACTTTTGTGAAAACACAGGGGATTGGATATTGATACAGGCAGTGATACATTCACTTTTGTAAAAAAACACAGGGGATTGGATATTCAGGCAGTGATATGTTCACTTTTGTGAAAACACAGGGGATTGGATATTGATACAGGCAGTGATACATTCACTTTTGTAAAAACACAGGGGATTGGATATTGATACAGGCAGTGATACATTCACTTTTGTAAAAATACAGGGGATTGGATATTGATACAGGCAGTGATATGTTCACTTTCGTACAAAACACAGGGGATTGGATTAGATGTTGATACAGGCAGTGATATGTTCACTTTTGTGAAAACAAAGGGGATGGGATGTTGATACAGGCCTACATTCAGTCTTGTGACAATACAGGGGATTGGGTATTGATAGAGGCAATGATATATTCAGTTTTGTGAGAGTACAGGGGATTGGATGTTGATACAGGCAGTGGTACAGGTTCATTCAGTTTTGTGACAATACAAGGGATTAGGTATTGGTACAGGTAATGATACTTTCAGTTTCATGACAGTAAATGATGGGATTGGGTGTTGACACAGGCAATTATACATTCAGTTTCATGACACTAAATTAGCGGATTGGGAGTTGATACAGGCAATGATACATGATACATTCAGTTTCATGACAGTAAGTTCAGGGATTGGGAGTTGATACAGGCAATGATACATGATACATTCAGTTTCATGACAGTAAGTTCAGGGATTGGGAGTTGATAGGTGCAATGATTCATGATACATTCAGTTTCATGACTGTAAGTTAAGGGATTGGGTGTTGATACAGGCAGTGATACATGATACATTCAGTTTTGTGACAATACAAGGCCCTAGGTATTGATAGAGGTAGTGATACATTCAGTTTTGTGAGAGTAAGGAGTATTGGCTGTTGTTTCAGACATTGATACAGTCCAATCATGTTCTAACCTAAACATACCATGACTTCTTGCCTTCTGTGTTGACTACAGTCTTCATTGCTACCAACCTGGCATTTTGTCTGCAAATTGTGAACTTTGTTTTGGCCAATGAGGTAATTGCTCTTCAGATGTAAGTGGCAGCGACAGTTGCAAGACAGCTTTTAGTGTGATGAGGGAGTGCTTCTCTCTCTCAAGTATCTTCTACATGTTGACAAGGACTGAGGAAACTCTCCAATTTGCACACTCAGGCAATGAACTGAATCTAACCTTTCTCATTTAAAACATCATGTGCACAGATGTCTTTGTCATGTGTTGAATTAAGGTATATGTATATGTGTATATACATGTATATATATATATATATATATATATATATATATATATATATATATATATATATATATAATATATATATACATGTGACTTGTGGACTAAAGCCTTAAGTCAACAAAAATTGTAATTCTCCAAAGCAATATGTGAAAGTGAAATTGAAGATTTGTACACCAATAGATAAAAAATGAACCTCCTACCCTTCACAATAAATTTCGATGAAAATCTGTCAATAAAGAAAGTGAAGACAAGAGGCAGAAAAAACCAGTCTGTCAATTGAGAAAATGAAGTCAGATGTTGAAATAAAAAAATTGAAAGCAAAATGGCACATTGAAATATTCTCTGACATTGACACATGGGAGCAAATAGGTAAATTTACCTCTGGTGAACTGAAAAATATGGTGAGAGCTCTACGGGGAAAAAGAGGAAAAGAAATCTACACACACTATGGAGCAGAAAGGTGAAAGCTGCAAAGAAAAGGTGAAAGAGACCCAAGACGATCCTCAATTGGGACCTCAGGATTATAATTATCGTAGACCTAATGCAGAGCTAGAATGGTAACCTGTGATAAGAAACCAAAGAACAGGACTGTTGAAAACAATAGACCAGGAACTTGTGCAATGGCTGCTATGAACGGAGATAGAAGAAGTGTAGGCTTCCCCACATCAACAGCTTTTGAGTATTTGAACTTAGAGATGACAGACCTACAGGACAGACAAAACCAAGGACAGAGATATGAATTAAATGTAATAAATGAAGATGATTTCCCTTTTCTAGAGAGAGGACCATGCCCAAATGCACATTGGTGCCCCCATACAACAACAAAATGGCTATACACAAAAAGACAACAAAGATCAGAAACAAAGCAAAGACAACCAAGGGACACATACCAAATATACAATGGATGGAGACCAGTAGCTCAACAATACCCCCAACAACAGAACCTGTGAAGAAATTAAATTTCAAGCCCATCTGTTGTCAATATTATAAACTTATCAAGCAAAGAATTTACACAAGGACAAATAAAATTGTTGGGAAAAAAGGATTAAAATTCACACTGACACCAAGAAAAGATACAGAGTAGCAAATGGGTGATATTTTAAAATTTTGCTGGACATTAAGACTTAAAGAATTTTTCAACAGTACAGATATTGAACAGGCTGAATCATTGATCAAAGGAAAAAGTTCTTTCATCGCTTCTAATAAAAGTCATAATGAAGCATTAGAAAAGTGTATGTGTATTACAGGCTGAAAGAAATTGTACACTCTCTCCAAAAAGTACCTGGACCTATGAACAAAAATTATTTAACCGAAGAAGGGCAATTAGCTGTGAATGAATGGAAAAATGATGACTCGACTATGAGAAAAAGAAGGCACTGAGGGTGGAGCAGTCATCATTATGGACATTGACTATTATGTTGAACAAATGAATACATTACTTAATGATGAACAATTTTATGAGTGATGTGAAAATGACAGAAAATAAAGTGAGTGATAAATTGAGAAAATTTATAGGCAAATGTTGTGGCATCCTCACAATGAAAGAAAGAAAAAAATTGTTTAGACAGTCAGCAGTCAAAAAGAAGTACTTTATATGGCTTACCAAAAGTTCACAAGTCTGATACAGTGGTACCTGCCATTTAAGAACTTCCCTGCTGCCAGCCAAAAATAGTTACATATAACAGGTGGTCTTAAATAGAGGAGTTTGTACCCCAGATGGCAGCAGTTGACCTCTGTTCATTTGCATAAAGCCGGCTGTTTGCCAATCCAAAATTTTAAAAGGATTTCTTGTTATGCAAATAAGTAGAACCATGCAAATGATCACCCTGAAGTGCTGCCCTCTGGGGTCCTAAAAGGATCTATTGGAGGTAAGTTGACAAACAATCTAAACTATTGTGCCATCAGAAGTGCAGTCACAAAAGCCAGATTGTTTGTCATGGCAGTGGTTTTAACTTGCAGGTACCACTGTATTATTGAAAAAGGTATAAAAGTAACAAGAAAGTTAACATGTACACTTTATTTTACCTGCAGATTTTAAATTCCGACTGGCCATTGTAGCACCTATGTGCAATGTGAGTATAGGTTAAGTGAACTCGTGAACAAGATTTTAAAACCATACCATGTGTTATTGAGCTTGACAATGCATTTACATGCTAAAACCAGTCTGTGTGAAACTCGAGAAATGCATTAACAGTTAGTATGACTTTTATAAAAACCTGTCAGTACTTTCAGACCTGTATCCACTATCGGGTAAACTCCTCCCCTCAGCTCCATCTTTCATTCACCAGGGACCCCTCAGGGCTCGACAATTTTTTTAAAAATCACTTGTCCGCAGGGCAAGTAAATTTCAAAATCCACTTGTCCGCATACAAAATCCACTTGTCCTGATAAAACTTCTATAAACATCGTTTTTTTCAAACACAATGCTAAGGCCTACACAAACCATTTACCCTAAAATATATTTGCCGCGTATTGTCGCTTGCAAACTCGCACAAAAATGTCAAATTTTACAACGATTCAAGCTGCAACTGTTCGACAGTGAAACTGGCAAAACATTAAAAATACAAATTAAAAAAGTAAGCTATTTGCATGGGGTGACTAACGATGAAAAATACATTGTAATTTCTGGGACGATAGGAGTCCGTATCCCGGTTAAACTTAAATAACGATTAAAATAGTTGCATTGGTTTCAGGATCCTTTCTCGATGCCGTGATGGATGCATATCGTTTGCGTACCTACCATGAACGCTATCGGTACATCGTGGTAAATTTGTGTATACAGTATTGGCAAGTTCCTCGCAATAAACGGTGTTCTTAAATCAAATTCAAAAAGAAAATTTTTAATATTTCAAATCAGAAATCGAGCGTGCGCACCGTCAACATCTGTCCTGCAACTGTACACAAACAGCTGCTTTGGCCATGTGGCCTGACGCACAACACATCACCCGATTGGTCAATTGAGTCACATGCAAAAATGAGCCAATCGCGGCTCGTGCTGCAGTGTTTTCATCATGGCTTCCGCCCAGTGAACATGTGTGAATATGCCGTAATTTACGGAGGGAACACACAAACGGGAAGCTTTTTTTTTTTTTAATTGCAGCATGCGAAAATAAAGATTCCAGTGTTTATAGCAACAATTATTTGGAGTCACAGGCAAATACGCAAAGGTAGGGGGATAGAGAAAAATGCCGAATGTGTGACAGATCAGTCAGCATGATGCTCCGTTCACCGCAGATTACTCCACGCGGTCACTTGCGTGTGACTGGCAGATGTGTGTTTTGTTTGGCCGGGAAGTCAACTTGCGGCACCATTACATGATCTCTCCAACACTTTTAGAGCCCACCGATAAATTGTCTTTGATGCTAATTTGCTCAAGAATTCGCCATGCAAGTTTAAAAATTTGTTGATGTTCCTTTGTAATCGTTCGGGCAGATAAGACTGACGGTGAGGTGCTGTGACCTTGCCCCGATACGGGCGAAAGCCAATACGCCCCAATGCATGACTGCTGGTACCTTTGATCTCGTCGTCGTATGCACGCAACGGTCAAAATACCTGCTTGTTTTGACAGAAATCAAGTTGGTAATCAAGTCCTGTTGAATACACCTGCTGACCATGTAATTGTTTAAACCTGGATTGTTTACTTTAGGCCAGGGGATTATCATCACCTATTGCGCATTGGCGTCCCCACGCACATGCTTGCATTGGTGTTTATGTTCTGTTCACACGGACCACAGTAATCGCCAACACACACACTCGCGAAGGCTCTGACTGCTCATCATTATGTTGCCGTGCATGCAAACAGACGTAATTTCAGTCCAGTTAAAAAAAAGAAAAAATTAGCTTGTCCGCAGGACAAGTTGAATTTGAAAGTCACTTGTCCGAGAAGAGCTTTAGCTTGTCCCGGAACGTCGGATCCTAGGAATTGTCGAACCCTGACCCCTGCATTGCAGGTATGACTACTGCTGCTGCTTAATTCATAGCCTAGGGGCTACTTCAATGTTTGATACAGTATTCCTATTCTGGGGCCCACCGCCGCTAACAACTGGTAATTTCAAGCTGTTGTATTTACATTTTTAGGTAATGCTCACACTGGAAAATTCCTATTTCATATTTTATGCTACATTCATTTGACAAATTAACCTTCCGTTAACACTATTCACACATGTATTTTGGTTACTACCTCTTCAAAATATCGAATTATGACTAACCCACAAAATTGGCTGCCATTTTGAAAATTGTGGATTCCGCACACAATGGTTTGTAAATGAGGATAGTAGTATTCGGGAGATCTTGGGGGGTTATAATATATGAAACCAAAAGTATATATTTTGCAAATACGTCAGAGCATCAATAATGATATGATATATGCTGTGGTCGAGATTCACTTTGATATCCAAATCAACTGTATTTTTGTGCAAATGTCTCACAATGCATTGTGCCATGTTCAAAATGGTGCATGATTTGCCAGCTTGAGGTATCATGACGCATTTGGATTTGTAACTGACGATGATAACTGCTTCAGACACAACCGAGTGGGCAGATTAAAGTTAAGATAGTAAATCATGTTTTAAAAGTACTTTGATGACCGTTTGCCTGGGTAACTTGGCGAAAGGACACCTGGAACCTAGCGAAATATAACGACAATGATAACCAAACATCTGGGGGTATGCTGTTCCACCGCACAACCATGGCTGTGCCTTATTGAACTTTGAGTTGCTATGCTGTTTACTGGGCCCAAGTCAAAAAAAAAGATGCCATGTGTCAGCTGACTGCAAAATAATGGTACATGACCGCTGCTTCCTCAATAAAATCTCTCAACCTAGGGCTATGCTGTTTCACCGAACAACCGTGCCTATGCAGCTATGCTCTCTCCCTGGCCCAAGTTAACTCTCCACTCTAGACGAAATGAAATGAAACACTGTTTTTCAGCTGACTTTACTGCTGTGTGCAAAGCAGTGGCCACTTTGTTGATAAAATCTTTCAGCCAGGGTCGATCAATATTTATCAGGGAAGGGTGGCTCGAAACTTTTTATTTTTTATTTTTATTTTATGTTTCATAAAAAGTATTTAGGGTCAGGAATCAGACCTTTTTAGTGGGGTTGCTGTGTTATCGGAACCACGCATATATTTTGTTAGGCTCCTGATAACTTGGACATTTGTTAAAACATGTTCAAAAAGGGATGTTCTTTCCCCATCATTAAACACATTACCTCCTTTGAGGGAAGTTTAATTTGTTACCTGGGCACAGCCGGAAGCACTTGTATATATACATAAACAGACAGACAGACAGACAGACAGACAGACACACACACACACACACACACACACACACACACTCTCTCTCTCTCTCTCTCTCTCTCTCTCTCTCTCTCTCTCCCTCTCCCTCTCTCAGAGACATTCATATATGTTTTTTGGAGGCTTCTAAACTGCCAGCAAAGGTTATAATGAAGATCCGAAAATGAAACTAGTAATAAAAAGAGGGATAAAAGGTACATCATTGAAAAGGCCATCATAGTGATGCATAGATATAAATGATTCAATAGGGATCATGTACAAGTTTATACAGAAAACTGTCACCAATGTCTCATTTGTCACATCATAGTTTAACATTGGCAGGAAATTTCTTTGGTCAATCAAGGAGGCTCTGGGAAAAGTTAATGATTTGGTCAGAAGAAGTGAGTGGATGATACCTTCACCATGGAGAACCACCCCCCCCCCCCAAACCTAGCAGCACAGAAAAATAGGATATTTGAACTTATGACAAAAATATGGTGTTGGACCACAATGAATAAAAGGGGACATTTTCCATTGGTTGAGGGGTTGAGAAATGCAAGAAGCCAGGTTGAGTGCATTCACACCAACTTTTAAATTTTTATCTGGAAGAGTCCTGTGTTGTGTGCCATGTTGCAAGAAACATTTAGAATACTTTATTGACATACACCAAGCTGATACAATTAGAGATGGACTAAATTGAGAGAAAATTACTCTCAATTTATGCAATAGTAGTGCAGCCAGGCAGGGAGGCTAACACATTTGAAAACACTTTGAGCAAACAGTGTAACATGGCACTCGCGGAAACAAATGAAGATGGCATCTCGAATTATCAACAGCTTGTTATTTGTGTTCATAATGCCTGAGTACCCTAACACCGATCCCATTTGTGTGAACAGCAAAATGAGAAGGCAATTCTTGTGTCAGCTTTTAAATGCCAACACCATTTCCCATTTCCTATTCATATATCACCGTAAGACAAAATCAGATTTGGAAATGAAATGTAACCTTTGAAAATGTAAGATTCCCATGCAATGTACATTCGCTACTTAGAGATTGGAATTAAATGAATGGAAAAGGAGAATTATGAAACATTAGCGTGCTCCTAATTTATGTCATATCTTCCTCCTTATTTAAGTTGCATTCTCAAATTTACACAATTGCTGTTTACTTTCACTTTTCACAGGAAAATATTAACACATAATCTTTTGTTATTTCTTGATGGACTTTTTATGTCTTGGTAATAAAATGAGCATTTCACATATATATTGATATATAGGCTTTCATCATCTTAGGTATTCTGACAAATGGACATGTCCATTTATCCCAGTCAGTTCAGATCAAGCATATCCAAACTGCTAGTTTTCAGCTCAGCTGACTTGTTAGTCAGCTGAGCTTATAGGATGGGCAATTGTCCATCATCTGTCTGTCCATTCATTCATTGTCATTCTTCTTGTTGTTGTCCACTCACATTTCATATTTTTGACTTCTCCAAAACCACTGGTCAAATCCTTCTCAAACATGGTGGGGATCTACCTTGTGTGATTTTCTAATAATTATATTCAAGTGGTCATGCAATTATTTTTGGATTTTATATGAATTTTTTTGTTCATTTTTTGGCAACATTTAAAAAAATCTTCTCCGAAGCCACTTGGCCAATTGCTTCAAAATTATGTAGGGACACTTCTTGGGATCCCCAGATCTTACTTTGTTCAACAGGATGTGCTGTGATTTTTTTCTATTTTTTTTAAAAGATTTTTTCCTATTTTTGCTATTTTCGCCTTCTCCTTAACTGTCACTCATATTGTTCTGAAACTTGGCGATTTTGTAGCATATGGGAGGGGGAGGGTTAAACTAAGTTGCTCACTATGTGGTGATACTCTGGATCCCTGATTTGTAATATGTATATATATATATATATATATATATATATATATATATATATATATATTTCAATTTAAATACCTGTTAGTTAATGCATGCATTCTTAATGATTACTGTGCACGTCAATGTGGATGGCAATGGAGATTCATATTTTCGAGTTCTTCTCCAAAAGTGTCAACCAGGTTCACTTCAAACTTGTTTGGGGTGTATCTTATGTAAGTCTCCACCAATTTTGTCCAAATCATCATGCGACAATGATTTCAATTTTTTTTACATATTTTTGTTTTTCAGAAAAATCCTAAAAAAATGTTATCTCCAAAATGACTGAACCAATTGCTTTGAAAGTACACAGAGACACCTCTGGGGACCCCTAGACCTTGATTTATTCAATAGCTGGTCCTGTGATTATTTTTCATTTAAAAAAAAAAAAAATCTGCATTTTCACTTTTCTTGACTTTTTCTCTCAAACTGTAAGTTGGATCCTTTAAGACTTACTGGGTATATAAGTGCACTTGATCTGCACCAAGTTTGTACACTACATGGTGGTGTTGTCATTTTCTAATTGTTAAATTGCTAAAATTTGTAAAAAGTGGTAAAGGGATATGTTTGTGTTAGCAAAAGTGATGATGATCTCAAACAAAGGTGACCTTGATATTATTCTGAAGTTCACTCTAGTTATTGTCATGTAAATCGTAGTGATGTACATACCACTTTATTTCCATACCATGTAGTTTTCAGCATTAGGAGAATAGGAACAGCAAATGCAGTGTATCTGTGCATTACAACAATGGCCTCTTCACATTGTCCATTGATTCTTGTTACTACTTTTACTTTCCCATAACTCAACAGGCAATAACATGCCAACAATTGTTTTCATATTTACCGTATTTCCCTAAAGTTGATCTATACTTTTAGAGTCAGCTATATTTTCAGAGAATCATAGGGCATAATATTTACAGTTACACAGTCCAGAAACCTTTTACCAGCTCTTACTATTTTGCTCATTTTGGGAATGATTTTCATAGGTAAACCCACCATATGGCCTGAATGGTCCATGATGGTGGCCATGTTTGTTCATGGTGATTGTTAACTACAGCACAAAGGCTCATGGGAGCTAAACTTTTTTCCTGTGGTGACTTGTGGGTCAGACTTCATTAAACATGGCGGCTACCTCTTAACTGTTCTTGTTTATCATTAAATACAGAAGGTGTAAATGTTTTGTTTATACACCAAGTGAACTTATGTGAACTGTTTTCTTCACTCTCTGCTTGTCTGTTTATGCCATGTGGCATAAACAGACAAACAACCACTTCGATATTTTAGGGTTAAGCCGATCGCTGAAGAGACAGCAGGTAAAAGTTGAAGTTTCATGTTTCAGCATGTGACAAAGAGGAAAAATATAAATACAGTACATAAGAAGTGAACTTCATTTACATTACATTTAATATGAGCTTATAGCATGCAAGGGTTTGACTAGCATTTGCATGCTCCATGGTACAAATGTCTGTCAACCACTGCAGGCTGATAAGCTCACAAACACAATGTAAGTGAAGTCTATTTCTTAAACATTTCTTTTATGACTTTGATGAACCTATTCATATGGTATTATTACAAATATCAATGCTTATAAAGGCAACACACACAAAAATATTTTTAAACAAGTTTTATATCCTGTTTGGTCTTTGAGTTCTTTAGTTTAGTGACTGCAATGGCTGACTCTGTGACCACTTTGTAATATATGTATGATGTAGGCCTATACTGTGACCTTGTATTAGCCATAGCACATTGCATACTGCTTCAGCATTATCTATTGCATACCACTTAAGTAGAAACTAATTCCATACCACTTCGGTATTAACTCATTCCGTAGTTCTTCAGTTCTATCTGAACCTATAGCACTTCAGTGTTATATCATGTCATACCACTTCAGTATTTCATGCCCTTTTTGCATTACTCATACCATGCTTTTGGTATCTCATTCCATACCACTGTATCTCATTCCATAGCACTTAAGTTTTCTCACTCCATAGTACTCCAGTGTTATTACATTCTATGACAGTTTCTAAGTTTTTTGCACATATTTAAGATAATGACTTCACGCTAAAATTCTTCCGAAGAAGAGTGTTCATTCCAGTGCCAACGTGCCATAATAAGTGACACTTTTGGCATTGCCTGGCAGGCCATAACAGGCCAGCAGTGGCATGTGACTTGCCAGGCAATGCAAGAGCTTTTCAATGGTGCATATTATATGATTCAATGAAAGCTGTGAAGATAAGCAATAAGAATTGATGCACCCGTATTCCAGCTAACACTGGGAAAAGGGTCGACGTCTCTATGACAGCAGGGTTCCTAATGGAACTGTATGAGGCCAAGCCGCATGAGGAAAGGAAGATGCATTCCCTCAGGCATGTGATAATTAATGCTACATATTATTTTTAGGACTGTCAGTGTATAGTTTTCTCAGTTTTGGATAGATTACTTCAAGAAGCATTTGGTCTCAGTTCCAGGCTATAAATTTGAATCACAGTCCAACTTTTAGCAAAATGGTAACCTTCTGACATTTAATTTCAAACTTTTTGTCGGCATCTCTCTGTCCTTTCTTGGTGGTTGTGAAGTAACTGTGGCATTTGAGTGCTGGGAATTGTGCATTGTTAAGAGTTTATCTCTGGGGGTCAGAGTTGTGTTTCCTCAAGTAGGATAGGTGAACCTTGTAACATCACTTGCATTGCCAGCAGGATTTCTAACAACGGCAAATAAAAAATAAATTTGGCACACTACGATCTTTGCACGGAGCTGCACTTGTGAATGAGCATTTGATGACAACTGTAGCTGGCAGAGGGTAAAGAGGGCAGCAGGATGACTGAGGGACAGCTGCATGAAGTGAGGAGTCTAGCTGTCCTGTATTTGGATGTAACAGGTTGCAATATTGTGAAACTTAAGGTTAATGGCCAGTGAGGCAGGTCTTAAAGTGCGGTGTACCCCATGAAGACAGCTGGTCTGTCTTCAGACTTGTCGGTGGTGTAATAAAATTGGCAAAACATGTCTCAAACTCTTTATTCCTAGGGAGTGTGGCATTCATTCTTGAGAGTCCTCTGCCAAGGCTGCTTTCGCTATATTACCCCCCCCCCCCCCGCCCCCCCCCACAAAAAAACCCCCAAAAAATGAAACAAGAAAAGAAATAGAAGTCTAACATTTATGTGGTTTTAAAGCTAACAGATCGCTGGTGTTTTGGGGCCTGTAACTGTGTGGCAAACAGAATCTTTGTGAAGCTGAATTTGTCTTTCCATTTCTGTGAGTGACAGCTATGTATCTTCATACATTAGGGTCACATAACAGCCACATGAAACAACTGAACTATGTCTGACAAACAAACAAATTTTCTGTGTAAACTTTGCAGGTTTTTTTTATGCTGTGGAGGAGGACAATATTTCATTTTGATGAAACGTGAAACCTTGTTGCTTCACCCCCTGCGGTCAACATGATACTGCAGCTCTGTAAATCTGCAATCTGTGTGGTCAATAGGTGACCTCTCAGTTTCCCATCCATAACAGTTCAGAGGAACAAATCTGTTTGGAATAGATATAAATCCTACATGTAACACTGTTGAGGATGCTCACATTTTGTTGTGGATCTTGAATGGGACATCTGAGACTCAGACAACTGTCAGTGGAACTTATACAGGTCTCCATGCATGGAAGTAACGTTGACCTGTGTGGAAGTTCAATCAATTTCATTGAGAATAAATCCACTTTTTATGATATTGATCACTAATCATGGGTCTTGGTTTAGCTGTAATAACTATTCCCACTTGAAGGATTTCAATTTTTGGAAATCCACTTGAATTTGGTGACATGCTTATCACGATTTGTGTGGACCCATGTCATATAGGACAGGCTGGCTCATGCTGATTGATCCAACTCTTTGTGGTATTTCAAGTAGGTGGGGGTCAGCGTATCTTAATGTAGAAACAAATTTCAGACAAGAGTCTGCCGACATCTCTTCACAATTGGTCAGAGACTTTAAGTGATAGTCCATGCTATTGCAGTTTCATACTCTCAGCTTAGCAGAGGTCACATCCTATTTGGCCCTTGTATCCTTTAGGGACCATCTTTTCCCACTGTTCTATCAATTATCTCCTAATTCAATTTTCTACACAGAATTGCAAAATAATGTTCCAAAATACAGACTCAAAATTTGAATTAATCCCTGATAAAACCAAAGCCTATTTTCAAAATGTCATAGGTTGTATTTCATGATGTATTTGTCCACCACTTGATACAAGCTATTTATAATGGTATGGGTAATAGTTCGAGTGTGACCTCTTATTCCTGTGCTGAACCTGAGGGACGGATTCCTTAAAAGTCCTCTTGATTGCCCATGTTCAAATTCGATACATGGGTGACTCATGGGTTGTTCTTTCCATACAGTGCAATTTTTAAAAAAAATGGATGTGAAAATAAGACTTTTATTCACATTTTTATTTTAAAAACTCACTGCGCCTTCTATCGTCACTTTCTGTTCGTTTCCAGCACCCACAAGGCGCGAAAAGCTTGTGACGTCACAAACGCAACACCGCTGGCTGACAGGGAAGACTCTGACCATACTATCAAGCCATAGCTGTCAAGTGTCACTTGGTTTAAACATATTTTATTCACCCTTTATAAACAGGATTGTCTTCTGCTGACCAGAGGGGTCAATATAGGGCCTTGCCCTTCTCCCTAAATATTTTCTTTTTTGAATAAAATATGTTTAAACCTTTACCAAATTGAACAGTGATGACTTTTGTAACTATATCTTTTGGTAAGTAGAAAGGTCAAGGTCATTGTGATGTAAAGAAACAAGTTTGGCTTGATTTTAATGGGATTGCGATCAGACAAAAATCACCAACTTTTGTTCAGGAAAATCAAAGATGCTCCCATGACAGTCCTCAGATTCATTGAAATTGAGACACTAGCTTTTGAATATGACCTGGCCTCCGAAAATGCTGTTTGGGCAAGTTTTCAATTGTAGAAGCTTTATTTACAGGATACTGGGTGCAATACAATGATGCTGCTGATGTTAAAATGGCAGAGTAACTGAACACTAACATAACCATTGAAAAACAGAGGGACCACATCAGTTTGAAAAGTGACGGTCCTCTGTCCACCTTAAAATCTAGCCCTGAGTTATTGTCTGAAAAAAAAAAATCTGCACTAGAACTAGAGCTCTCCTGGTGAGGTGTGGTGGGCTGCATTATACTTGTGTGCATCTGAAGTTGATGCTGAATCAGTGCAATGTTTGTAGTCAGAGCACACATCTTTTCCTTCAAAATCATGTAAATGGAGATAATATTAAAGCCAGAAGTGAAATGGAAGCTAGACCAACCATCCTTCATCTTCAGATGTTGCTGTCAGGTGGAATGGTATGAGGAGAGGCAGGGATTATTTTTAATGACCATGATTGTGAATTTTCACTTCAAGTTAACCTTGAACTCAACTTACTATTGATGTGAATCATGAAAGACCATGCTTGTGAAATATCACTTTGTGCTGGAGTCAGTTGTGAACTGTTAAAACACTTTATTCAATTCATAAACTGTGGGTAGAATCCCTTTACCCCCTCATACATGTGCAGCCTAGCAATAAGAAAATCTCCTCACCTCATAACCTGTTTGGGTGACGATGAATGGTCATTCAGGCCATCACAGAATTATAGATTTTTTTTATATTTAGCCCGTTTACTTCAATTTCCACCAAAATATGACAGGAATACCATTTCATGGGTGACAGATTCACAATTTATTTTCTTGAAGCAGTGATTTTTTTTTATGGGCGACCTTAAGTTACTCTGGGTAGATGTATGTTGTAATGAGTCTCCCCTAAAATTTGAGTGCTCAAATTCATCAATGGCAATGCATGGATACTACTTAACATCACTGACTGCAATGAGAGAGAGATAGAGGGAGAGAGAGAGAGAGAGAGAGAGAGAGAGAGAGAGAGAGAGAGAGAGAGAGAGAGAGAGAGAGAGAGAGAGAGAGAGAGAGAGAGAGAGAGAGAGAGAGAGAGAGAGAGAGAGAGAGAGAGAGAGAGAGAGAGAGAGAGAGAGAGAGAGAGAGAGAGAGAGAGAGAGAAATATTGTCACTTCATACATATGGGATATTCTAAAAAATATATACTTGGAATTTTTCTAAAAAATATATACTTGGAATTTTAGCAGTTTTACCAGACATTTTTTTCTCTCCAATATATATGACAGGAAATACACAAACCCATTATATTATAATCACATCCATTCCCAGGAGTTTTGTTGATCATATGGATTATGTTTGATCATGCTCATTGTGCCTAAATATATATATATAGCTTCATCCAGTGAGAGCACAGGGATCAAGTTTCAACTGCCAACACAATGCAGTCATCCTGACTCCTGGTGGTTGATTGGCTGAAGAGGGCCTATGGGGAGGCTGCCTGGCTGGTCAGCTGCAGAGAGAGAGAGAGACCATTGGTTTAACATGGAGTGCTAAGAATATGAACTTCTGTAGCAAATGTGATGTATTATTATGGAATTGCGTAACATGGAAGCCAAGTTTACTGTTCAGTACAGAGTAAGAAAAAATTAGCCTGGAATTGAGATAAGGCGGGGATAAGACAAAGAAATGGTCACGAAGCAGGGACAGATAAAGGCCTTCAAAATTTGTAGTCAAATCAGGAAATAAAACAGTTATAATCACTACAGATTTCAACCTAACTGTTGTATAATTCATGTTAACATAAATTAGACTTTTGGAAATTTCTTTTGCCAAATGAATGAAACATTTAGCATTTAGCTTATGGCACCAGCAGTCTCTGTGAAGTGCATGCAATATAGAGGTGCACATGGGATTTAAATGGTGTGCTGCAAGTACATGAGGCATCAGTGACCATCAACATGTCTTGGTGTGGTGGTCACTGGTGACAGACCTCTGATTTTGAGAGAGGAAGGATTGTTGGTAAGCTAATTTGCACACACACCCTCCAAAACATACCCATTGTAGAACAAGTGGGATGGCACACTTTTTTTTCCTCCATAGTATATGTCATTGCCTGAACATAGATGAGCTGCCAGATCTGTGGTGCTACACATCATGACTGAGCGGGACTGGTGTTACATTTCTTGTGCAACATTCAGATGCTACACCTGTCCATTGAGTATGGTTAGTACATGCTACACCTGTATAACTGTGCATCAAGTTCCCATGGATTGCTACTGCAAAGCTATACTGCCATTGTCATCCCAGGCAAAGCTTACATTCAAATGTAGGTTGTTTATAACCATGATAGCTTCATTCTGTGTTGATGTGATGAAGTGTCATATGCTGACTTCTATTAAAGCAACTTCAGATATAATGGGGTTGTTTATAAAATCATCTAGTTACATGTACCTATTTACCAATGCTGTGTCTGTGATTCACGGTTACATGCTACTGTTTTGTCACTGTTACGGATCTCTCCCAAAGACTCCTCTATCTTAATTGGCAACTTCAGTTTAGACCTGAGTTGAATTGAGACATCTCAAGACAAGTTTGATTCAAGTGGATCTCACATTGGCAGCTGTGTTCCAAAACATCTGTATAGATATCTGTATATATATGTTTTAATGCAAGCTCCCTGACTATTCCAAACCAGTAAACTTTAAGGTGCATCAGACTCAACTGTATTTTAAAGCATTTGTAGGAAATATATATAAGTATCAATGCAATTGGTATAAGAATTGTCATTAATTTTTGCTGTTATACACTGTATGGAAGTCTTGATGAACTAGGTTGATGAAAATCCAAAAAAACGAATGCAAAAAAATGCAACAGAAAGAGAAAAATTAGTGTGTGTATAACAGTAAAGGGAGGTTTGTGCACTGCATGATTTACCATTGTTGAAGCAGCATTGTGTGTTACAATATGTGGATTTATACAAGATATGGTCCATAATATGTGGATTTATACAAGAAATTGGTATAGTATGTGTATTTATACAAGATGTTGCCTATAGTATGTGTATTAATACAGGATGTTGCCTATAGTATGTGTATTTATGTAAAAAGTGATCTAAATAGTACATGTATTTATGAACTGTAAATTGTTTCATTTTAGCGTGTACAAATTTTCATGGTTTTTTGTATTTTTGATGTTTCACTGTAGTTTGAATTTTACTGTTTTGGACATAATTCCTATTCAAACAATGTAAAAATACTACTATTTCACTGTGTTTTTTTCTTCACAGTTTTGTGCCATCAGCAAAATAAGTGAAAATAAGAGTAAACAGCAAAATTAGAGCAATTTACAGTACATGTATTTGTGTTTTCTACCTTCTGATCCTTTTTTTTTTGCTAGAAGTATAACACAAAGACACAAAAAATAAATGTATGCACCAACAGAAGATATTGTATGATGTAAATTAAATGATCTTGGATCCCAAAAAAGTTTGAAGCATTATCCTTCTGTGAAAATGCCATACTAGCTAATTTCCATACATTTTTCTCTGTCACACTGAAATGGTGAAGATTTGCATCAGAGTATATGCTGGCCTCATGCAACTGATGTAGCAAAGCAGTGGTTGGTGATATGTTGTTTCCAGAAAGACACACACCATAGCATCTTTGGCTCAAACCAAAGGTACAGTATATATCTGATGTAAATAGCAAGAGCATAGTACAATGTACATTGCATGTTGGGTGCTTTGAAGTGCCAGGTAAGGTGCACATGAGCAGGTGAAACATGATCTGCCTTAAAACGTCATATGCTCAGTGTGACAGCATTCATGCTTGTATAGCCGTGCATGCAAAGTGCCTCACAGGTTTGCACAGGAACACATATGTTGACAGATGAGTTACTTCCAACATCTCTACATACATTTTATAGAGCTCTTTGGTTTGTTACTATGGATGCAGCTAGATGAATCATTGGATTAAGAACGTTGACATTGTGCATGCAAAAATTTGACATGACTGGCTGAATACATCAGAGCTGTAGAACACAAAGACTTGATGCAATACAAACTTCATAAACTAAGGTCTCTTAACCATTGCTCTCTTGAACCAGCAAAAACTGACTGGTGGCCAAATTACCTTGACTAATTTTGACAGTAATGAAATACAGTTTGAATGAGAATTGTAGGTGAGATCTATCAACACAACATAACCAGGTTTATAGCTTTCCTTGTCACAGGTCGACATAAAGTTTTTGGCTGGCCGGCTGTACTTATTTTTTTCCCCACAAACTTTGGGGGTAACCAGTGGGTTAATTCTTATTGAGCTTTGAATTTTTGGTTGCCCTGACCGAATTTCTAGTTGACCTGGGCAATAGGGCTTGCCTTATTCATGTTAACCCTAGTGCTGCGGGGCCCGTATTTATACGGGCCAAAATGCAGGTTTAAAAAACAATTCAGCAGTACTAGGGTTAATGTTAAGCCATACTAGTAATCAATCCATGCCAAGGAAAGTTGTTGACTCTCCAGTCTTAATTCATAGGGGGAATGGTTAAGTAAACATCAGAGTTCAACATAGTAAAGGTAGAGGATTTGTGCTGCAGCAAGTATTTACCTTTTGTGCATCAAGATTTCATCATGCAGCCAAAAGTACAAATATTCCACATTGTTTTTCTGGAACTGAGGTGTTCTGTGCTTTCTCTTAAATTGATAATGTGACATAAATATTTAGCAAGCCATTCACGTTTAAAATGTTTGCTTATCATTAAATATATGTAATTTGAGCAGACTCAAGCAGAGGTGCTCATGACCAATGCTTGTTGTCACCATGTTCTTCATTGAAAGAGTCCTTGCACCCGACCAGTTTTCAAAGTACACACACTGTTTTATTCCATCAACATGGTACAGTGGATCCAATGTCCATGTAGTTTTTGCTTTTTTTGCTTCATTTGATCTCAAAAACATAAGCAGTAAATGTCACAGAGAATTTACCGAGACATTTTTACAGCATGGATGAAAACCACTAATTTTGTCACATACATGTATCAATAGTACAATCAATGGGTTAGCAAGATTAAAATTCACTTGGTAGAGAAGGAAAACACTTTTATTATTTCTGTCATTCTTTTTGAGCATCTGGTTCAAGGTTAAAAATACACGTGGAAATATTAATACAGTATTTCCAGCTGCAAGAGAAAACATTAAAGCAAGATTCAATGAAAACTAGTGAGGCCACAATTGACATGTGATGTCATCACAATTGACATGTGATGTCATCGGCTTCACTTTAGTTACAGTTCTGTCTTCTATAGTCCCTATCGTCACAAGATATTACAAATTTATCATTGATCAAATTTAATACATGTTCAAATCCCTGGCAAAATTTTATGGTATTTAAGTGTGCAAAGACTATTTAGGTGCAATCATCTAGCCAGCTAATCAACCCAGCAGGACGTATGAGATTGTTAGTGACATGGAAGACTTTTTACTGTATCCAGTTGCTCACACCAAGCCAAAAAGGTGTTGCTCTGAAATTTATATTTTTCAGCATTAAGGAGGTTAAAAAGTGTCAAGTTCATGATGTATGATTTAGGTTCTGTTGTTCTTTTTTCATACATGAATGATTATTTCTTTTGTTCAAAAAGAAAAAAAAACGCTGAAAGATTATTTGATTAGTCCATTATTGCATTCTATGTAAAACTGTAAATTACTTTATTTTTGGTTGTTTAAATTTTGATAGTTTTGTATTTTTGACATTTCACTTTTTAGTTTTAATTTCATTACTTTGGACATCATAAATTCCTATCCAAACTATGTTAAAATACTGTTTCGCCATGTTTTTATTTTCATGGTTTTGTACCATCAACGAAATAATCGAAAATAAGAATAAAGCAAAATTAAAACAATTTACAGTATGTGGAATAAAAACTATTTATTTAAGTGTGGAATAGGGTCAGAATACCCATCACCCTATGCTAATAATCCCTAAGGAGTCTGTTAAGTCAACAGCTTTGAAAAGTACCGTGAGAATAGCTGTTGACCTATGTAATTAACTTTCCCTGGAACTGTCAAATTTGGACCATACATGTACTTAACCTTGAATGAGAGGCCTTTGCATGACGAATTGAAAGATCATTATGATACATATACATGTAATAGTTAAGTGTGGCTCTTGTTATGACTAGTATGCGAAGGATTAAACTGTAATAAGTGGATGCCTACCTTCTCATTTAATGTGACTAAATTATGTTGGGGAGTACCAACGGCTTAAATTGTTAAATGGAAGCCTACATTCTCATTTAATGGGCAAAAATTAGATTAGGGAGTGCCAAAGGGTTAAATCTTTCAAGTGACAGCCTACATTCTCATTTAATGGGCCTAAGTTAGATTAGGAAGTACCAAAGGGTTAAATCTTTCAAGTGACAGCCTACATTCTCATTTAATGGGCCTAAGTTAGAGTATGAAATACCAAAGGGTTAAATCTTTCAAGTGACAGCCTACATTCTCATTTAATGGGCCTAAATTAGATTAGGAAGTACCAAAGGGTTAAATCTTCCAAGTGACAGCCTACATTCTCATTTAATGGGCCTAAATTAGATTAGGAAGTACCAAAGGGTTAAATCTTTCATGTGACAGCCTACATTCTCATTTTATGGGCCTAAATTAGATTAGGAAGTACCAAAGGGTTAAATCTTTCAAGTGACAGCCTACATTCTCATTTAATGGGCCTAAATTAGATTGGGGATTACAGAAGCAGAGTGAGCCAGGCCCAGGTTCAACACAATTCTGGTTTTTAGGTGCAACTGATCAGAAAACTTTTTTCTTGAGGTATGTCTGTTTGAGTGAATGATTGCCCATTAATGTGCTATATGTTCGGTGGTTGACCTCACTGGCTTATAACATGTAAAGTGGAGCTGGCTTTCAGTCTTTGTGGCCATTCAGCTGAAAAAATTACCCTGAAAACATCAGAATGATATATAGCAAGATGATGAAAGCACTCTTGTGTGAGTACTAACCAACTTGTCTGGTCAGATGGCTGAGTGTTTGTGACCAAGAGGACATGACCTCTGCCCTATCTGACCATTCACATTTCAAGTAATGTGCTCAGCCTCAGTTTGAGTTCCTGGTACATAAGAAACCATTTTGTGTGAGTTTTCTGTGATATGGCTTCAGGTTGACACAAGTAATTGGCTGCATGTGGAATACAAAACAAAGAACTACGTAAGGATTTTACCCACCCTCCTTGGGTGGGCAAAAGCCATAAGCTGATACATGCACACAGTAACTGCTGACCAAATCAAGCTATGGCCATCAACTTAAAAATTGTCACAAAAGCTCTATGTGGAGAACAAAATTAATGAAGCTGCATCCTTTAAAGTGAAGCATCTTATGTAGACTATGGACAAGCTTGCTCTGGGGTGACCTTGACCCAATTTTCAAGGTCACTTGGATCAGCATTCAGAATTGTTTTCCTCATTCTGTACATAACACTATACATGTATTATACTGGATGATTAGGTCTGAAGGGTACAACTGCAACCATTATATAATGGTTCTTTATCTTGTAATGCTAGAAGCAACATTTTTATGCTTAAATATCTGTAGTGCAACCTTTCTGCAGCAATCTTATGGGAAAATCTCTCAGTTTTGGCTTGGAAGTTTGAGGAAAGTGAAACAGTGCATGTTAAGCCTGGCTTATGATGCAGTAGTGGGTGGCACCCTTTGTTGAGTACATTGGGCTCTGAGTTGGTAATGTGTGTACATATATTTCAAATCTGAAATACCTTTCTGGGCATTGAAACAGGATTTTATTTTGGTTTCTGGAAGAAATGTGCTAGTTAAATGTGTTGAAGTTTTGAGAGGAGAATTGATAATTGACTTCTGCACCTTTAAGTTTCACCTTTACCTAACCACTACATGTGCTTTTACTGATAATCACACATTATGAATATCATATCATAATATTTTGTGGCTGCGCATTGTGTTTGTGCCATGCCACTGACAATGTGTCTACTTGACAATCATAAATGAAACTAAATATGATTGTAGGTATGAATAAAGGCGAAAAATGAAAAGGCTTGCAGATTAAAAATTAAACGGCTTCACTATAGGGGTATATGGTATGTTGAATTAATTAACAAAGTGCACCCGCTTGAAGTGTAATGGGAGACGTCTGTAAATTGCACAAAAGCCATAGCATTTTAGATCATTATAGCAGCATGTGTACCAACTGGTGTTTTGTATGGAAACAATCACTCTTGTCAAAAAAATAATCTTTTCATAAAATAAAGGAGATTTTGATTCATCCTGTGTACATTATAATTGGCTTTAAATGAGAGTCTATCATCTTCATGACTCTAAAGATACCAGGACAAAACAGTTTTGTTCAAGGACAGTCTGCAACATCAAAATGTTTAAATTGATATCTACTTGGTTTACCTCTGTACATGGAATCTTGACACAGAACAAGTCTTGACACATGTTGTGTTTAATGTTCTCTATAAATGTATGCTCACTCTGGGTGTACAGCACATACTGTGACACAGTGTTGTGTTAACTGTTCTAAGTAAATGTATTATGACTTTGACTGCAGAGTATATACCATATGCAATGAAAAGTAAGAGGTCAGACTTATCAGTCCTTGTCTCAAGCTGGTTCAGAATTTTTTTTCGACTTAATCTGACTTGGGAGTCAGCTGAGCTTTGAGAATGACCAGCTGTCCATCATTGTTATCATCCATTCACACTCAATATTTTGACAAACCCAAAACCATCAGCCAGATTCACCTTAAACTTAGTGGTGGTGTACTTTGGGTGGGTCTCTACTAAGTTGTTCAAATGGTCACACTCCAATGATTTTTAGATTCTTAACTAAGCTGACTTGTCAGTCAACTGTTATAGAATTGTTCATTGTCTGTTGTCAGTGCGTCCGTCCATCCGTTTGTCTGTCTATAATTACATTTTCAACTTCCTCTCTAAACTGTTTGTCAGATTTTCTTCAAACTTGGCAGAGATCTAGCCTGGGTGAATATATATCAAGTTTGTTCAAATGGTCACACTCAAGTAATCCGAAGTTCAACTGACTTGTCATTCAGCTGAGCTTACAGGATGGTCAGTCGTCCATTGTCTTTTTGTCTGTCTAATCACAAGTCACATTACCAGCTTCTCCAAAACTCTGTCATATCCACTTCAAACTTAGAGGGATTGCACCTTGGATGAGTCGAAAAAGCTTGTTGAAATGGTCACACTCCAGGTATTTATTTTTGTTTTTAAATGAATTTTTGGTTTGATTTTTGGCCAATTCTTAACAGAAAAACAGCTTCTCCAAAAGTTCCTGACCAATTGCTTCAAAATTGCATAGGGACACTTTTGGGAAGTCTTTGACCTTTAATTGTTCACTAGGTGGTGATATTTTTATTAATAATAGTGTGTTTGTGCTATTTTCAGCTTTTCCAAAACTCTTTAATAGATTGTGCTGAACCTTGGTGGAAATGTATCTGGTGGAAGCTTCAAACAAAGTTGTTCACTAGGCACTAGTGATACTCAGAATCCCTAACTTCTTACACATTTTTCAGTTTGGATACATATTGGTGATTGCATACACCCTATTGATTTCCATGAAGTCAAGGGGGATTGAAATGATAATTCACAATTTTTACTTTTTGTCTAAAACCATCTGACACATCCACTTCAAACTTGGTGGGGATGTACCTTGGGTGAGTCTCTACTGATAGTGTTCAAGTGGTCCTGCTCCAATGATTTTTGAGTTTTCTTATGAATTTTTTTTTTGTTCATTTTTAAGGCTAGATTTTGAAAAATTGCCTCTCCAAAACTGCTTGGCCAATTGCTTTGAAAGTGCATTATGAGACTTTTGAGGACCCCTGGATCCTAATGTTTTCAACAGGTGGCACTGCAATGTTTTATACTTTTTTTTAAAATGCATTTTTGTGTGTTTGTGCTATTTTTTACTAATTTTGTAACTTGGGGAACAGTTCCTTGTGGAAGGGTCTAACAAAGTTGGTCACAAGGTGGTGATAACATCATTCCCTGATTTTTAACTTTTTCTTTCAGTTCAGGAACATGTCAGTTAAAGCATACAGTTCTGTTAATTACAATGTAGGTCAATGGGGATAGCAATGGTAATTCACATTTTTGACTTCTTCCCTCAAACTGTTGACCAGATTTATTGCAAACTTGGTGGGGCTGTACCTTGGTTGAGTCTTTGAGTCTCTACTCAGATTATCCAAACAGCATTCTCCAATGATTTTTATTTTTTATTTTTTTTTAGCCAAAATCTTATTAAAAACCTTGATCTCCATAACCACTTTATCAATTGGTTTGCAATTACACAGGGACACTGCTGGGCATGAGGGTGAAGACTTAAACATTATATGTACTTGGGTGACCTTTGACCTTATTCCTATGGTCACAGGGCCAGTAACTGATTTTACTATTCGCTTCATAACTTGAGATCTAGTTGAGTGAGGACTTTGATGCTGGTGGTCCTCTGTGTAGGCCATATTTGCACAGGCCATGAGTGACCTTGAATTTATTCCCAAGGTCATAGGGTCACTTTTATGAATTTCACTGTTCAATTGATAATTTGAAAACTATGTGAGCTAACACTTTGACTATAGAGCCGGTGCTTTGACATTAGTGTATGACAGCCTTCAGGAAAGGGAACCTTGACCTAGTTCCAAAGGTCCCAGGACCACTTTATTTTGTACACGAGAGGTCAAATGAACACAGGACTGTCACAGTCCTTTTTGTTTTGGATTTTTTGTGATTTTTATTGTTCAGTGTTTGGCAAAATCTTAACTATCCCTTCCACCAGATGGCATTGCTGTGGATCCCTGATTTTTAATGAATTGTTCAGTTTGGATACTTGTACTTGTAGGTAGGTAATGCATACATTCACATTGATTACAATATAATTCAATAGGGATTGCAATGGTAATTCACTTTTTCTTTAAAACTGCCAGCCAGATTCATTTCAAACTTGTTGGGAATAGACTGTGGGTGGGTCACTATTGAGTTTGTTCCAATGGTCTCATTCAGTTCAGCTAAGCATGGGCTGTTCGCACAGCTTTCTAGTCTCCCCTTTTTTTCTTTCTTTTTTTGTTGTGCCAAGAGTTCTCATTATGAGTGACACCAATGTGCTTTGGTTCTGTTCTTAGGTCCAGGGGAAAGGACACTCAATCTTTGTACAAGCTGCAATAACCATGTACAAACTTTTCCCCCAGCTGCAACTTTTCTGTTACATCTCTACACCATGTAATTTATCAGTGGGCCGGCACCTTGACAGCACAGACCTTGCTGCTCTCTTGCTGGTTGTGTGGCTATAACTCAGGAGGTGCAGTGCCAGGTCATAGCAAGCCTTATGATAAAAACCTCGCTTTGACCTCAAATGTTGACAGACCCCATACTTGGGCTTTTATTTACAGCTTGTGAGCATGTGCACATCACGATCAGTACTTACCATTTTACTCAGACTCTGAACTATGTTTGTGAATCAAATATTTTCTTGGCCGAGCAGGAAGGTGCTAGCATGTATGTGGAAAATTAGTTTGTTTTAAAATGTGTGTATAAAGAGCACATATCATGACGTCCTTGGGTTAGTTTGTCTAGGGGCTTGTCAACCTCGTGACATGGAGGGACAAACTGTAGATGTGCAGGGGCAATGGCCCCTAGCAGATGATTGTTTTCCTCAGGAATATTTGCAATTTGAAGTTAATCAGTAGATTTGCGTTCACTGTTTTTATAACACAAGCAGTGGTGAGGATTGCTGTGGGCCAGACATGTTGTGCAATAAAATTATTGCCTCAAAGACCAGAGACATTGGCCTGGTCCATGCACCAGATGAATTAGGCAACCTGAATGGGATCACCACAAAGGGACTGTGTGAAGATGTAGACTCTTGCTGAAGACTGCGCTCATGTCGTACTGGCAATCCCAGGGAGTTATTCTGGCCACGTGACAATGAGACCAGAGTTTACATTGTAATCCCAATGCTACCTAATTTGTTGGCTTTATTGCACACCACATGTACCAGTGCAGCTGTTCTGCACAATGACATTGGCATCAAATCAAACCAATTGCTAAATCTGTCTTTAAATGGGAATATGCAGAGATATATCATACTCCAAGCACCAAAGCATGTGGCTGTTCACATGGCCCAGCTTGCCTCATCCAGCATTACTTAACATGTATATCTGGATTTGCCAAAATTGTGAATAACTTCCTACTGTGGCTGCTATGAAATAGTACTTATTAAAAAAGTTTTGATGAGATGAACAAGGGTCTGAAGGAATGGAAGACTGCTATACCATAAGGTCAAAGGCGTGCAGTGAGACAGTAAGCTGATCTGTAATGTAATAAGCACATTGATAGTCAAATACATTAGACACTGCAATGGGAAACTATTTCTACTGTGGCATACTGGTTTCGATGAATTGATGGCCATGGTTCTGTGGAGAAACACTTCTCGTTTTTTTCCCTTAATTTCCAAAGGCAATTCATTACCATGCTAACCATCAATTGGATGCCACAAAGCAAGATTATTGAGCACTACTGTTGCATTGCTTCTGAAAACATTTATCATAATGTCATTTTGGGGACAAGTTTTAAATTTTGTAGTCCACCTACAATATCTCTGCCAATATGCAGAGGCAGTGTTGGGTTGTGCTGGTACAATAGACAGATCAAATTTGTAGATTGAAAGATGACTCATCCTGCATGCAGACCAACAAAGTATTTCTTTCGCTTTTAGCAGATGAAATACTTGGAGAACATAAATAATAGGTTGATCCTTGAACCTTCACAAAAACAGTTTGTTTTTTGCTTTTTTTTTTATAAATCTTAAGGTGGAAACTTTTCCATTGCTAAATGTTCTTATTTTTGAAAGTTTTTGCTCTGTCTGTAAATCCACCTCCTGCTCCAAGGGAAGTGTTTTTCCCTTAAAACATGTGCCCTGGTAAACTTAGTGGAAAGATCAGTCTGTTCATATGCAGACACATTTTTCTTACTTTACACCAGCAAAAATCTGACAAAACCAAAAAGAATTTTGGTAATTTCAAAGTTAAAAAGAGTAATTTGTCTTTCCACTTTTCATAGATGTGATTTGGTTAGCTCTAATTTTTACACACTTCAATACATCTTGAAACTGCTGTCTAATGCAATAAGATAAATTTCATGTCCTTGCCAGTTAAATGAAAAAAACAGTGACTCCATTATTTTCTATGAATTT
Organism: Hermodice carunculata; assembly: GCA_964020975.1. Classification (NCBI taxonomy): domain Eukaryota; kingdom Metazoa; phylum Annelida; class Polychaeta; order Eunicida; family Amphinomidae; genus Hermodice; species Hermodice carunculata. Next base: position 39,618,822 of record OZ026630.1, read on the forward strand.
CATGTGGAATTGTTTTCTTTTTGAAAAGGTCTCTATGTGTCAAATAAAACCATTCACAGATATTTTACTAATATAGTGTTGCTAAAAATGTTTTATTTTTGAGACATTTTTGTAAAATTTATTGTATGCAGATGCTACCAGATCTTACTCTGCCTACTGGTTAATAGTCAACTTGATACAAGAAAGTTGCTTGATTTAAAGCAGTTTAAGGAATTTTATAAATGAAATAACCAGCTGTTTTAAAAATTGTCATATTGTTGTAAAATTTAATTGTACCAGTACCCATACAATAACAGATCTTCATTCACCTTCTGATTAATGGTCCATTTAATCATAAAAGTAATTAGATGTGTAGCATGATAAGTAAAGTAAGTAAAATAACACCCGTTCAGAATTGCGTCAGCCTTTTTGAATTTACTACACTTTTGAAGCAGGGTATATTTCAAAACTTTCGTGATTATAGCTTTATCCACATTCTTGTTATCCCTGTTGATTACTGTGTAAGTCAATGGGGATTTTAATGCTAATTCACATTTTCAACTTCTTATCCATAACAATTGGCCAGATTCACTTCAAACTTGGTGGGGATGTACATTGGGTTGGTATTTATCCAATGTGTTCAAATGGCCTTGCTTCATTGATTTTTGGATTTTAAATGAGGGTTGTTTTTTTTTTAGCTCAGCTGACTTAATAGTCAGGCTGAGCTTTTAGGAAGCCAAGTCCTCCTTCTTCCATTGGTTCACAATTATATTTGCGACTTCTTCTCCAAAACCATTAGCCAGATTCACTTCAAACTTGGTGACAATGTACCTTGGGTGGGTGTCTACCAAGTTTATTCAAATGGTCTTGCTCCAGTTATTTAAGGATTTTTTATGATTTTTTTTTGGGGGGGGGGTGAATTTTAAAAAATCTTCTTCTAAACCGCTAACCCAGTTGCTTTAATTTCACACAGGAATACTCCTAGGGACTCCTAGTTCTTAATTTATTTACCTGGTGGCACTGAAATTTCATAATTTTTTATGTGTTTTTGCTATTTTCAACTTCTCCAGAACTGTCACTGAGATGAAGCTGAAACCAGGTGGATATGTACCTTGTGGAAGGGTAAAACAAAGTTGTTCACTAGGTGGCACTGCTGTGGATTCTGGGTTTTTAATGATTTTTTCAATTTGGGTATTTATCGGTAAATGCACCTTTGATTACTATTCAAGTCAATGGGCATTCTAATACTAGTTCTTCTCCAAAACCGTTTAAAACCAGACTGACTTCAAACTTGGTAGCAATGTACCTTGGGTGGGTCTCTACCAAGTTTGTTCAAGTGGTCATGCTCCAGTGACTTTTTATTCTTTATGAATTTTTTTGTCCTTTTGGGGGGCAAATTAAAAAAAAAATTCTCCAAAACTGCTCTCCCAAATGCTTTGATATCACACAGGAATACTCCTAGAGACTCCTAGTTCTTAATTTGTTCATCAGGTGGTGCTGTGATTTTTTATATTTTATGGTTTTATGTGCATTTTTACTATTTTTGACTTCTTCTCCAGAACCGTCTCTGAGATTAAGCTGAAACTTTGTAGATATGTTCCTTGTGAAAGGTTCAAAGAAAGTTGTTCACTAGGTATTACTGCTATGGATTCCTGATTTTTAATGATTTTTTTTTCAATTCGCATACTTATCAGTAAATGCACCTTTCCTATTGATTACTATGTAGCTCAATGGGCATAATTTCTTACGCTAATTCACATTTTGGACTTGTTCTCCAAGACTGTCATCTGGATTGACTTCAAACTTGGTAGCAATGTACCTTGGGTGGGTCTCTGCCAAGTTTGTTCTAATGGTCACGCTTCAGTGATTTTTTGAATTTCTTTTAAATTTTTTTGTTCTTTTTTAGGGCAAATCTTCAAAAATCTTTGTCTCTGAAACCACTCATCCAATTGCTTTAATATCACACAGGAACACGGAGATGGTGTCATAGTTCCTAATTTGTTCATCAGGTGATGCTGCAATTTTCAGCTCAGCTGACTTGCTAGTCAGACTTCACTTTCAGGAGGCTTAGTCGTCCGTCTTAGAAATACTTCAAAAATGTCATATGCACTCAGCTAAACCTCAACACAGGTCTATTCAGTTGCAACCTTGATTTTGTGGGATAAACTTAGGTCAGGTGAGCATTGGCTGTTCACGCACGCAGCCCTCTAGTTTTTGATTAATTTTTGCATTGCTATTGATCACCACGTAAGTCAATGAGGTCTGCAAAGGTAGTTCACATTGTGACTTCTTCAAAACCGTAAGCCAGATTCACTTGAACTTTTGGTACAGATACTCCATAGATTTTAGGATTGTTTTTCATATGTTTGTGGATGACCTTTAGGTCATATGTCAAGGTCATAATGCCTTGCAAAATAAAATGGTTTTTCCTGCCACATCTTCAAATGGGTATGATTGAAGTCCATCAAAGTTGGTCATCATGTACCCTGGTGAGAGTTCCCTTAAATTTGCTAAGAGGTGACTTTGAGGCCAAAGGTCAAGGTCAAACTTTTTGCAGAAGAATGGTGGCCCTCTTAGAGGGGTGTCCTCAGGTGAGAGGTGCCAGATCTGGGGATGCATAATGTTTATCACATAAAAAACTTGCTTCTAGTTATTTAATAAAATAATTATGGACTTTTCAGTAGATAGGCATGCTGTTGGCCTCGACCAGAAAAACCAATGTCAACCTTGGCTTCGCTTTGGTCGACATTATTTTCTTCTGGTCATTATCACAGCATGTCTGTCTTCTGAAAAGTCCATAATTGTATAGTGTGTCTGATTTAGTTACATCACAAAATTATTTATTGATATTGCTAAGTGATATACGGATATTGCCAAACAGGACTAAATGTCAACATGGATTGCCATACAATTGGAGCATTTCAAACTTTCTTTGGTTTTATGTCTATTGCCTCAAGTATGCCCATGTACCCTTAGCATATATGGATTTATTTTGTTTGATGGAAGTTAAACATTGATGTGAAAGAATTTGTCTTTTCCAATCTGGATCATCTCCTGACTTCTAGGACTTGAACATTTTTATTGTAACAGGCTTGTGCTTTATCATTGGTGTACCCAAAAGAGAAAACAAGACACTGGTTGTTTTTGGTGCCATTTTATCATCACCCAAGTGTACCATTTATACCACTGTTGTTGCAGGAAAGATGCATGAATCAGCTTGTCATTGTATTTGGATGAACGTTATTAAACTTTTTGCGAGCAAGCAAATCAAGTAAATGTAATTTCTTGTCTCCACTACGAAGGTTACCATATAAGATAAGATAAGATAACTAAAAGATAATTTTTATTCCGACTGTGAGGTACATCTTCCTCCATGTGTCAGTTTTTTTTTCTTCTTAAAAGTGGCTTTTGCATGTTTTATATGCTAAAATTAATTGGTTTTTCTCTGATATTAGCTGAGCTGATCCATTGGAAGCTCAGCTGAGCTTTTGTCAGTGTTTTTACCCCATGGCCTTCTTAGCCAGAGGGGTATTGTCTTCGTCTTTGTGTCTGTCCATGCCTTGTTAATGCCGTATCTCCAAAAATACCCCCTTTACAGAGACCAAATTTTTTCACAGGGGGCCATTAAGGTGTTTCAGGTGCCTATCAAAAAGTAGGTCACTAGGTCACATATTTAGGTCACAGTACTACATTAAAGAAAAAACAGTGTTAACACAATATCTAGAAAAATATTGAATGTAGCTTCATCAATTATTTATATACAGTTGGTCCTAAGGATGCCTCAGAATCCTATTGAAAACTAGGTCACTGGGTCACATATTTAGGTCATAGTGCTGCATTGAAAAAAATGGCAGTACCATGATATCTTGAAATCTTAATTTTCTCATTGTAGCTCCACCAATTATTTATGACAGTTGGTCCCTCTGACACCTAGTGAAACTAGGTCACTGACTCACATATTTAGGTCCCAGTGCTGCGTTGAAGAAAATTGGCCTTGCCATGATATCTCTGCTCATTGCATTTGCACCAAAGCTTTGTCCTTAGCAACAAGGATGATATCAAGAAACATTGGAAGGAAATTTACCCAAAAGAACTCATTTTGAATAAAGAAAATGAGAGTGACAATAAGGCAACTTCCCCTGATCTTGAAATAGAGATTGACAACAAAGGGTATGTGACAAAGATTTTTGACAAACAAGAACAATTCACATTTGACATAGTTTCATATCCTGATATCACTGGAAAAATTCCAGAGAACCTAGCCTATGTTGTCGTCATTGGACAGATTTTACAGATTAGCAGATCTAACCATCACATATAAGTGAATTTGTAAGGAGAATAAGAATATTGATGAAAAAACTATGCCACAAAACCTATGACACACTGTCTGCAGTCAGAAACCATCATTCAGTGTTTGCGGCTCCTATTTCATCACTTGGGTGTAGAGATGACTATAGCCAATTACCTTAAACACTCACTTCACGGTCATTGTTAGTACATATATTAAGTGTAACATACTAGAGATGTTCGTCCAGCTGTCCTGGCCGAGGGGTTTTCGGTCACTGATTGGCTTCTAGTTACTGTTCCACCACCGTCTTCCACAGTTCACACATCTGACTTCTATAAAACCATGGGGCTGATTCTCCTCCATCATGGTTGGAATATACCTTGGGAAAGTCTTTACCCAGTGTCTTCAAATGGTCATGCTCCATTGATTTTTTAATGAAATTTTTGGACAATTTGGGGGGGGGGGGAATATTTTTTTAAAATCTTCCCCGAAACTCCTTTGTTCAGTTCTTCAAAATCACACAGTAACACACCTGGAGACTCATAAGCCTCAATAGGAGATATGCGTATTAAGTTCCCACCCCAACTGCATACCTGATTGCCTAGTCTCACTTGGTGAGATGTGGCGAGATACGGGTCAGTACTTGTGGGGACCAGTGGGATATTACTAATATTTTGGAAATACAGAATACTTATTAAAGGCTTATGGAAATATTTCTTATATATGGCTCGGCAAGTACTAGAAGAATACCAGTTTGGCATTTGGGAACTTACATTTCTCAAAATTAGCTAATTGTGTGAGAAATGATGATATGGCCTGTCTGTGACAGTGATGCGACCCGCATGTCCCCCATAATCGCCAGGTGTCAAACCCGTGTTTTGTGGCAGGAAATTAATATGCGTACTGTGTATTACTCAGACAGGCTGCACTTTTTTCTAGTTTTTAAAATGAATTTTAAAGTTTTTTTATGGGTCGACTCCAAGGGGAACCCATAAAAAGTACATAAAAATTTTCAGATTGTCAGTCCATCCATCTTTCATTTTAATTGTTTGTCTGCCGACTGCAATTCAAGTCAAACTACTTAACACAAACTGCTCTGAATTGAATATGGATGCTTCATTCAGGTTCCTTGTAAAAAGACTGTTCATTCAAGCACAAGCATGCCTGTAGTTACATAGGATATCATAGTCCAAGTCAACAGCTTTCTTTGGCATGATATAGGCACATTGCACCCAATGCATGCTGAGGAAAGCTGTTGACTTGGCCCAAAATGTTACACTGAAAGAGTTAACAAGTCTCCTGCAACTGACACTAACTGTCCAGGATAAAGTCCATTCATGTCTCATTTCTGCTGATCTAGAACAGGGTTATAACCTTTGCAAGCAGAAAAACTAGTAAATTAAGGGTGGAGTCACCACTGGCAAATAGATTTCGATTGAAGACCACAAGAAATTGATGACATGATGTGAAACATGGGATCATTTTACAGATGAAGTTCTATTACAGATGTCATAAAGGAGGCATCTTAACTTTTTTTGCCACATAAAAAGGTAGAGAAAAATTTGAATATTACACATGAAAATAAAGTTTAGGGGTATGTTGGTAGAGCAAATGAGATGCATTAAAAGTTCAAATTGCCCACAAAGTAAAATAAGCTTGAGGGATGCCAGTCTGAAAATAATAATCATAAGGTTTTGTGGTTAGGTGATAAAAGTAATGTGCATATTTTGTTCTCAAATTTGAATTCCTTTCTTATCAGAAGCTAACATTAGGTTTAATAAGCACAAGCTGGGACATGATCCACCCACATGTTCTGTATATCTTTTATTGGAAATTTGTAGAGGAGCCAAGTTCAATGAATAATTACTGTCTTATTACAAAGGCAAAAAATGCAACAGACACCCATTATTGACTGAAGCATAGTGTTATGAAAAATAATGATCAGTACTCCTTGTTCACCTCATGACATTAGTATAATTACCAATATATGCTTCCTATGGAATTAAAACTGTCTTACTTTTTACCTGAAACACATTGCAATTACAATTATATCAAATTGAATTTGAGGTGCCATATTTGATTTACTGACACAGAAAAGTGTGCAACCAACTCAACAAACAGGGAATTACTGTTCTTTGTCCTTGTGCTTACACTATGTCAGATCAATTTGATGATTTTTATATCCAGTTTCCAAGGGTATTTATCAAAAAAAAAACAAACCCTGACATAAATATGAACTTTGGTGTTAATTTAAAAAAAAAATTATAATTACTGATATGCTATTTCCATCTGTGTCATTTATGATAAAAACCTCCCCCAAAAGTCTCTGTCATGTGACAAAAATGCTGAAATGTTACTAAAATTTGTTTTAACTTTTACCAAAAAAATATTTGTGTGAGATATTTATGATGTCTCAAGATAAACTTTGAGAAGCTGTTATTGATGACGCAGTTTAACTGTATGTGCACTAAATATGAAAAAAAAACCATGGCCAGCATTAAACATGTTGTAGATGATGGCCTGGAAGTAATGTTTGACCCACAGGGGAGTAAATCAACATTTCCAATCATTGTGCTTTGGCAACATTGTTCATGGAATGCACTGAGAAAAACTGTTCATTCATCACCTGTGTCATTCTTGTAGAAAAAACAAACAAACAAACAAACAAAAATAAATTGAACTATATGATGATGCTGGCCGTTTATGGTTATTTTTAATTTTTAGAAATGTTGCATATTAATACAGCAGCATAAGGTTTGTAGGGTCAAGATACCCCAGAGGTTAAATTGGACTGTTGAACTCTCCTGTATGTTAATAATGTGATACATGTACTGGGTGTGTCTTCACTGATGACTGCAATGATGTTATCAGCTCTTACTGCTTACTCCACTTCCTATATGGTGACATCAAGAAGCCTGCAAACTGCTTTGGTTTTGATGTAAGAACTTTCATTTAAATGTAGGTGACTCTTGGCTTTTACAGGTACTAACTAGGTAAAATGCCTTAATACTAGTCTTTCTTCTGCAAATAAATAAATTCAAAACCATGAATTGAAGCTGGAATGACAACTCTACCTATGATAACTTTGAAGATATTCAACAATTAAACTTTCAAGTGCCCCTAATTACCATAAATTTAACTTTGACAAGTTTTGTTTGTGGTTCATTGGATGTGCTTACGACACAAACCTTTGAATTGAAGTTGGGAAGATACCTGTTCCTATAATAGTTTTAAAGATATTCAAAGTTAAAATTTTCAAATGGTGCAATTTGCAAAATTTTCAAAATTGTCAACCATCATAAAAAAGCCAGACTTTATGTGTGGAAGTAAAATCATGATAAGTTTGGAGTTCCTACATCCATGTACATATAATGGTATTCAATTAACATGTTGGACAAATTTGCTGGGAAAGTCAGAAAGAAAAAATGAACAGGAAACCAGAATGGCTGTAGTGACAAACAGACATAAATAATCAGCAGAGAGCCCGGCTGATCCCAAATATTTTGATCCAACTGCATTACATTACATAACGTTACATGTATGCAAAGGCTTGCTGTACTAAACTTAATGATTTTTACCCCTTGGCCTTCTAGGCCGTAGGGGTACTGTCGTCATCTATTCGTTCATCACGTGGGTGAAGAGGTAAATATTCACTTCACGATCATTGTAAGCACATAAGTGTAATGTACTAAAGATGTCTATCTGTCCATCCATACCTTGTTAATGCCATATCTCCAAAAAATACTCCTTTTAAAGAAACCAAATTTTTTTCACAGGGGGCCATTGAGGTGCTTCAGGTGCCTATCGAAAAGTAGGTCACTTGGTCACATATTTAAGTCACGGTACTACATTAAAGAAAAAATCAGCATGAACACAATGTCTGGAAAAATATTGAATGTAGCTTCATCAATTATTTATTACAGTTGGTCCCAAGGATGTCTCAGAAGCCTATTGAAAACTAGGTCACTGGGTCACATATTTACATGTAGGTCAAAGTGCTGCATTGAAGAAAAATGCATGGTGGTACCATGATATCTTGAAATCTTAATTTTCTCATTGTAGCTGCACCAATTATTTATGACAATTGGTCCTAGTGATGCTTCCAACACCTAGTGAAAACTAGGTCACTGGGTCACATATTTAGGTCACAGTGCTGCATTGGAGAAAATTGGCCTTGCCATGATATCTCTTCTCACTGCATTTGCACCAAAGCTTTGTCATTAGGTCAAACAAAAGTAACCTTGACCTACCCAAGGGTATTGTCATCACCTACGTGTCGTGCCCGAGGGGTTTTCGGTCACTGATCGGCTTCTAGTTCATTTTGTTAAAGAATGAATTCCGTTTCTGCAGTGAAAAAAAATTTCAAATTCCCTTTGGCTGCAACATTATGTATAATTCATACAAGAAAAGAAAAATCTGATTCTATTTCAAGGGTAAACAAATTCCTAAAACACCAAATCTAAACTGAAAATTTATACTGTATGGAGCTACAGTTACAATGGGGTCCTTCATTTTTAGGGATATCCCATCTGATAAAAAGATCACATAGCTGTAAGGATCAGATGTATCATGTCCCTGGTGCAATCTCTTCCAGATTACTCAGCCTCTTTTGTGCATATGAGAAACCATCTGCTTTTAAATATAGATATTTTCAGGCCTTCCCTTGGGGATAGACTGAAGGGAAAGATTACTGTACATGCACAAAAATCAGTGTAAAGATACTTCTATTCAACAGAAAGGTGTTAATTAACTTGAATGGGATCACTGTGGCCTGGGGGAAGAATACCTGCCAATATGAAGCAGTCTTCAAGGTTCTCTTAGTATCTGACATAAACGCATAAAGGGCTTAATAGCTTCTCATAAGGGACATCACTGTGAGACTGGCAAACAACATTTATAACACAAAATAAACGAGGCCTCAGAAAAACTTCCATAAAATTTATTAAGGGAAAAAGTAAAGACAAAATGAAATCAAAAGAACATGAATGCAGTGTAACTTGGCTAAGACTTGTTTGGGTCATTTGACATCCTTTCTTCAGGTTACTGAGTCTGGTACTTTAGATGCAGGCTTGTAATTTGAAATGGTGTCACAGTACAGTTGACCAGATGCTGTATAATTCTCAGCATATCCTGACTGAGTTCTTCAAGCCTTCTTAGACAGAGTCCTATAACTGCAATCATTTTGATATCCCTTTAATGGGGAAAAATGTGTTAACCCTTGCATTGTAAATACCAATTGACATTACTTTTTGAGCATGCATACTGTGAATAGGGTTTCTCCATAGCTAGCTGTACGTTGAATAATTTTATGTGGGACATTTCATAGAAATACAGACAGCAGATGTTAAGAAAAGTTGAGGCCAAATGAGATTGATAGACCTATACATGTTACAAAAATGGAGAATTCTTCTCCTAACATTGATGTCTTGTGCAGGTTAGCTTGCTAGTGTGCGAGGACAGCCAACAGGGTTTTTTCCTGTTCTATATGGCTCATTAGTGAAGCAAAAGATCTGTGTTTAAAGGGAAAATGATGCTAAACCGTTACCATCTATTTAAAATTCTAGGCATGAATAAAGGAGCACTGGCTGCTCATATATTTGTGACAGTGCGTGTACATGCATGCGACAAACTGATGCACAATGCTATTGATTTATATGTACAATGGCACATCTTCTGTTGCCTGCAGAATATTTTAAAATGGAAAGTAAAGAAATTATGTAAATATCTAGCAGGTAAATGAAATTGAATGCCACATTCATTACATATGCAACTACTTTTAAAATTTGATCAGCTTGAAATACCTAATTCGTGGAACAAACAAACTTTGTCTAATTTGTGCAGTATATCATGAAAAAAGCATTACAAGTGTGTGAAAGTTTTTAAAGTGTCATGCTGTGCAAACATGTGCCGCAGGTTAGTTCATGACTTATTTATGAAGCCATGTTGTATTTATATTCAGGTTGGTGAAGGGTTGATTTGAGTCCTTATGACACATATTATTGCTGGTGCACCATGGAACATGCCTCATACTCTGTCTCAAGCCAGGTATTCACTAGCATTTTCTAACATTTTTGGCTTTATGTAAGTGCGATTAGGAGTCATTTGCTAAACTGAACCCTTGGTTTCACATTCTATATGTGTAGGTTAATCTGCAAATCATGTGACTAAATCACTTGGATGTAGCACATTTATGCCTGAAATCAGCACTCATCCTCCAGGGACATGACCGATTTGAAGCCAGAATTATATCTCTGTGGCAAATGTGATAGACAGTTTCCATGTTCTGATGGTACAAAATATCCCCATTTAAAGACCAAGGAAGGACCTTTTACCTCTCTGTGCCCCTTCCTCCCCATTATATCACAACAGAAATGGGCTGGAAGCTGTGGTCACTGTGTCTGATTTATATTCCATCAGCCTTTATAGAGGTAGCAAGTGTGATAGTGAGGAAATGAGGACGTACTTATGGTAGTCTCGATCATCATCATCAGGCAGTTACCAGTCTGTGGTGCAATGAATGCTGTCAGTGTCCCTGCTTAACCTTATAGGCTTCCTTTTTTTTGTGTGATAAAACAGACATGGACCACATGATATGAGTGAGTGTTTGTTTGTGTGTATGTGTTTGTTAAGAGTTGAGTTCAAGGTTATTTGGACTGTGCAACACTTGGCAAAGTTGGCAATTTCAGCCAATGAATGCACTTGTCATGTAGTTTCAGAGTGCTTCTCACATACACAGGAGGCTCTTAACCCTTTAAGTGCCAAATTTTGGACTGCGTCAACAGCTTTTCTTGGCACTCATTGGGCACAATGCACCCAATGTGCACCAAAAAAAGCTGTTGACCTGGGATATTTTCTCTGGAACTGTAGGCATGCTGGTACTTGAATGAAAGGTCTTTTTACGAGGAATATAAATCTGGGATCCTAATGATAATTCAGACTAGTTTGACTTTAGTAGATCAACTTTAGATGTGATTAGCACTGAAAGAGTAAAAGTATTTCACCATACCAAGTTGAATCCTAGCTGGGATTTAATTTGGTATGGTAAAATATTTCTGTGGAGCTTTAACGTTAGTGCATGCATCTTTAATTCAATGCTTGTTAACCTTTTCTTTCTGAAACTAAAACCACCATACATATGGGACTACTGGTAAAATATGCTTCAGTATTTATTTATTTGTTCCCTCTGACTGCTCCTAAAAGAAAACATTTTGAAAGAGACTTGTCAATAAAACCATTTAGAATTCAATGCCACTGACTCAATTTGGAGAAAAAAAAAGTTGAGTTATTTTAAGGATGTCTAGAATATGCTTCCTCTTTTGAGAGACTAACCAATTAAGAAAATGCTTTGATTAAGTTTGTTGTATCAGTAAATCTATAAGAAACTGTTTATTGACAAATGGTTAAGTGATTGTATTAAGGAAAATTTCATGCTGAGACAAAAAGTTGTGGGAACATGATGCTGAATTAATGCTATTCCTCAGTGACAGTTTCATATCTGTGCAAGCAAATTTAGTGGCCCAATGGTTAGGACTTGTCATGTGAAGGTCAGAGGTTTGATCCCCAGCCAGGATGGCAAGTGATGGCCTGTCATAAGTATCTTTACTTTACAGCATCTCTGTCTCCCAAGTTGTCTGTAACTGTATTTGAGGACAATAACAGTATCACAGTGTTACAATACACAATTCCCAATGTCAGTATCCTGTGACCTCCCCATCCCAAGACAGCATTGGCACACATTTGACCAACAAACAAGGTGATGAAAAATTGTGAATAGAATAGTTCAGATATAATGTAAGACCCAGCCATTTCCCTTTATATGGATTCCCAAACGTACTTCACAAGAGGAACCTGGCTTAAATGCTTTCATTGGGTTTTTCATGTGGCTTTTTGTTATAAGAGTATAATTTCCATGTTGTATGTACTGTCACACTAGAGGAAGGGAATGTCATTCACAATGGCAAAATTTTCATCTCCTGCGTGTCTTTAACCCTTGATCCCCTTGTGTCATCTATTTTGAATGATTCTGTGGCAGGTGTAGTCCATAGAAATGAATGTTCAAAGAACTTTGCTGAAATATTTGTATTACGTACATGACTATATAGTGGAAACTTTAGAATGGATGCTGCTGACACAAAAGTGGTGTAGCTTTCCCATTATTTTCTGGGCCACAATAAGTGAAAAAAAATATTCAAAGAAAGTGATTTAGACAGGCATACCTTGAAGTCAAAAGGGCTTAATATTTAACTACATTGTGTGTTGAGGGACATTGTAACTGCCCTAAAGGAAGACAAGTATGGGCTGTGACAGGAAACGATGCACATGTGATCACAGACTCCTACACATCAGCAACTCCGGGCTCATCTTTCACCCTTGTGATGCGCATCATCCATCATGGCACTGTCAGTGAGGCACTTGATTTCTCTTGACTCATTCATCCTGAGTCTCCATGTTTAAAAGCTGAGAAATGCAATCCATCCCTTGAAGTATGAGTGATAGCCCCATTTATTTTCTATTACTGATTTTGCACACTATGTATAAAAGATAACCATCACGGTAATCAAGCAAATCTTAGTTAAAATTGATTACTATCACTTCTTTCTGATTGCTTAGGATGAACCCAAAAAGCTGTTTGTTGTGAGTATTGCTCTTTACCGGCTGGGTGTATTATAAGGCACACACATCACTCAGGTTTCTACTTATAATAATGCTTGGAAGTATCGCCCCACACATAAAAACACTGATCATGTATATCCATGAAATCCATTTGTTTTTGTCTGGGAGTGCCTCTGCAGAGTGTTGGAACCAGAACTCTGTTGTAGAGTGAATGTTTTCAATTCTGCCCTGTCTCATCATAAATTGAGAGAATTACAAAAGTGCAAGGTTGGTTTGGTCAGGCATATTGCCAAGAGTTCAACAAATTTTAGTGATCGAATTACAACCTAGTATTATGAGAAACATAGATAAAGTCCATGAATGGTACTACATAAGACTGTGTCCATCCTTATTTCATCATATTTTATTACTTATTAATAGATTTTCCAGTTTCCATATGTTTTCATATGAGAAACATTTTAAACATACTTAAAGCATAATGGCCATTATAAACTTGGTATTTTGTTCACGGAAATGTTGATCAATGTTAAGGAACATGCCAGGGGAAGGACATGATGAACAAACCCATAAGTTGTCAGGCAGCCTCAGAATGACATAACTGATTTGATACAATGTAATGCTATTGTCCTAATTGTCAGTTATCTTGGATTTGTATTGCTGTGGTAAGATAGCAGCTTGGCACTATAAGACAAACATTTGCAATGGGTATTTGCAATTTAATTCTAGTTTACAGTTTTCATGTTAAGTTTCAATTATTGTTAATGCATAACTTATTGTGCTGGTGATAATGTCATTGAGCAAGAAGAAGCAAAAGATTCATAGGATGTGACAGCGCCGAAGTCTTTGAACTTTTATTTAGCTTAATGGAACTTCACAAATACATGTACATGTATCAGAACCCACATGGGTGTCACGGAGTAAAATTAGGTCACCAGGTCAAATTTGGGGTCACATTGATAAATGTGTGTATAAGTTCTTTTCATTTGTGGCCTATAACTTTTTTATTGGATCAAGTGAAGGAAGTTCGGCCACAGGTGGCAATACTGCACATGTGCATACTGCCAGCAATCCTTTTCACAGCATCCTATTTGACAACAGTAGCATCATTTTTACCCAAATTTTGAACATTCTTCACTTGTGTAAAGCGTATCCGATTGTACACACGCGCGGAATGCCAGAAATCCATTCTGTTCACAAAGCATTCGCTTTTGTGTTTAAAGGTTTCATGGTTAAAAAATGGAAGTCCTATGAACTTGGAAATTTACCTTCACCTTGAGGCCAATTTCCTTTTTAAAGGAGACTTGTTCTACTTTGGCTACATTTCACAAAGCCTCATATTGGGACTACAGTATGTGCAAAGAATTAAGCTAGGTCATCAGGTCACAGTGACACATTTATTGCCTTGGCTATAGTTTACTCATGCCTTCACAGTGTGCCATGAAATCTTGCATTGACACATTTCAGGCCTGAAATATCCGCCATTAATTTTAACTAGGTAACTTAAGTAGGTCATATATTTTGGTGCTTAATATCCATAAGCAATTCAACTCTGGGCTGGAACTTCCCAGTGCTTTGATTTTGTTCTATGAAACCTCAGGTATATAGTCTCTGGGTAAAGTGTCTGGGTCAGTGATGTCCATATACTATCAGCTCAAAGGTCAGTTCAGCTTAGCTTCCTTGTTTTGTGTTTATCTCCATAAATTTCAGTGACTGGAAGGAAGCGTTTCTGTGGAACTATATGGTTAGTACCACCAGCTGTCTTTTGAAAGAGCAAAGTATCATCCAGTTTCTTATTAGTTTTATGTGTTTTTATTTTACCAGAAATACCAGCTTGTCATCACTTCTGTGCAGTGGGTGCTCCAAATGTTTACTTGTGTTTTGCCATATGACCATTTTTGCAAGGTGGGACAAAGTAAATATTGTTTGCTTTAAGGTTTACTTGCTTTTCCCATCCCCTATCTACCCCCCCCCCCCCCAAAAAAAAGGATACATTTTGCAGAAGAATTGTAGGGAAAGTTTATCAGGATTTTTTAAAATTAAGCTGCTCGCTTCATTCCAAGGAGGAAGACTTAACTTTTGCTTACAATAAAATCTCTTTCAGTGCAGTAGTCTGTGTGTATATATGACAGATCAGGTGTTTAATTGAGAGACCATCCCTAAAAACTAATGAGAGGCCACCTGTCTGGAACATTGACCATGAAGTCAGTGCTGGGTCGCTCGAGTTGTGTTCCAGGGATGTCAGTTCCTATTGTCTTGCTTATTTTGTCCTGTTACAAATTAAATTATAAATTATGATGCTGGAAGCTTTGTCAACTCTTGACTTTACATGAGATAATGTGTCAGTGCAGTGATGTAAAGAGACTTTAACTGCATGTTCTAAGAAGGAGGAATGGAGAATATGGATATTAAACCTTGTAAACCTGTGGAGCAGTGTCTACTGTAAATAGCAAGGGAAGAATGGGATGGAATCCTGGGTCTAGATCAGTTGACTGTAGCTCCCAGGGATAGAGGGAACACTGCTGTAGGTACAGAGGAGTGACAAAACAGAAACGTAGGAAACAGAGCTAGGGGCTGCAGCTGTCAGAGTTTAATCATGTATGTGGGGTATGATAAATAGTCTTGTAATGTATGTATGTATGTATGTATACATGTATGCATGTATGTATGTATGTATGTATGTATGTATGTATGTATGTATGTATGTATGTATGTTAACAGTCAGCATGTATTTGTTGATATATTGTAAGATATACCTTTTTCTTGCACAACTTGTATCTGATTTTTTTTCGTTATACCTTTCCAACAGCACTCATACAGAGTTGTAATACCTACCAAGAACGATATTTTAATGTTTGCACTCCATAAAACTCATGAAAGAGCCTAAATACATCCGAGGGGTATACAATTAATCACTTCAATATATTGTGACAATATATCTTCTTGAGTACAGTGATCATGCAGTGTGATGACCAGTACTGTATCTAATACATGACTAGGAGGTAACTGTGCATTTTGTTTTAATTGAATGTTGGAACATTACATATCATACTCTCACAAAGCAGTAGATGTGAGGACATGGCTGTCATACTCTCAGTAAACAGTGTCAGCAGATGGATGGTATCATACTGTCAGAAAACAATATGAAGACATGGTTTTCATACTCTCAGAAGGCAAGGAATGTTAGGACATGGCTATCATATTTTCAGAAGACAATGGCAGGACATGGGTATCCAACTGTCAGTAAACAATGTCAGGATATGGCTGCATGTGATACTCTCAGTAAGCAATGGATATCAGGACATGGTTATCATACTCTCAAAAAATAGTGAATCTCATAACATGCCTATCATAATCTCAGAAAACAATGAATGTTAGGACATGGTTATCATACTCTCAGAAAACAGTGAATGTCATGACATGGCTATCATACTCTCAGAAAACAGAGAATGTCATGACATGGTTATCATACTCTCAGGAAACAGAGAATGTCATGACATGGTTATCATACTCTCAGAAAACAGAGAATGTCATGACATGGTTATCATACTCTCAGAAAACAGAGAATGTCATGACATGGTTATCATACTCTCAGAAAACAGAGAATGTAATGACATGCCTATCGTACTCTCAGAAAACAATAAATGTTAGGACATGGCTGTGGAAAGACTTGATAAATGTGAAATCAAAATTGAGCATGTTGAAGCAAGGTGAGTAGTCAAGTGACATATCTGATTCACTGCCAGCCTGTGCACATAAAGCCCATTGGGATTATTATGTTATTGGCAGTCATATTGTCTGTTCCACAATGTTGTTTGGCACGTTTGTGTTACATTGTGTGGCATAATAGTTGAAGCCAGCATTGAAAATTGCATTGTTGATGGTAGCTTGGTTTCTTCAAATTATTCCAGAGCTTGATCATTGTTGCTCGAGGGAGTATTGAAAATTCTACTGCAATCTGTTTCCCATGACACTGCAGAAACCATTACATGATGTGCCTAGCACACATGGCCTTGTCCCTGCCTGGTCTGTCATCACTCGTGCAAAGAATGCACCAATGAAAAATCCACCCTTTCCATTCTGGCTGCAAAGATAAGTGGCAACCTTTGATAACTTATGTTTCAGTGCACAGTACTAATGACAAAAAGGTCTTCAACAGCTTCATAGCCATGGACATGTACTGCACTGATAAGTTCACTCCACTATTGAAACTGTTCAAGAGAAATCAATATGGTGTTTTCAAATGGGGAGTGGGGAGGTGCTGGGTGGCTTGGGTATTATATTGTGGAAATTTAAAACAAATTGAATCATTCATTTGAATTATTTTTAAAAAGTTTCTGCAGGAAAATGAATACATGTATAATTCAATCTTCTAGATTCTATTCTAATACGCCCACAGCATATAAGTATCAAGATGACAATGCGATGTATGACAGTATACTGGCATGATGGGATAGTTGTTGGGAGAATAACAAAAACATATCTCTAGTTGTGGTCATATATCATTTCTAGGAACCATGTCATAAAACAAGTCAACAAGTATGCCACTTGAGGAGGGGTAAAAAAAAAGTATAGACCCATATCTTTTACATGGATTGCAAAGCAGGCCAAGCCTATAATAATCACTCTCCATGGCACAGATCGTGGCATATACTTCCTATCTACATGTTTGGTGGAGGAAACCGAAGGACTCTGAGAAAACCACCATGCACAGTCGGAGTGGTAGGAACTCTTTCCACATGCTTCCCAGGCTGTGAATCGAACCCTGGCCGCAGAGGTGAAAGGCGAGAGTATTGCAGCTCCGCCAACCGTGCACCCATGAGGGGTAGCAGATTTGTCCAAGCCTAATGTTGTTTTTAAAAAAAATTGATGTGCATGACATCTCTTATTTGCAAAAAGCACAATATGATGACAAAGTCAATCTGGAGAATGGCTTGCATTTACTTTGAGTTCTCCAACCTAGCTGGTGTTTCCTGCATGACACACGACTTGTTAAAGGGTAATCTGTGTTTGTATTGCTGTTAACTGTTAATTGTCAAGGGTCCTGGCAATGATGTGAAAAACCGTGGGTCCAACATAAGCCTTTAAATGATCTTTATGTGTTAAAATGAGAAATCTTTTTATGGATTAATTAACAGTGAAAGGTGTAGTAATAAATTTGATTGTATATTTTTGTTTGGGATACATGGTGACACTGATGTGGTCATTGTTGATAGAGTCTTCTAGAATATATGGTACCACTGGTGTGGCCAATGTAATTAAAAAGTGTCATGGGATAGATGGTGCCACAGATGTGGTCAATGCAGAGAGAGTCTTATGGGATGCATGGTACCACTGATGTGGTCAATGTAGATAGAGCCTTATGGGATACATGGTGCCAGTGATGTGGTCAATGTATATAGAGCCTTATGGGATACATGGTACCAGTGATGTGGTCAATGTATATAGAGCCTTATGGGATACATGGTGCCAGTGATGTGGTCAATATATATAGAGCCTTTTGGGATACATGTTACCACTGATGTGGTCAATGCAAATAAAGTCTCATGAGATACATGGTACCACTGATGTGGTCAATGAATAAAGAGCCTTACGGGATACATGGTACTGCTGATGTGGTCAATATATATAGAGAGACTTGTGGAATATATGGTGCCAGTGATGTGGTCAATGTATATAGAGCCTTATGGGATACATGGTACCACTGATGTGGTCAATGCAAATAAAGTCTCCTGGGGTACATGGTACCACTGATGTGGTCAATATATATAAAGCCTTATGGGATACATGGTACTGCTGATGTGGTCAATATATATAGAGAGAGACTTGTGGAATATATAGTGCCAGTGATGTGGTCAATGTATATAGAGACTTATGGGATAAATGGTACCAGTGATGCGGTCAATGTAGAGAGTACCTTATGGGATACATGGTACCACTGATGTGGTCTAGGTAGATAGACTTTCATTGTGAGAATCTTCTCCAGTCAGCCTTAACTCTTTTAGTGCCAAGTTTTGATTGTTAGTAAAGCTTCTTTTAGTATGCTTTGGGCATATTGCAGTGTAAGCGTGCTGAGGAAATCTGTTCACATGGACCATTGTTATTGTCTGTGCTGTCTAATGGTAACTGCAGGCATGTTGGTACTTGAATGAAAGGTTTGTATAGATCTGGGATTGTTATGTCAATTCAGAGCACATTGTCTTTTGTCCCAACTGGCTTTGAAAGACTTTTAACCATACGCCACTTGTGATGCCTTTATGCCTCATTACTAAATCTACTGAACTACCTGTTTACAAGTCATATGGACACAGATATTAACAGATTGTATTAGTCTGGCAAGTATTATTATTGGCATTCAGTTGCATATTGTGTACAAATAAGAGCACAGGCCAGCTTACAGGTCAGTACAAAGTGTGAGCTGAAGGCCACAGGTTTGATCCTTGGCAGGGTAATGTGTCTGGCCTATCATACAAATTACAAGCATCTTCACTTTACAGCAACTCATCAGTCACCTTAGCTGTCTGTAAGTGCATTTTAGGACAATAAGAGTATCACTGTGTAACAATACACATTTCCCAATGTCTGTATCCTGTAACCTCTCCCTCCCCAGACAGAGTTGGCACACACTTGACCAACAAACAAGGCGATGAAAATTGTGAACAGAATAGTTCAGATGTAATGTAAGACCTTGCCATTTCCCTTTATATGGATTCCCAAATGTACTTCACAAGAAGAACCTGGCTTAAATGCTTTCATTGTGTTTTTCATGTGGCTGTTTATTACAAGAGTATAATTTCCATGTTGTATGTGTGTCACACTGGAGGAAGTGAATGTCATTCTCAATGGTGAAGTTTTCATTTCCTGTATGATTTTAAGCCCCAGTCTCTGTGTGCCATCTCTTTTTACATAGTAATATAAGGCTGCATGTAGCCTCATTCCAACAATGCAATTTTTACATGTACATTTTTAAGGCTGCAAGAGGTAAAAAAGATTCAAAGAAAAGCAGTTAATTATAAGATAGCATTTGAAGTCAAAAGGTTAATATTTAACTGACACCACACTACCCTAAAGGAAGACGGGTACTGGCTGCGACAGGAAATGAGGCACAGATGATCATGGACTTGTACACATCCACGACCCTGTGCTCCTCTTTCACCCTTATGATGTGTATTCCATCATGGCCATGGCAGCCAGTCACTTGATTTCCTTTTACCGATTAATCTCTTGTCTTGATGGTTACAAGCTGAGAAATGAAATCAAGTTCCATGATGTAGGAATACTAATCATATTTATTTTCTATTATAGATGGTATAGTAGTTTGTATAAAGGGTAACTGTGAAAATTAAGCAATTTTTAGTGCAAAGTTAATTACTATCAGCTCTTTTTAATACTTTGATGTGAGCTGCGAAATTGCTTGCCATATGAATTCATCTCTACAGGCATTAGGGCATACTGTGAAAAGTACACGTCCCACATCACCTGAGTTTCTACTGGTGACAATGGGGTGAAAGAGAGTGCTTTTGAAATGTACTGTTGAAAACTAGGAGAAAAAACATACATAAGGACAAGAGTTCTGGCTTTTAAATATGGATACATTCATATTCTGGCAGAAAGTTTAATGAGTTCAAATTTTACTCTTTTCTTCCATTTTCTGATTGTAGTGATTGGGTCATCTAGGGTCAAAACTCAATGATATGCATGTTTCAGGTATAAAATACTGTATGCACAACAGAGTTTTCTGATTAAATTGTGACAGTGCCTTGGCAGTCATTTATCATATGTTTCTGTACATTCCTTATGAAAAGCTCTTTTGTTACTTATTGCCCATTCTTTGTTTTTATCTTGATACATATATGTGTATATGTGTGTGTGTGTATATATATATATATATATATATATATATACCCTTTCAGTGTTCATTCTTGGTCTGTAAAGAATGGGGCCCATGGGCCCCATAAGGCTGTGAAATAGGGGCCCATCCCTGCAAGGGATGGGCCAAGCTAGGGGGGTCTGGCGGCATTTTTTCTTAGCAAATAAGAGAGCTTGTTACAAACAAAGACGCACATCAGAGAATTCCGCCAATATAATGCATAATCATGGTCACCGTGGACGATGCAAAACACCTTGAGAAATTTATACAGTGCGCCCGGCAAACCCCGTCACTCAAATCAATGTGCGTCTTCCCTGAAAAAAGTGTGCTAATCCCACAAGGCCGCACCCAAGAATGAACACTGCCCTTTCCCCGTAAACTGGCCAAAATTAGTTGGTGGTCAAATGTTTTCTGCGCCAATGTTTTTGAGTAATATAAAAAGTAATGAACAACAATTTGAACCAGACATACCTACAGACTGAAGGGTCCACCATTTGCTCAAATTAGGTCATGGTGACACCAAAATCTAATCAGTTCATCTTGCCAGGTAAAATAAGCATACATATTGCCAAATTTGGGTAAAATACATGGAGGCATTCTGTAGATGTCGAGGTAACGAGAATGTGCACATCTTGACAGACATCCAGATGGCCATCAGGACAGACAGACAACCTGAAAACATAAAGGGTCCCGCCATGGGGCGGCCCTTCATTAATCCTATCAAATTTTAATTAAAAAAGAGCATAATACCTGGAGGCATTCTGGAGATATCATGGTAACGAGCCCTAACTAAAAAAAATCTAATTCAGCTAGCGTTTGGCCAAATTAGGTCATGGTTACACCAAAATCTAATCAGATGATATTGTCCTGTAAGATTATTATGCTGCAAAATGTGAACAAAATACATGGAAGCATGCTAGAGATATCCTGGTAACGAGCTCTAACAAACATGTAATTAGGTTGCCATTTGCTCACACTAAGTCATGATGACACCAAAATCTGATCAGATCATCCTGGCATACAAGATAATCATACTATAAATTTGAGCACGATACATGGAAGCGTTCTGGAGACATCGCAGTATCCAGCCCTAAAAACATATTATTAGGCTGCCATTTGTTCAAATTAGGTCAAGGTAACACCAAAACCTAATCAGCTCATCTTGGCATGCTAGATAAGCAGACTGCCAAATTTGAGCAAAATACATTGGAACATTCTTGAGATATTGTGGTAACGAGCCATAACGAGCATGTAATTAAGCTACCATTTGCTCAAATTAGGTCTTGGTGACACCAAAATCTTATCGGTGCATCTTGCCAGGTAAGGTACGCATATTGCCAAAGTTGAGCAAAATACACGGAGGCATTCTGTGAGACCCATCAAGACAATCTGACCCAAGTCAACAGCTATCCTTGGTATGGATTGAGTGCTCAGCACCCAACTCATGCTGTGGAAAGCTGTTGACTCAGTCTTAATTCAAGGTTAAAGGGTTAAAGACAATACATAATAGTCTCATGTACTCATTGCCAAATTCTGTGATGTACATGTACAAGTATGTTTGTGCTGTAATTACCCGCAAGTGTGATCTCAGTCATTGGACGCAGCAGCATGGCAGTACAAACTCTACCTATGAGTAACTGATTCTCAGCATGAAAACAACTTTATAGATTGTGCAAATGTTTAAGCTCTTAGCACCTATACCACAGACATCTTTTCCAATGCAGTGTTGGTCAGTTCACAGACTCATGTGCACAGTAAGCCTGGCTGGAGCCTGTCTGTGCAGACCTGGACATGTACTGACCTTGGTTTGACTGCAGACTGCTCTCTGTTGGTATCTTCCTGGCATCAAGTTGCTTAGACACTGCCTTATGTAGGTGAAACTCACTGCATGCTGATCCAGTCCGCCAGCTTTGAGTAATTTAATTTTGCTTTTGACACAGCAAAAACGAGACAATGCTTCATTGACTTGATCCATTTGATGAATGAACACGTTTATGGAGAACTGTGCCTGTATTATCTATGGAACAGAAAGAGACTTCCTATTTGCCAAAATGTAACACTGCAAGTTACAAAGCATTGTTTTAATTCTAACCCGTATGGGTATGACATGTATCAAAATAAGCCTGGTCAATCTAGTGAGTCTAGCTTACACATCTAGCCCATAGCACAGTGTATAGATCAAGCAGGCGACTGACTTCTTCAAAGATGAGTTGGATTATCATTTGTCACACTTTGAAAATGGAATGCCATACTTTTGTATCCCGGATACAAAAGTACGGTATTCCACTTTCACAGTGTGACAAAAGTTTTAATTATTCTGCCATATTCATTGTTTCCCCTTAAACCAATCAAAACCTGCTGGTGGTCAAATGTTCTCAGCGTCAATGTTTTTGACTAATTTTAATGGTAACGAAAAACAATTTGAATGAGAAATGTAGATGAGATGTATCAAGAACCAAGGAATGCTGCTGCCTCAGCCTCAGGGAAAGGGTAAAGGCTGTAACATAGATAACCTTTGGAATTGAGCCAAAAAAACCTTGCTGCCACATTGACTAAGTTTGATCATCTAGAGATGCACTATGCTAATTGTACAAAATTTTGTCAGCTAAGAATTTTATCTGAGATGAAGCTGGATAGCTTTTCAAAATAAAGCTATATCCACTGGGAGTCAGATTATCATTATACCAGCAATCTACCTTAGCAGGACTGGGCCGACTTGATTGAAGTGAAAGATTACCTGATTGTTACAAAAAGATTTTTTTTTCAGAAATGGCTAGTAGGAGTTGTAGATGAGACCTATCTCATTGGTGGTGAGGGACAGGTTCTCAATTTGTTCAATGCAGAATGCTGCTAGCTTTCAAGACAAAAAAAAAAAAAGCTAGAAAAGAAGATTTGCTTCAAAGCAAATCTGTCTGTGTGCCTTCAAAGGTTTTAAATATTAAATGCTACAACTTTTATCCTTTGGTACTTCACATTACATTAAGCTTATAGCTGGATGTGAATTTCAAAGTCCAAATGACCTTGACCTTTGACCTTTACATGTCATATGTGAATTGCACAGTGTTACAATACCCACAATTTAAGCCCAGCATGAACCAAATCAGATGAAAATTGACCAAGTTATGGCAAGATGAAACTTTCAAAGTGACCTTGACCTTTGCCCTTTTGAGGTTATATGTTCTGATAAAAATGTGCAGTATTGCAATACCTACAAGAGTCCAACATGATTAGAATTGGATGGAAATTGGCCAAGTTATGGCTAGATGAGTCTTTCAAAGGTCTAATTGACCTTTCCCTTTGACCTTTAGAGGTCACATGTAAGTTTCAAAAATGTGCAGTGTTACAATAGCTACAATTTGAGTCCAACATGATCAAAATTGGATAAAAATTGACCAAGTTATGGCTAGAAGAAAGCTACCATCGAAAGTGGCCTTTGACATTGAAATGACCTTTGACCTTGAGATGACCTCTACCTGAAGTGAACCTTGACCTCAAAAATGACATTTTGGTCTAAAATTGACCTTTTGACCTGGACATGACCATGACATTTTAGATGACCTTTACCTTGCTGTGATCAAATTCCTATACACTCGGAACCACATCTGCTATAGTATATAAGATATTGAAGTATTAAAACTTTAATTAGCGTTCATTTGCATAATTTTGAAAAGCATGATCTCTCATTATAAAAATGCCAGACTTCATCTATAGAATTATAATTGTTCCGAGCTTGGAGTTTCTTCGTGATATACTTTTCAAATGAAATGTCAGACAAATTTGCCTGTAAAGAAAGAAAGAAAGAAAGAAAGAAAGAAGGGAGGGAGGGAGGGAGGGAGGGAGGGAGGGAGAGAGAGAGAGAGAGAGAGAGAGAAAGAAAGAAAGAAAGAAAGAAAGAAAGAAAGAAAGAAAGAAAGAAAGAAAGAAAGAAAGAAAGAAAGAAAGAAAGAAAAACAATATGTCTGTGTTGGCACACAGACATTAAAAAAAAGGCAGCAAGTGCAGCATGGCTATTTTGGTACCAAAATACCCAGAATATTAGGAAAGTATTTGTAATGTGGGTCTTTGTAATACACCCTAGGCCCTGATCAGTGACTACAGTGTATTCATTAATATCATGGGTCCTGTTATACATGAACATGCACAATCAGGAAAAAAATTACCTACAGCATCTAAACCCTTTTTGACATCTGACCATTTTAAGTGTACAAAAGTTCTTTTGTAATCACTTCCCTATGTAGTCTTCATAATGAGAAGTACTCTCTGCTCAGAGTGTGTTGGCAAGGAGCCCATTGGCGTGAAGGAAAGTGAACTGGCAGCTTGCAACTGTCCTTGTGTATTTTGCACCAGTTATGCTTGTAAAGGACCAAATTTTGAGCCCAGAAGCTTTGATTGACATCAATATGGATATGGACACAAAGCAGTTTCTCATGCATTTTGCAAGTTAACTAGGGCTGGGAGGATTCTTTGATATATTGATGTGTCGTGACGTTGCTCAGTGATGCTTGGTATGGAAGGTCTATCATGATACATATCATAATAGAAATTTTCAGACAATGACAAAAAATTCAAAATACTTTCCTTGAAATGTTATTAAATGAAACTAATAAAAACCTTTTAATGTTTATTTCCACACGTTTGATATAATATATTAATTCAGAATAATGTGATGAAAGTGCCAACAAGTTGAATGATTATTCTGTGGGGTTTGTTGTATGGATATGATGCAGTATATATTGTGATCCCAGTAAAACAGACAGGTAAACTGTATCATGATATGTATCTTACCATGAGATCTGCATTGAGGTAGGTATCAAATCATGAAAAAAGTGGATCATCCCAGCCCTAAAGTTAATCATCATGCAAGAAGGACATGAGTAAGATGATGCACTGAGATGAATGGTAATTAAGAAAATAGTTTAAAATGTACATCTACCTCATTTTGTTTTGTGCCCTATTCTAAAATCAGGTCTCCTACCATTTCATCCCTGTATGTGTCTCATTTTGTTCTGTGTCCTTTTCTAAATCTGTTTATCCTTCCATTTAACCATATACTGTATTTGACTTATTTTGTACTTTGTCCTATTCTAAATTTGTGTATCGTACCATTTCACTCCTTTATCAGTCTCATTTTATATGTCCTATTCTAAATTTTTGTATCTTAATATTTCACCCCTGTATCTGTCTCATTTTGTTCTGTGTTCTTTTCAAAATTTGTGTATCCTGGCATCATGCTGTGGATTGTGAGGTCTTTTTGAGGTCTTGTGGATTGTGAGGTCTTTTGGTCTATCTTGTGCTTTGACTTTTCTGGGAAAGAGTAGAATATACAGGATGCTGTCCTCTCCAATTATGACAAGAATATCTTCATACTAACTCAGGTTTAAAACTGTTTAAAATATCTTTGACCAAAAAGGTGTGAAAGGAAACCTGCTGACATTGTAGTTGGGAAAGAGTTAATTGATATGTAAGGCTGGATAAAGACAGGGCAAGATGGAGACAGTAAAAACACAGCTAGATTAGAATGATTTAATACCATGGCTGGACAGAGTTAATCAACACTTAGCTGGATGGCATAAATAAATACCTAGGGATGGATAGAGTTAATAAACACAGAGCAGGATGGAATAAATAAATACCTAGGGCTTGATAGAGTTAATAAACACAGAGCAGGGTGGAATGAATGAATACCTAGGGCTTGAAAGAGTTAATAAACACACAGCTAAATTTGAATGATTTAATACCATGGCTGGACAGAGTTGATAAACACTGGGCTGGATGGAGTGAATAAATACCTAGGACTGGAGAGAGTTAATACACAAAGATCTGAATTAAATGAGTAAATACCTAGGGCTAGACTGAGTTAATGAACAAAGAACTGGGTGGAATGAATAAATATCTAGGGCTGGATAGAGTTAATAAACACAGAGCAGGATGGAATGAATAAATACGTAGGGCTGAATGTAGTTGATAAACACTGAGCTGGATGGAATGAATAAATACGTAGGGCTGGACAGAGTTAATAAACAAAGACCTGGATAGAATGGATACATACCTAGGGCCAGACAGAGTTAATAAACCAAGAGCTGGATGGAATGAATAAACACCTAGGCCTGGATAGAATTAATAAACACACAGCTAAATTGGAATGATTTAGCCACCGTGGCTGAACCGAGTTAATAAACACTGAGCTGGATGGAATGAATGATTCAATACCTAGGGCTAGACCAAGTTATTAATGAAATAGCTGGATATAATGAATTAATCCCTTGGGCTAGACAGGGTTAATAAACATAGATCTAGATGTAATGAATTAATACCAGAACTGGGCAGAGTTAATAAAAACATAGCTGGATGGAATGAATAAATACCTGGGGCTGGATACAGTTTATAACTACATATGGCTGCACAGATTCATTTACCTTGCAAGCAAGCACATGCAGTTGTTCAGCTGGCATTTGCTCCTGTATGTATATGGAGGCAGCCAGTATATACCTGCTCCTTTAGCCAGCTTAGACAACCCAAGGGATGGCCTGATTACCATGGATTATCCCGCAGGCTTGACCACAAAGAAATTGTATTAATATGTTGGGTACTGTAAATGGATACCAAACCTAAGATTGGTTGTGATGGTTTTCAGGTTGAGGCAAACATGGTGCATTGGCTGCCTGGGTAGATAAGCTATTGCTGTAGCCTGTGATCAGCTGATTGTTCCTCCTGTCCTGCATGGAGGTCAGCCAGGGGACCAGCACATTCCAAATTCTATTAACTCACTGCTTCTTTCAGTAAGACCATCATAGGGAAAAAAAGAAATTTCGTTCAGGGAAAAAATTTGTAGACATTTGCTGAGGTTGTAAGCATATATATTCTTGTCATGCATTGAAATTTATCTCTTGCCAAAGAAAAAATCTGTAGTATAATGGGAAGTATGGGTTTGGAAAAAAACATTTTTCAGCTAGCTCTCTGTGTAGAAGTATTTTTTTCTCTTGTTATTCTTGTAGCTGGTCATACCTGGCCTCTTGATTGGCAATGGTCTCAAATGACAATGAGGGTTTGAATAAATGACAATGTATTAGTTTACCTGACTGTTACAATGGAGTAAAAGGGGCAGGTCTGCGGAGGTGTACACATGTATGTCCCACCCACAGGACAGTGTTTGTAATTCATGCATCCACTACTGTGCTACAAACAAAAGAAATCCATGCCATTGTTATTTTTAAATGATCAGCTTTCTGTGACCTTTTGAAATTGGGTTGGCTCATGGGTTATAGTATGAATAAAATTTCTGAATGAACTGTCACAGCTTATAATTAGGCATTGCAAAATGTGTGTTTTTTTTCAGAATGAGTCTGAAATTCTACCCTTCCCCAACAAAGAAACAGACTTCCTCCTGCCAGATGGAGACTTTGCAGAGGTTGTGAGCAAAGAATACCCACGCATGCCCTTGCTGCTGCAATCTACGTCCTCTGAAGACAGCAGAGATAGTAAGTGAAGAGCAGTAAACTATGTTGTTGTCTTCATTAGGGAGGTATCCAGGGCCCGGGATCAGTGGGTGGTTGGGTAGGATGGTGGTGGGAAAGTGGTTACTCAGATTCATGACAGTACTGGGTATGTGCCATTCTGAGGGCCCCTCTTCTCAGCCAAATTTCCCTAACAAAGGTCCAGTATTTTGCCAAAAATTCCCTCAAATGATAATTGTTCTATTTTAAGGCCCAAAATTAGGGAAAATTTCCCTACGGTCAATTTTTTTCCTGCATCACTTTTCACACCAATTTGGGACCATTTTTTCCATTATTTGAGTTAAAAAATTCCCTAACAAAGGTATCAGTTTTGTCTCGCCAGCATAAGCTGTTGGCCAGACTAAGCAGTCACTTTCCGTCTATCCGTCTGTCCGTCCATCAACAAAAAATGGCTTGAATTATGCTGGCGAGACATTCATGCCCCCCTGGCAGGACTCTGGTTGTTAAAAAGTGTCCTAATAAAGGGTGTGTTTTTGAAAGGTCGAGCTGCATACCCCCACCAAAAATTTTGGGAATAACCCCCACCCCCACCCACCCCCACCCCAGAATCCAGGTTTAATGATTGGCTTTGGGCCTAAATAAGTTTAATAGTAAAATAATAGCAAAAAAGTTACCAGTTTTATGTCAAATTAAACTTAAGAAATATCGATATTTGGGTTGAGTTTTGAAGAAGTTTGGTCCGACTACGAATATTTTGGTTTATTTGGCAAAATCTAAAGGCAGCAAAATGGTGCTTGATAAATTGCATGTTTCATGAGAGACATTAAGGCACATGTGATTATCAGTTCTTAAATCCTTGTGCATTGATTAACACTGGCTGTCTCACTTTAAAGTCTATATACTTTTTGTTCTTTAAAATATCTGTGTCAAAGTATACACTTTTGGAATTGTCAGAGTCTAATTATACATCTCTCTGGAAATGCAGAATATTGTCCCTTGGGGTTATTGTAAAGTTTTATCAAACAGTGTATTAAAACTTTTGTGTGTAATACTTTTTAGTCATTTTGTGTGGAATTTGAACTTATTGAGCAATTTAAAAATATCTTTGTATTAACAAAAATATATGCATACTGGTAATCTGGAGATCCAATCAATGTAAAAAAATATTGTTTTAATAGGACAATCTGCAACAACACAGACGACAGACTTAAGCAGTGAAGAACCTTAGTTCTGCTGGGAGCTTGTGCTGCCCCACCTTAGCACTCATTAGTTGACTGCAGACAGTAGCCTGGGATAGCTAATGCTATCAGACTGTCCCGGACATCTGCATGATGACATCATTACACTGTTACCTTCTGTGTACATGTAAAGCCATGGCATCATTATAGTGTATACATTATTACAGTTATACCTGCTATGTACAGCCATGGCATCAATACAGTGGTACCTGCTATGTACAGCCATGGCATCGTTACAGTAGCTCCTACTGTATATAGCCATGGCATCATTACAGTAGTACCTGCTATATACAGGCATTGCATCATTACTGTGGTACCTGCTGTATATAGTCATGACATTGTTACAGTCATACCTCCTGTATACAACCATGTCATCATTATGGTTGTACCTGTTGTGTGTAGCCATGGCATGGTTATAGTGGTACCTGATGTATATAGCCATGACATGTTACAGCCATGCCTCCAGTATACAACCGTGGCATCATAAAAGTGGTGCCTGCTGTATGCAGCCTTAATATCATTACAGTGGTACCTGCTATATATAGCCATGTCATCATTACAGTGGTATCTGCTATATGATAACTCTCAACAGCTATGGCATCATAACAGTGGTACCTGCTATCTATAGCCATGGCATCATTATAGTGGTACCAGCTGTGTACAACCATGGCATTATTACAGTCACTGTCAGTGGTAGCTGCTTTGCACAGCCATGGCATCATAACAGTGGTACCTACTGTGTACAGCCATGGCATCATTATAGTGGTACCTGCTGTATAGTCATGGCATCATTATACTGTGGTACCTGCTGTATACAGCCATGGCATCATTATAGTGGTACCTGCTGTATACAGCCACTGCTGTAAAAGGTCACCTGCTCTTTGTAGCCAGTTTTTGTGGCTACAAGAATCAATTTCAGTCATTTACCTGCAGTGACTTGCCACCTGCTGTATGTGGTCACTTTTTTGTGGCAGTAAGGATTGGAACACACTGCAGGCGCCACTGTAGTAACATAGTTTATTAACACTTTGGCTGATATAGTGAGCCTTTATAACAGGCCCATGTTAATATTTAAAGCTTGGACTACCAAGCCTGTATGCTTAAATACATTTCTTAAGGTTTGCAGTGATAGTTTTTTTCCCTTGCAAGACATGTGAAAAAAGACCTGTTCTGTATGCAGTGTCAACCTGCACATTTGGTTGTCTTCATAAGAGTACCTATTGTTAAACATTACTTAGAGGATCTCATGCTAAACCAACGGAGACAGATACCTGGATACAATGACAGTAGTGTCAGGCCTATGATACATATAAAAAATTCAACAATTGACAGGAATTGAATTGTTACATTGTCACATATGCAAATTAAGCAAATGATCTGAGTGGCATGGTAGCTTTTGACAGAGCAATACATGTGTCTGATTGATAGGTTGTTCACATATGCAGATTATTCAAATGTTTACAATAAAAATAATAGTAAGGAGGAAGAGGAAGAAAGAGGAGGAGGAGGAGGAGGACGAAGACGACGACGACAAAAACAACAACGATGATGACGATGAGGACTTCTGCAATTAGAATAGCTAGGTCTAAGAGAGGGGTTGATAGTCTTACATCAATGACATGTCACAGCATTTACATGCATGGAAATGGGAATAAGCATGTTGGAATTCACTATTACATCAACAGTTAGTCATCATTTTTATCAACAAACAGTAACAGCAAAGCCTAAAACAGCCTGTAAGAAAAATGAGCCTGCATGTACATTTACTGGTTTTAATAGCATATAACACACATTTATGCTGAGATTGGCAGACATGTTTTAATAACATATAATACACATTTGTACTGGGATTGATTGACATATTTTAATAGATTATAGCACACATTTATATAGAGATTGATGGGCATGAGGTTTATAAGCCTAAGAACTTCAAATCCCCCAGAGTTGAGATTTTGCCATATATCATGATTATCTAATGAATACTTTAAGTTTTAGCTCTTATGAAGAATAATTCTCATTTGAATAATAGCTGGGTTTCTCCTGCCTCCTTTTCCCCACCAGGGATTATAACATGTACTGTGGCTCCATACTACTTTAAGTAAAGATTCATCATTATATTGGGCAGATAGTAGTGTCAAGAATGACAACTGTCTGAGCTGCTATTAGACCAGGCTGACAGCTAAAAAGGTTTGTAGGCCTGCTTCAATGGCCAGCTAAGGGAACATTAATTCCTTTGTCATTCAAAAACTGATAAAGATAGTTACTTTGATGTTGAATAATAGAATGATTTTCTGTAGTAGTGAAGTTTAAGTTTTGTATGAATGACTGTAATTTAAGGCTATGCAGACAGTTGTATATGTCAGGGAATTAACCTTCAAGTGTATAGCATGTCAATATATTTGGATTTATAGTCTAGGATTTTTATGCTGACATACTGCAGGTCACAGGGCCACTTACATATAATTTACTGTTCCCTTGTATCTCAAGAACTATTGGAGCTAGGACTTTGATATTGCATGTATAATGTTCTTCTGTAACTCCTGTAGTGCGGTAACTATTTTCTTCTAAATAATATCTCAGAACTATATGCAAGGATAATGTAACTTTATGGTGATATGTTGTAAAGGCTAAGTCATATTTGCATATTAGTGACCTTGAGCTTGTTTCCTGAGGTTGTAAAGCAACTTCAGTGAATTTGAATAAACTGCTTACCTCGTCACCTCACATCCTAGCTGCAAAAGGCGAGTGACTGGGTGGAGGCATACAGTTAAGATTCCTGTTGATTCAGTAATGTTAAGACCCCAAATGAGTATTTATGCTAGCAGTTGTAAATGGGTGAGGAAATATCAGCTAAGCACAGGACTGAAGTATCAACTGAGCACAGTCGCTGTCACAGTCCTGTCATTTGCCAGCAAAGAGCCCAATATTCCTTGAGCATTTTTACACATTAATTCCAGGTAGTACCATAGTACATGTAGATAGATAGATAGACAGATGGAGGGAGGGAGGGAGGGGAGGGGGGAGAGAGAGAGAGAGAGAGAGAGAGAGAGAGAGAGAGAGAGAGAGAGAGAGGAGGAGAGAGGGAGGGAGGGAGGGAGGGAGGGAGGGAGGGAGAGAGAGAGAGAGAGAGAGAGAGAGAGAGAGAGAGAGAGAGAGAGAGAGAGAGAGAGAGAGAGAGAGAGAGAGAGAGAGAGAGAGAGAGAGAGAGAGAGAGAGAGAGAGAGAGAGAGAGCAAATGTGATGTATTATTATGGAATTGCGTAACATGGAAGCCAAGTTTACTGTTCAGTACAGAGTAAGAAAAAATTGGCCTGGAATTGAGATAAGGCGGGGATAAGACAAAGAAATGGTCACAAAGCAGGGACAGATAAAGGCCTTCAAATTTGCAGCCAAATTAGGAAATAAACAGTTATGATCGCTACAGATTTCAACCTAGCTCTTGTATAATTTATGTTAACATAGATTAGCAATTTGGAAATTTCTTTTGCCAAATGAATGAAACATTTAGCATTTGGCTGTTTTACTAGAATAAGGGCCAATCAGATTACCTGACAGTTGGTCATTTTTGTTGATAATTAAGATTAGAACAGCCAGACCTGGGTCAAAAGGATGTACTTTCCACATGATGCTTTCAGCCACAAGCTGCACATGTACTTTTCCATTTGTCCTTTTAATCTCAATTTACATGTGACTATATTAAGGCCATATAAGTTGTACCTGTTGGAACAAAATTACATTTTTGCTGGTCAGTTTTATAAGTTGTGACCAGATGAACATATTTAAAATATGTAAAAATGGTTTGTCATTTTAAATGCCACTTTTAGTAGAGTTAAAGAAAGTCTGTCACTGTTTTTGTTTGTTGAGTATTGTTTTTCATAAATCAACTATATTTATGAAAATTCAGTCACAAACTGAAATGACATAGTGAGCCAAATGCTTCAGACTGGTGACTGGAAGTTTATAAAGTGAAGGCAAAATGAAGTGTTGCCAGTTTAAGTCACCTGTTGAACCATATGATCATTGAGTGGCCATCCTAAAATGCTTATGTTGAGTAAACACTTTACGGGTATTTTACTGATTCTGTTCCTCATTCATGGAGTCCTTGCACTCTATGCCAGGGAAGGCCTTGGTTAGTGGATTTTGTAGTGTCTTTCAATCAAAGTCAGTGGTTGCATGAATTGAAGTGCCTTTTGTGCAGAATTAGAATATGTGCTAAATTTCAGTCTTAAAGTACATCATCTATATGGGAAAATTGCATGGTTACGAGAATGAAATGTGAGATAAATATGTGAGGGTACATGTAGCAGGGTATTTTTCTGTGTGCTGATTAGTTAACCGCTGGCTGTCACTGGTAACTCATCTTGATTATTAACTATGTATGAGACCCACAAACAAATTATGTGTTTTAGTGGAGGGAAATTAAAGCATTGACTGGGCACATGGTGATGGCTTGAGCATCAGACCCAAATGCACTGCTGTGTTTCTGCAAAATTAAATAGAAGCAACTAGAGTAAAACCTCTCTAACCGAACACCTCTGTATACTGAACACCTCTCTATACTGAACACCATTTCACCATTTCTTGGTCCCAAATATATATACTTCCAATGTAAGCAAACCTCCCTATACCGAACACTTTTTTCCGGTCCCAAGGGTGTTCGGTATGAGGAGGTTTTGCTGTACCTTCCTTTCTTGACAGTGGTAACAAAGTGGCCCAGTTTGTTCCCAAACTGACAAACCTAGGTACTATCCAACTGTAACAGATATATCTCAGATGTGAGCCCTAGTGTCATGGTGAGCTGCCTGAATTAAAGTATTTCAGGTAAAATCATTGGGCCTGTTTTCTTAAAAGTCATAAGTGTCCAAAAGTTTCAGATGTGAGGTGAGACATTAAGGACTGGAGTATTCCAGAATGGATCATCTCATCAAGGAAGACTGGTTGGTTGTGTTATTGCACATTGTGTTTCTGATTGGGTCTAGTCTTGCATATTGTGTCTCTGATTAGTTTGGTGTATTGCATACGGTGTCTCTGATTGGCTTTGGTATTGCATATTGTGTCTCTGCAGTAGGGCCATGCTTAGGGTTATTATTCATCAAAATTCTCCATTATCTGCGCTTGTAAATCCCCTGCATTTGCTCACATAATTATTACATGTACACAGAATTAATGGTAGAGCTGAGACCGGTTTCATGGCTGTTTAAGCTCCTCCCTGTCCCTATATACAACAGAAAATTCTTGGCTAATGGTAGCCTTGTGCTTTGCAATATTGGGTCTGACCCCTGTGGGTAGTTAACAAATCCCTATAGCTGCATCATCTATGTGGCCAGCACATGTTTGCAGGTTTAATGTGACTGTCTTGTCTTTAGTCTCTGCTGTGAAAGGTCAGGTTTGTAGAAGATTGTGGACTGTGCAGAACACTTGTGTCGCATCCAGGTGACCAAGGAGAAATGATCTATTGAGCATCTATATTGGACATGTTTATTTTTATGTCAGTCTTGTTCACAAATTTAGTTGAGCAAATAAAATGGTGTCAAGCTTCATCAGTTTATTGCATATGGTGCTGTTGTAAGGTCAGAGGCTTGATTGGAGGGCAAAGGTCCCCATTATGAAGGTTAAGAGTTTTGATGTTGTACGGTACCACACACACCATCTCTTGAATACTGAGGCATAGCCGCTTACTCAAATTGCTTGAAAATGGTTTTAACTTATGGCAGACTACAAGGTACATGTATAGATAGCTGTCATATAGAGTGGACTTAATAAAATGATGAATATGGCTTCAGACTGGGTAAACACCTCAATTGTACTACAAATACTGGTATATCACAAAAGACTGAAGAAAAAGGAAACAAAAGAAAAAAGAAACCAATAAATAAAAGCTAAGGTCAGTCCTTTCCATGGGGAAATACCCTCAACCATTTATAGATCAGTTTGAGTCATTCCAGATAGTGGCCTTGGTTATAGTGTGTGTGGCTTTTGCTGGCAATTCATTCTTCAGCTGTCTTTGTGTGGATGGAACGTGACTTAACAGTACCAGACTACTGTACATGTTGGAAGTTGAATAAAGGCTCCTTTTATGAAGAATTTGAATGTGAAATTCACATTAAAGTTCAGCTGTGTCTGCATGGGAAAATCATGGCAACTATGATGGATGTGGAAGGCTGTTTGCAAAAATTTATTGTTGACATGCATTGGTTTTCATAATTATCTTAGTCTGCTTCAGTTTCTTGGGGTGTCTTTTAAAAGTGCAAGAATTGGCAAGCTTGAAAGACTGATGTTGATGTCACTTCAGAGACTTCCGCACTAAAGAAGCCTGGAAAATACAATAAAATGAAAAGGGAGCCACTAAAAGAAGCATTGCATGGGAAGTCAGCAGGGACTGATGGATTGTTGAAGCACATGATCTTGTCATGTGGAACTATATATGCCAGAGGGGCTGCAGCTACAAGCTACCCGCCACTGTACGGTGGTTTTCTTGATGGTTGCCACCTAGGCTGTGCCACTGCGTAACTTTAACCAAGCGGAAGATCACCAAATCTCAGCAATCTGCTGAAAAAAATGCAGTCATTTAAGATTGACGCTGCTGTCATTACTTCAGCTGGAGCAGGCTTGGATGTCAGTCTGGGGACCAGGTCCCAGGTGCCTTAACTTTCATTGTATCATATAGGCTCTTACTTATTCCTTTGTTAATTTTCTTGTACTTAACATCACCACTACACCCAGGGTAATTATGACCATCTTGCGGTGCTAATTGACTGGGTTTAATTGCCTGAGACTAGCGTGGTGCTGCATGAAGATAGCAGCCTGCTTCACCTACTTTTTCCTTTATTATTATCTCTTTTGACCCCCTACATTTCACATTAAAATAAAATGGGTAAACAATAATAGCATTCCAGGAAAAGAGCAGATTTTTTCCAGGTTTGTTCATGTTGAGACAGTAATTAAATCTCAGCTTTGCCCAAGGCAATTATGTCCAGCTTCCGCCACTAATTTAGATGAACCTCATCATGTCCAGTGAACTGAGTTGGCTTGCTCCCATGGCCACTTTTCTTGCATGTAGCACTCCAAGTGCTCCTTTCCTAGAAGTTTATCGTATTTCTGTTCCATTTGACTTCTTAGTTTCATCACAAATGTCAAAATAGAAGATGATTACTGGCAGTTTTAGCTCAGCTGACTTGTCAGTCAGCTTAGCTTATCCTGTGGGCCTCTGTGACTGTCTTTTTCCATCTTTGTCCATCAACAATTTCACATTTGCAATTTCTTGTCAAAAACATTGCCCAGATCCATCTCAAACATAGTAGGGATGTGCTTTGGGTGGGGGTCTACCAACTTCATTCAAATAGCCATGCTTCAGTGATTTTTTAATTTTTTGGTCAGTTTTTTTTTCATTTTTGCCCAGATCATATCTGCAAAACCATGTTGCCAAATTGCATTGAAATTGTATAGGGGCACTTTTCGAGACCCCCCCCCCGATCTGTAATTTGTTAATCAGGTAGCCTTGTGATTTGGGGGGGGGGGGGGAGGGGGATTTTTGTGGTTTTGCTGTTTGCTATTTCTCCCAAATCACATGCTGATTGTGAATTATTGGCAAAGGGTACATGCACATTTTGGCATTGTTATAATCAGGAAAGCAGCAAATCCAACATATTGGTTTGTATCTTGGTAACAGTGGATCTAAGGTCCACGTTGAATAAGCAGTAGGTTTATTTCAATAGTATTTTAACTTTGAGTGACCTTGCAAGGTCAAACTGACATAGAAGTGTGTTGCTTATTTCTCAGTAATGGTGACTCCTAGGCTATAGTACTAGTTATGATTGAACATCAATAGAAAAGTACCTAGGGGGTCTCTTTTTGTGTTGCTAATTTTGACCTTGAGTGACCTTGAAAGGTCAAACTGATATTTTGGCTTATATGTCTCGGTTATGGTGGATCCTAGGCCCATTTACCATAAAACACAAACAGGAAAGTACCTAAGGTGTTCCTTTTTGTGTTGCTAATTTTGACATTGAATGACCTTGAAAGGTCAAACTGACAAATTAGCTAATATCATAGCAGTGATGGATCCTAGGCGTTGCTTTTTATTTTAAAAGAATGGTGACCTCAGGACTGTGTGAGTGAAGACTTTGCTATTGCAAACAATGATGGTCCTTCAAAAGGTGACTTTTGTGTTGCTGACATTTACATTATTAAGAGCAATATTTGGGTTTTGTGACTCTAAAATATGAATGGTCACAAGGTGTTGTGTGTGTCTTTCTGTGTTTATCTGTGCATTTGTGTGTTTCTCTATGTGTGTGTGTCTGTGTGTGTATGTCTGTTTGCCTGCCAGCTGTGCAGGCTAGAATGTCAGCACCAGAGTTGGTCAGTATCACCAAAGTGGCCTCATGGTTGAGGACGACGCCAATGATTGATGGTTTCTGAGTACATGCATCTAAGTTTGTGGCTTATGCAAGTAAGCTGGGTAACTCTTTGCTGAGCATAAAGTGGCCCAACTTGACTATCTTTCAGTTTTTGAGATTTTCCCATGACTTTTTGGAGATTTTCCTGTAACTGTGACAACTTGATGAAGACAAATTCGTAAAGGAAAAAGCTGTCCTTGTGTAATGTAAATTGGGTGCAGCCAATTTATTTATATTTCAAGCCAGACGATTTTGCCAAAGTGTCAACATGTCATTTTGCTGGGGACTTTATGGGGCCATTGACTTCAGTGAAACCTCAGCCTTTGGTAGTTTCCTCACTAAATACCATTGTTATTTCAAAAATGTCATCTGCTGCCATATTTGCGGCCGTTTACAAAGTAAGGATTTATGATAATTTATAGACAGGACCCAAACACTGTATAACTGTAGGCTACATTCCTGTTTTTTTTTTTTTGTCCTTCATGCAAAGAAGCAAAAAGGAAAAAAAGAAAAGGTTGTTGCCTCATGAAGGCATTGGGAGGTAAGTGGTCTAAAAGTGTCAGCAGAATGGTCAACATATTTCTCTGGCAGTCCCATCCAATGGAAGGGAACTCACACAGTGACCCTTTCAACTACAGGATGGAAAGCAAGCCCTATTCTGTGTCAGTATTGCTACTTTCTACCTGCATTGGAATTAAGACAAAGATTAAAGGATCACACACATATTACTATTAATCTTGTTTTTGACAGCCTGGTGGTACAGTCAGTGCATGTGTTGTAAACCACTAGATGACACAGAAGGTGGTCCAGTCCATTGTATGAGTGTACAGCCAGTGGCCTCTGTCTGCTGGTCATGTGTCTGATGTGCGCTCACACACGTCCCTGTGCATGCAGACCAAAACCACTTTGAAACTCCTTTCATGTTTGCATGAGAAATGTCACAGGTGTTTAATGTGTGGCAGATTATTTTGTACTGGGATTGTTTATGTGGGTAGCAATTATTCTTTGTTCATGTGGCCTTGTGAAGTTCTAGTCCATTGTCAGTAGCTTTTATGGCAATTTATCATTCAATTGTGCTGAAACAGTGCAAAGAACTGCAGCTGACAATAGGTTGTTAAAAAAATCATGACCAGAGTATAGCTGTGTAAACATAAAAAGGAAAAGGCATTGGCTAAAAATGTGAAAAAAAACCTTTTCTTCGGGAAACAAAGGGTTTGAATCCATGGTTTTTCGCATATGAGGGTTGACATGGGAGGTGGATATTATAAAAAGTACATCCTTCTATTTTCATATCCTATGTACATGTAGAAAAGCCGCAGACTTTTATTGCATGTATTTTTGCCATTGACACATTTCATGTTGGGAAGGAGATTGTGGTAATCCTGTGGCATTACTGTGTGAAGGTCACAGTTATAGGGTTGTAAATCACTGTTAATATTAGTGTTGCACCATTGATCAAGTGTGAATAAATGTCAGTCATTTGTAGCACTCAGCCAAGCACTGTATCATGAGAATCAGCGATTGTCACTTAACCAAAATCCATTTTTTATTGTTGTTGAAAAAAAAAGACTTTAAAAAAAGTATTTTTCATTGAACATGAATATTTTCCAAAAATTATGCACAAGTTGTAATCAAAGATATTATTTGGTTAGGCCACGAAAAATTTTTTTTTTCTTATTTATCATCAGCATCTGCCCCTATATTTTGACTCGCTATTTCTATTTTATTTAGTCAAATCAAACCAGAAGTTTGGTCCACATGGTGATTTGGTAGAAACAGCTTAAAAAATCGTGTCCAAAACTGCTCACCCAATTGCTTTGATGTCACACAGGAACACTCCTAGTGACTTCTAGTTCTTATTTTGCTCACCAGATTAATGATTTTTTGTGTGTTTTTGCTATTTTCAACCTTTTCTCACTCAGATTAAGCTGAAACTGTG
Organism: Hermodice carunculata; assembly: GCA_964020975.1. Lineage (NCBI taxonomy): Eukaryota > Metazoa > Annelida > Polychaeta > Eunicida > Amphinomidae > Hermodice > Hermodice carunculata. Next base: position 39,658,596 of record OZ026630.1, read on the forward strand.
TGGATATGTTCCTTGTGAAAAGGGCAAACAAAATTGTTCATGAAGTGGAACTGCTGTGGATTTTTTATCTTTATTGATTTTTTAAAAAAATTGTGTACTTATCAGTAAATTCAACTTTCCTGTTGATTACTATGTCAAACTTGGTAGGGATGTACCTTTGTCTACCTATTTTGTCCTATCCCAAGTTCACAGAACCACAAGTGTGATGAATCTCTAAGTCAGCTGAGCATGGGCTGTTCACATAGTCCTCTTGTGGTTATGTTTAAGTGAGTAACTTTGACCTAGTTTCTAAGGTCACATGATAACTTGAGAAAATTTGCCCTCTGGATGCTAACAAGAAAAATTATCATATATAATGGTGGTCTTCAATAAAGGCTTAGTTGATGTAACAAATGGAGAGAACTTTGATCTAATTCCTGAGGTCACATGTTAAATTTTTGTCCTGTTATTTTTCAGATGATGACTCACTACTTTAAGCTTAAAGTGCATGTAATAATTGTTATCTGTCATGGCTTTGCCAGGATTACATTTGATAACTTTAACCTAATTCTGTATCTCATGGTAACTTAGTGATTTAAGTTTAGAATTACACTCTGAGTGTACATTAAATTATTGGCTTCAATGTAACTTTTTAACTTTTTACAGTAAAATGCCATGGAGCCATCAGATATTTTTTATCTCATCCTCTGTCCTGGCACTTTATTTTAGCTCTGATGCAGAATTAGTAACAACCAGAGTTTTGTTTGTTTACGGTATTTATGTGACCAGTAATGAAACATTTGCAACTGTTCATTTACTGTAAATGGCAGGTCACATAGTGGTCAGAGTGCACGGTCTATTAGACACTATAAAGACAGTCCAAAGAGTTGTATTGCCTTTACATCAAAGACAAAAACTTGCTGAAGGCAACATGTTTATTACATCTTGTTTCTTTATGAGCTCAGCATTTGTCCTCCTCTGATGCGCTACACAAAGTACATGGGCCATGTAGGACATAATTATGCTCCCCCTTTGAAGGAGGAGGGGGCATGTAGTGATTACTTTGTCCGTGTGTTTGTGTGTGGGTGTGTGTGTGTCTTGACTGACAGTTTTCATGTGATAACTCAAAAAGGTTTTTATGCTTAGGGCTGTCACATTGCACATAGTTATAGTCCTAAATAATGTCTCAGACGAGTTCAAAGATAGGTCACCTTGAAGCAATTCCCAAGGTCAAAGAGCCATTTTAGTGAATTTGGCTTTCATGCAGTAACTTGAAAAGTTTTTGACATATGCCTGTCAAATTGCAGGTGATTGCAGTCCCACATAAGGTCTCAAAGCAGTTTGAAGATGGGTGACCTTGATGCAATTTCCAAGGTCGCAGAGTCATTTTATTGAATTTTGTTTGCAAATCTTGAGTGTTGAAGCAGGTGTGGATTTTGGTGTTCATACCTCTGTGAGACAAAACATCAAATCTTAAAGCGTACATGTTTGTGACCTGAATTTTGCTGCTGTATTAGATCTCATAAATGCCAAGACAAATTTTGCACTAACTTGGCACATAGGAACAGTGTTGGGAAACATCATGCAGTGACCTATTTATTGAAGGCTATACATCATGTATATATGAAAATTAGAATCTATTAAAATTGACATACAATTACATTATGTATATGAAAATATTTACTGTGGGAATATTGGCCAAAAAGGCTCATCTTAAAACATAGAAAAGCCACTAGCACAAGAGTCTTCCATAACCAGAGTACAAATGTTTAAAATTGTACAGAAATTAGTTTGAAATTACCTTACATTTTGTCAGGATGAATTGATTGGCATAAAAAATCAAGGTCTGCTCTTGATGCAACAAATACTGGATAAAATGTGTCACTGAAAATGGATACACGTAATGTTGACAAGTATCATACAAAATGTGGATCTGTTGATCATGTTATATATAACCAACGGATGACTGTCCCAGAGCATAGGGGTGGCACCCACACAGGATACTGGCATCATGTGGCAGCAACAATCATCAAAATTGCACCCAGAACATGAGGAGCACTTTATCTTGCTGTAGCACAGTTGATGTAACTTGGGAGTGTCTATTAGCAATAAGTGGTCCTCACACAGTGCCTTAACAGGCAGCTGCATGGAACAGACCAGATCAGATTGAAGATGACGTTAACATGATGTATACAGGACACTGAATCCAAACTATCACAAGTTTCATGAGGAAGCAAATGTTTGTTATCATGTATACTGACATGAATGTATTGCAAGTAAGAGCATAAGAAGAGAACAGTGACACAAAGGTCAATATGGATGAAGCTGTATAATGGATATATAGGACAATGTCAAGTCAGTATGGAAACTCAAATCAATGATCACATTACATGACACTGTTCAGCTGGAGTTGTGGCAGAGTTTTTTTTAAAACAAGTGGTACCCAACATCCTCATTGCAATATACACTAAGAGTGGTTTGAATTTACATTAGGCTGAGTAAACATACACACAAAGTAAATCAACATACAGTGATTAACTAAACAGTCTTAAAAATGCAAAAAGATTATTGTTATAAAGATTTTTCTATCCTCTGAAAAGTCCTATTTTGTAAACAAAGTGTGACTCATAAAAATGCTATAATCTTACCTTTTCCTGACAGAACTAGTGTAATATATTAAGTCATTTTGATTTTAAAAGAGGGTCAGATTCAGTTTTTCTGAGAAGTCATGTCATCAGATTTTGCTGCTAAAATGAGCATAAAATGTACATTTTTGGTGTGTGAGCTATGATTCTGTACTTGGTTGGGACCCATGGTTGATTGAACATGGACTAAACATGAACCACATTGTGCAAATGAAGCATGAGACTCTATCATGGTGAAAATTCAAGGGTCCTTGTCTTATAAATTTAGTAAGACCCATCTGAAGAGTTATTCTTGTGGGATATATTTGTGCCACACATGCAGATAAAAGTGTGTTATAAAGAATGGTATGAAGGCAGGAGCTGTCTGTGCTGGTATGGATCTCCTTGCATCCATGAATCATTAAGCAGATTAGGACTGTCAGAGAGGGTAGGAAAAAAGAAGAAAGGTCAGGGAGGGGTCATATGAGACCAGTATAGCCTTTTTGTAGTTTGGATGAAAGGTTGTGTATGGTTCTCATGGCCTCTCAACTGCTAGGATACAGAAAATGGGAGATATACGAGGAAATTGGCATAACAGACAGGAGCCCCTTTAATTTACTATAGGGGACTGACAAATAGGTAGAAAAAAGTGAAATTTGAATGATTTTTATGACCAACAAGCAGGAAATCTCCTTCCCAGGTCATGGGAATTAAGGCGTCTGGGTCCTGTGATCATATACATGTAACTGTATGGCCTTCACTATAGCTCCAGCATGGCTTCGTTGCTACAGTATTGCCATTGCTCTATCCACAGTAGATGGATAGTCTTGATACAGCAAATGCAGACAAACACAACCAGCACCAACACCTCGGCTGTATCTTGGATCCTTTGACAATCCATGGCTATATTAATCCTTTCTACCTTAAACTACCAAAACTAGTTGCTAGCCAGCTGTCGTCCACTTCACTATTCTTGGCAAATTTTGACAGTCATGAACAATCATGTTTGAATGGTAATTGTAGATAAAACCCAATAAGATAACATGCTCCAGCACAAAAAATTTTCTTGGCAAGGGTGCCCAACTCATACCAAGGGAAGCTATTCATTCAGTCATTAATTTAGCCTTTTCCTACTGAAGTCACCCAAAAGTACCCAGACATAAATTATCATCTGCTTTATTTTTTTTACGCAAATTTCTCATTACTACAAAACATCTTTGCTGAGATTTGTATGTAAGACTATATTCATGATGGTATGTACTAGGTTGATAGCTTTCCATGGCATGGTTTAGGCACAATGCACCCAACCTGAATCAAGGAAAGAGCTCGAGAAGAGTCGTACTCTGACCAGGAATGGGGAAATTGTGACACTGCTATCCACATGGCATGTAAAGATATTTTAAGGCACAGCCCACAAGAGAGTCCATGTGCAGGCAGGCATGGGTTACTGCCACACTGATAACCGTGAATTGGGTCTTATGATCAGTGTCACATTTACATATGCAAAGCTTGTGGCTATATTTAGAACTGTTAAGTTGGTGAAATAATCAGTTGCATAAGTGAAGAATTATTTGTTTTGCCAAGTTTAGTAAATCTGCATGAGCATGGGTCTGCATGGGATCAAAGCAGCTACACATAGGTGAAGCACTGGAAATACTGATTAAACAAGTGACAACTGTAGTGTGGCTGATTACCTAAGGAGTTCATAAGGTGTGGTGTACCCTATTACTCCTTCCTTGACCTAAGAGCACTGATAAAGTGGGTTTCTACAGTACAGGCTGCTAACCTTCACATCAGAAATTCTCCGGCTCAAGTATGAATATTTTCCCAGCTGGGAAGGATCCAAGTTACTTTGTGCCATTCATTTCATAATGTAACTGATGAATTAATATGGTGGCTAACTTTCAATTAGTCAGTGATGCTGAGAAAACACATAATCTGTGTAGAAAGCTTTTTTTTTTCCTAATGACCAAATGGGCTGGGTGGAGCATTTGATTTGTTAGGGTCTAAGTGTATTGTATTACTGCAACTTCCATCACCGGCTCGTTACCAATATTTGATTTGCCTGCTTCAGTCAGGGCTGTTTCCTGTCGTGGGCTTGTGTCCGGAATGGAGGAACAGGGTTTTACGCAAGAGATGCTTCTTATTCAAACTTCCTGCATATCAGAAAATTACATGTAGCCGTGCAGGATGAAAGTTGCCATTAATGATAGTATTATGCGTAATGAAGGAAGTCAGTGTGTACATCAAGATTGATGACACCTGAGTGTGCTGAGGTTTAGGGTTGATAGAGCACTACCCACTGTCTCCAGAGTTTGACGGCAAACCACGATCCTTCATGCTAACTCATAGGCACTCTTGCTTTCTATTCGACTTGAGTAGTGACTGAGCCTTGAAGCAGTAACCAAAGGTGAAAGGCCTGGAAGTGTAATGGATTGAGCTAAATGTACCAAATAAGTGATTGAAAAGATATGCCACACACCTTAGCAACTTTGAGACATGTGAAATGTAGGAGACAGGAACCGTATCATGTATATATATATATGTATATTTCATATTGAGGTGATAGTTGTATTTTACGATGATCTGGCTGAAACTAAGTAAATGACCTCAGCTGAAGGTTTTATGAAGCAATTGTTGAGAAAAGATGTACAGAAAAGTCTGATGGTTGACCAGGGCTAGTTTTAATAGACAGGGATTGATCACTACACATGGACCTTTGTGCCCCACTAGAGTTTATCACTGGCCACAGGACTTCCTTCAACAGCCCAATTATGCTTGATTTGAGACAAACTGGACTTGATTAGGGTGAACATGGGCCTTTCATGCTGGACCTTTTGTGTTGCGAGCACTTTTAATGAAAAGATTTTGTCACAAGATCAGTTAGCAAAGCATGATGTTGATGTTGAAGGTGGGTGACATTGTAATGGCCCCCATAGAGATAGGACAAAACAAGATAAAAGTACAGGTCTCCACAGATTACCCAGTCTGAGCAGTTTGCCAATTCTCTGCTTGACTTGCAGATCACATTTGGAAGGTTGAACTTGATCTCTTGACTTTTTCAGAGGCATGCTCATTGGCAGGACCTATACTTGAGATAATTTAGCTGACTATAGGCTTTCATGGTTAATCATATTCCTCATGAGTACACAAACTGTAGAATCACGTGAGACTAATGTTGTGCAAGTCTCCAGCGTGGGCAAAAGAAAAATGGCTGATCCCTTGATTTTTCATGCAATCCAAGGCACAATCATATTCTAATGATGTTTATGAATGTGCTAATTGACTGCAGAGGGTGATTAGTATACTGGTCCACCTCTCAAAAACCACTCCCTAATGTGTCAGAAAATGGCCACACTAGACTGCTAGCCTTTATGGAGAGGGGCAAAAAGTCAAAGTAGAAAAAGTTTGAATTTACCAGGGAAGGGCCTCACAGCACTGTTGACTTGCAAGGGGCCCTGACATGTATACAGACCCACACAACCACATGTGTATGTGACATTGACAACAACAACAATGACAACAACAACAATAATGATTGTAATAAACAGGTAAAAGGAGTAAGATAAGGTGTAATAAAATGTCTCTGTGATACTGCTTAACATATGAGAGGCCTATTTGTCTCTTTGGCATTGATACTGCATGCTTAACTCATGTGATGTCTTTTATCATTCAATGAGGATCCCTGATAATGTGACCTCTGAAGGTTCTTAAACTTAAACTTCCTGTCAGTTCTTTTTTGAGCTCATTCCATTCTCTTGCACCAATAAAACAAAATGAATTTTTACATGATAAATTACAGTTAGACATGGCTATTTAATTTTGTGCAGAGTGAAACTCTTCCTTCATGAAAGAACTTTGGCCTTATAACAGGGATGGCTTTTTTAAGATGGGCCTTATTAGACATGTTGGGGGGGGGGGGGGGCACAGTATACATGCATAAATATATAAGCCCCTCTCCTATTGTAAGGCCATTTTAGATACATGTACACCAGAATTGTAGCTTTGGGGGAGGGGTGGCAGCCCCTCTTAAGGCATACAATGCAAGGAAATGGTACAGTTGCTGCATGGAGAAGTGGCTTGTATGGAAGGGGTTGCACCACAGTCTAATAGAGTTGAATTAGACAGGGTAGAGTTAAAGTTTGATAGGACTGGCTTCTGATTTGACAGGGCTTGGTTGACATTTGGCTTTGCTCACTTACTGCCATTCAAAAAGTTAATTTCCATGATCTATAATTGCATAATTTTATGATTTGTCATCATCATGGAAAAAATTAACTGTTTCGTTACTTTCAGTTGTGCATGTATAGACTTCATACAACATTGCTGGCTGGAAAACGGTAAAAGATGAAAACTTTGACTTACTCACCTTATGGGTCATTTATCGTAGGTTTGTGGTCAAACAATCATATTGATTGCCACTGTAAGGAATTGTTTTACCTGCACTATTAACAATTTAAGGTATTGTAATTTCCACAGCTATTGCTATCAGTATTGAATCTCTTGAATTAAGGCTTACAAAATGTGTTTTTACTGGCATAGTTGGGGTACATATTGGGAAAAAAGTGACACGAAGGTTTGGTACAGACCTCCTCGTATACAGGTATATTGTGTCCTTTACTGTTGATGGATGGCCTGTCAAGTCACATATTGTGCCATGTCACTGATCATGCCACTGAGTGTACTGGCCTTTAATAAGACATCAAATGTGTGGACTTTCGTGTCACTTCTAAGCTGATAGTCAGCCTCAGAGGCATGTCGGAAACAGGCGAGGAAAAATAGTTTGGAGACTGCAGCATTAAGTTAAACCAACAGTCTATTCTGTATGTGACACCTCCATAAGGGAAAAGATTCATTGCCTTCACAACTTTATTGATGGAAACACTAATAAAAACAAGAAAATGATCTACCTTGATTAATGGGATCAACATTGGGAATGGTCACTGAATTCCAGTACAATTAACAACATGTTACTTTTCACTGGGACTGTGGGGCATGTTGGGAGTTTCTTGTCCAGCAGCTTGTGAGACCTATCTGAGACACTGCCAGGGATGCCTTCATTTCCCCACATCTATTGCTGTTTATGAGCCAGTTTCACTGCAATCTAATGTGACCACCTTGTGTGATGTAATTGAGGCAGGACTGCCAATGTTAATCGGATTGCTTCAATCTGGTTGCCTGTGTCTGTAATACCTGTTAGACGTGCCTAGGCTGCCTCACCACAGTATAGCTTGTGAGGCTTTGTACCCCAGCCAATGAAACTGTCTTCGAGGATTATGATTGCCTGATCAGCAGTAGGTGAGACTAGGCAATGTACAAAATCTCCCATGTCATCTGAAGTGACTGAATGTTAATCATCATCAGAGAGATAGGACAAGAAGCATCACAAAGCTTGACAGACCATATCTGTAGCCCAGCCTCAGACCTCTGATCTGCTGCATGGTAACATTATATACTCAACATTCCACTTAGCTCCTTACATGTATTTTAGACTCTACTGGTGAATGTGGCGCTATTGTTTACATGGTAACATTACTTTAAAGAAAATATATCAAGAACACAACACGTGTAGTTTTGTAGCCGCAGGGATGATTTCATCAATTGAATAACATGTTCCTGAAGTCAATCAATGTAAATGACTCCAGTTTTAATTTATCAAGGGTGACACTAATATACCTGTAGTTGCAGTGTCAGTCTGTATACAAACTGTATTTTTCATGCACACTTGCACAAGCTGACAAACAGTGTGTACTTGTACTTCTGTTATATCCAATCAGAACAGGTGTTTCACACACCAAGTTGAAAACTAGCAAGAAATCCAACTGTTATCCAATGAAAACAGTTGTTGCCTACATGGTTTGCAAATGCACATTTGTATTCTCTTGTAGTTGAAGGAGAGATTGAATTGGTCACACTCCATCTTGAGGAACAGAACTCTTGTAAATATTGCACAAACTCTCATTTGTGTATTACATTTGGATTGTCCTCTGGGCCCCATGACAAGAGTGCATGGTGGGAGTGGATAGAAAAATGACCTTTGATGTGCAAAGCCACATGTTAGACACGTTTACTGAATATAAGTGTGCATGTGCATGATAAATGAAAAATGGGAGACAATATGGTGTCCCCAGATGTCACACTAGTATGTAGCATTGATGAAGAATGACAGACAGTCACAGGAATCATTCATAAAAGCATCATTGTAGTCTTTGATCAGTCTTGAAACTGACTGGTAAAGGCCACATGGATAGGAGAGAATATAATATTTCCATGGGACTGTCAGCATGAAGGAAATTTGTTTACATGTCAGGATGTCATTTTGATTATAGCGTAACTTGATTATGGTCACCTGCGATGGCCATGTATCAGTCAATACTGCCTGTGGCATTTTGAGATAAATGGGGATGAAATTGATGAAAAATTTACCAGATAATGTCCTCTTCAAAAAGCAAGAATCGTAATGAGTTTTCTTGATTAAATGACCAAAACATGCTGAGTCGCTGGTCAGTTGCATAACTGCAATTACAGTGCACCGAGCAAAATTCCTTTACAGCTTCCTTTGGGTATTGAACCAAGTTTCTGAGTAGCTCACATTTGTATTGATGTAGAATAATGTGTCCATGTGTGGTAGATACTGCAGGGTATCCACGATGAACTGTGTAAAGCAGCAAATGATGGCCCATCTTCTTGAAGCAATGTGACAGCTTTAGAGATTGTACTTAATTGTCCTGAAATAGTAGCGGGTAAAATCTGTTGTTTTTTGGGTTTTTTTTGAAAGTGTGTGCAGAACTGGACAGATTTTGTAAGAACATAAGACAAAGACACCCAGGAGATTGTGCAGCTATGATGTCTTTTTGAAAGATGGAAAGTCAGGGGAATGTGCAGTAATGGTCTCACTGAAAGACAGAAAGTCAAGATATTGTGCAGCTATGGTTTCTCTAAAAGACAGAAAGTCAAGAGAATGTGCAGGTTTGGTCTCATTGAAAGACAGATACTCAAGATATTGTGCAGCTATGGTTTCTCTAAAAGACAGAAAGTCAAGAAAATGTGCTGCTTTGGTCTCAGTAAAAGACAGAAACTCAAGAAATTGTGCAGCTATGGTCTCTATAACAGACACAAAGTTGAGATTGTGTATCTATGGTCTCTCTGAAAGACAGAAAGTCAAGAGTCTGTTTGACAATAATTATTGCATGTGTTTTTGGAAGGAATAAATAAAACCCAGCTTGGGCTTTGTGTGTGCTCTTTGACAACAAATCTGACCAACTGTGCTGACCATGCATGTAACAAAATTCAGTTGGCCAAAACAGCTGAATCGTGTGTCAACCATATCATTATGTCAGAGAAAAATACCCATTTCAGGAGATTATGACATGTTATTGGGATGTTGAGTGAAGTATATTTATCAAGGCTTGCACTGAAGATTTGTGGGAGATTTTTCAGGTAAAAATACAGGCAAATTTTACTGGAGAAGCTGGACATTTTCCTCAAAAGTTAGCAGATTTACTGGCAGCATAGCGTTATTATAATAACTCTGTGGTGGCAGTGTATAGGCCCACTTATTGCAATCATGGTTTGACATAGTGGAGATGGCAACAAAAAATCACAGTATCAGAACTCACTCTTTCTAAGTTTTATCCAAGTACATATGTATGAAAATAGGTAACAATTGTTGACAATTAGAAGGTTGTCCACATATAATGGTTTGTCCACTTGTGAGCAGAGAATCAGGTCACATATTTGACTGCAGGCAGTTAGTTAAGGTGTGTAATTTGCACATTGATGAACAGGAAAGGAAATAAGAGGGAAGTAAACAACCAGTGGTCACTTGAGGGTCATTGATTGGTCACATGGGGCAGAGGGTCAGTGATTGGTCATGTGGGATAGAGGGTCAGTGATTGGTCACATGGGACAGTGTAAGCACCATTGCATACAGAGCATTTGAAAGTACCAGTTTATTCTACTGTTTCTCTGTTGTACTAATGCATGAGTCTCTGGCGAAAGCTGGCACATCAAAGACACTAGTCTCCAGAATCTGTCTCACACTCCATGTAGATAGCAACTTTTGCTGGAGTTAACGATAAGAAGTGTGGAAGATAACACTTCTTAGTGACAGAATTATACCAAAACAGAGTTATTTTGTCAGTGCGATGTTGTATGTGCGGTTGATAGTCTCTAACCAAACAAGTTGATGAAATATGGCCACTGGGCATGTAGAATGAAAAGCACTTTGTTCTGCAACTGCCATCCCAACCAAAGCTTTCGATGTGTCTTATTCATTTGTCGAATATTTCTTACAGAAGAGTGAAAGAACAAATATACAAGACATGTTGTTTCTTCTACTGGATGTATATACTCCATGTACTCTCCACAGCAATGAGACAGAGCTTTGGCAAAACAAACATCTCAAGGAATCGTCTATTGACAAACCTTTCTTCTGGGGATCCATCAGTTTGGATTTGCTCTAGTCATGAGAATGTTAATGGTTTTGGTGTCATTTGTATAGCCTGCATATCCAAGTCAGCTGAATAAATGTACAGTCAATAGTACTGTTGTACATGTACCATTCTGCATAGGTTTTCTGTATAGATGTTAAGGTGCTAAGATGTTCAGCTGTGCAAAACTTTTGATAGTAACTCTTTGTTGTGCAGTCCAGAGTAAATTGTTACTTCTTGTTTCATGAGATTTTCTTTTCTTTCTTTTTTTTTTTTTTTTGAGTCCCTTTCATGTTTGCTATGTTTGTGAGACACTTAGCTTGACCCTGATCATTTAATAATTAAAGGCCTGCTTTCTACAAGATGAGCAATTAACGTGGTCCTCAAACTGGATCGGAAAAGAATGGCTTCCTTGATGGTTCTGCTTTAATCACAACATACTCAAGACTCTGAAGCAAGTGTGCATATGTACAGCAAGAGGGTGACTGTAGACAAAGTGTTAAAACCTGTATGATTACTTAACTAGCATACTGTACTCAAAGAGGGTACCTTTCTGAAACACAGACTCCAGAGACTGAGGAGTCTTTGTCTTTACCCACCATCTTAAGGGAATCATCAAAATCCTTAATGAAATGATGTTGTCAAGTACCAAAGGAATTGCTCATGTGAGTGTGTATTATAGGAATGTGTCTTTTGATTGTGTTTTTCCCTCCGTCAAATGTTGACGGAAAGAATGGAATTTTAAATGATTTGTGATTGCATCTTTCTTGAGAAATTGTGAGGCTTGTACAAGTATTGCATGAACAAAATACAATAACCATGACGACAGACCAAGAAGTAGACCAAATGAAATGAATTACTCGGCATGAAAAGTCTGCAGTGGAGTGCAGGTAAAGATCATGTTATGTCAGACTGTTTCAATATTAATTATTTTCAAGCTGACAATGCTCAGTATAGCTCCTTAATTTTCAATGGCCAAGGATTTTGTTTGTAATAACTGTAATATTTCTCACATTCTCAAAATATCTAGTACATAAGAGGGTGACCAGTTTAAAGGCAATGCTTTACACTTTAAATATATTGAGTCCTCCCCACATCCCCACCCCCAAGGGAAAAATAATAATTGAAATTGAAACCAAGACAGAGTTAAATTTGACATTCATCAGTTTACCAGAGTTGAGTTTAAAAAGACGTTTTAGCAACCACAAACATACATGCAATCCAGCAATTTATGTTTTACCACAGAATGCCTGGATCTTGAAGCAGCAACCTTTGCATGCAAAAAATGGGAAATGCACATATTACACTTGGCCACATCCTCATTTTGACAAGGAACAGTTGAGTAGGGCAGATGTGTGTGAATTTCATAATTGAATGCATATGAACTGTTATAAAGTACATGTACTGTATTGTCATTATCCCAGAACTGCAGAGTAAAATTCACCAGCATTATGGGAAAACTAGAAAATATATTTCAAGTTTTGACCACAGAATGGCTGCGTCTTAAACCAGCAACCTCCGGCTCCTATTGCTGGGCTGAAAATGGGAAATTCACATTTCAAGTTGGCCATATCCCATTTCTTAAAAAAGAATAGTGCAGTGGGATAGATATCTGTAAATGCCATGATCAACATAGTTGACTGTATATATATGGCCAGTACCCGGCACTATAACCAAGAATAGGGGACTCACATCCACTATCATTATATGATATACATGTACAGTGTAGTACTGGAACATACATTGATGTTTTGACCACAGAACAGCCAAGTCTTGAATGTGAAAATTTAAGTTAATCTGTGAAGTATGCTATGTTTGCATGCACAGTGGCCCATTTTTAAAAACAGACAAATACTAGCTGTAACAGGCTGTGGAAATGACTTCCTTCTACTAAACACAATAATTAGGTGCTAAGCAGGTGATTACTTGTGTGGATTCTCTCTTGCCCCACTGACCTCCAGCATGATATGCAAGTGTTCTACAAAGAATGAGCTGGCAATTTGCCAACTACTTCATCACGCCATTTATCACTCAGCATTTGAGGTGTTGTAAAATGTGATTATGGTTGGTGATTTAACTATTATTCACTTGCTGATGTGCTATATCTAAATATATATCAAAGGAGATATGTGGCTTTTTGTGCTAGTTTTATGGTCTCAAGAAAAACGCTTTTCTTCAGTAATGTTCCCCAAATCCATTTGGAAGAGGATTGTATGGAAGAAAAAACAATAAATGGCAATTGGCCTAATTTATCATGATTGTATGATAGAAATCTGGCTACTGTTAAGTCTTGCTAATGTACACTGAAACTTAAACTCATCTATCATGGTGCTTTTTTCAGTTTCATTGTTTTTAAAATAAGATTAAAACTGAGCTCACAATTTCAGATGTATATACTATGAAAACATCTACTGTATCTCCAAATTACAGATGAAAAATGCTGTGATAAAAGATGTATAACTGGAGGGAGTAACCCCATGCCCTATTATCATGATTATTGTCTTATCAGCTTATTGTGCTCAATCAATTAATCATTTTCTTTTTGCTGTATGCAATTAACTTTTTATTTGAAAATGATTGTTTCTGTGAGTTATGAGTGCAGTCAACACAGCTCAAATCCCATAATTCCGTTTTCAAAGATTGGACATATCCCTAATACCTCATTCTATTAAGCCCTAATAGGGGGAAAAACGAGAACAGATTTTTGTTGTGCTCCCATAGAGGGTGCTTCAGTCATTGTGTGTCCCAATTTTTTTGTTTTTTTGTCTTTTAGGAGGGTAGGTCATCCGTCGTCCATCCACAATTCACATTTTCAACTTCTTCTCAAAAACCGTCAGCCAGAGTCACTTCAAACTTTGTGGCAATGTACCTTGGGTGGGTCTCTACCAAGTTGTTCAATTGGTTACGATTCAGTGATTTTGGATTTTTTAATGATTTTTTTGGGGGGTTCTTTTGGGGGTAAATCTTAAAAACCTTCTTCTCTGAAACCGCTCACCTGATTGCTTTGATATCACAAAGGAACACTCCTGGGGACTCCTAGTTCTTGATGTTTTCACCAGGTGGCACTGCATTTGTTTCTATTTTTTTAATGCTTTTTTGTGTGTTATTGCTGTTTTTGACTTCTTCTCTAGAACCGTCACTCAGATTAAGCTGAAACGTGGGGGATATGTTCCATGTGGAAGGGTCAAACAAAGTTGTTCACTAGGTGGGAATGCTGCGGATTCCAGATTTTAAACGATTTTTTCAATTCAGGTATTTGTTGGTAAATGCACCTTTCCTATTGATCACTATGTAAGTCAATGGGTATTCTAATGCTAATTCACATTTTTGACTTCTCCAAAACTGTCAGCCAGATTAACTTCAAACTTGGTAGCAATGTACCCTGGGGGTGGGTCTCTACCAAGTTGGTTCAATTGGTCATGCTCCAGTGATTTTTGGAATTTTTATGAATTTTTTTGTTCTTTTTGGGTCAAATCTTAAAAAATCTTCTTCTCTGAAACCATATACCCAATTGCTTTGATATCACACCGGAACACTCCTATATTTTTGATTGTCATAATATGAACATTAAATATTCATCATGAAAGCATGGACAGTTTCAAATTTTATTACACAAATGATGACCTTTGTGGCAGATCTAATTTTAACATTTTGCAGGCCCTTCCCGCCTCAATATTTAAAAAAAAACAAGAACGAAAACAAAAACAAAAAACTTTGCAAAAGGAAACAATATATACTGCCCAGGTTTGGTGTTTCCAGCTTTCATTGGTCTCATTTGTAAGGAGTGACAACTGAACACAGGTCTGAGAAATCATATCTACTGAAGAACCTGTTCCATGAATCACATCTACTGAAGGGCCACTACTCAAATGTCCCAGGAATCACATCTAACGAAGGGACACTTTTCACAGGTCCCAGGAATCACATCTACTGAACCTACTTCTCACAGATCCAAGGAACCACATCTACTGAAGGGCCACTTCTCACAGCTTGGTCACATGAATCACATTTACTGAAGGGCCGCTTCTCATAGGTCCCAGGAATCACATCCACTGCAGGGCCACTTCTCACAGGTCCCAGGAATCACATCTAACGAAGGGCCACTTCTCTGAGCTTGGTCCCAAGAAACACATCTACTGAAGGGCCACTTCTCACAGGTCCCAGGACCACTTGTAATGAGGGACCACTTTTCACAGGTCTCATGTGTGGTCCCTGTATAGCATTATCTATTTTGTTATAGAGATAGAGTGAATATGATTAGATCCTTGACTTTGATTCCACAAGGCTGCTTGTGGCCATGTTGCTTCAATCCAGAATCAACTCTTACGCCTTCTCTAACTTAACATAAGACATGGAGTACAGTATGAACCTTTTGTTTCTCTGTTACTCAACAAACAGCTAACAAAGATTGTGCTTACTAATGTGAAAAAAATGCAGGGAACAGTAGAATATTGTACAATGAAAACAATAGATTACATGAGCATCTTATGTTTAATTTTAACAGCATGCCAGCAGCAGCTGTTGTTGTGGGACTCCACTTCAACTCATTGAACTAGTTCCGTCAACCAGAAATGGATATCAGATTACAGAGGAAAGAAGCATGCTCAGTGAAACCATTTTGAATTAGCATAGAGCCTTTGTCATGCATGTTCACACAATTAGAGCTCTAGATAATATCCTTCATGAAAAACTTCATTTACAGAGCACAGGAGTTTCATTTGATACTGATGGTTTAAAGTGGTACTGTGGGTTTAGGAAAAAAAATCAAGAATGAACAAATATTGAATATATGCCATATCTCACCTTTTCATGATAAATGCATGGCATCTTACTGTAAACTAAGACTCTTCTTTATGTAACAGAAGGAAATAATGCACTAATGAAGAATTTAACAGTTAACTTTCTATTTTTGAACTGCCATGTTGTACTTTGTCCCCTTTGTCCTGCTTCATTGCGGCATAATGTAGACCATAAGTAGCAATAAAGGGGCTAAATTTGTGCAATCTTGTACAGTAAATTTGCATAATTGCATGCGGTAAGCTCAAAAGTATTGATTTATACATTTAATTCTTACGGTTGGATAATTACTCTTTAATGAGGAATGGACATGTGACCTACTTCATGGCTATCATAGAAGGTTTGCTTTTTTTGTTAGAAAAAGTTTGATACTGGAGGCAAAAACAAATCTTTCTTTAGATCAAAAACAAGTCAAAACAGATGTAAAAGAAAACTGTTGAAAACCCTAATGTTCTACCTGCCTTATTATCAGTTGTATTTCTGGATGATGTTTACAGAATACCTGTTGTATGAAGAGTTAATGTTACAACAGCTGTTAATCTGATGTATGTGGCACAGTATTAGGTGAATATAAACATGAGACATAGAGCTGTTTGTTATCTTTATGTTAAATATGTAGACCCTTTCTCCTTTGATCAGTCGAAAGTACCTGGCTGTCAGATGTCATCTGTTTTAATATTGTCAGGTAAATTTTTGAAAAACAAAACTGATCAGATACATGACACTGTCAGGATGGCATGTCTAATTAGGCTGGTAGCTTGAAGGTTGTTTTGCTGGTGCTACCTGATGAATTAGAACCAAAGCTTGAACTAAGTGACTTTTAATCCATGGGGTTCATGTGATATTACATCTGGATAACACCTGAGACAGCAACCTGTAACAATGTCACTTTCAGGTGGGAAAAAAAAACTGCTGACTTTTTCTCCCATGTATTCATCTATAATGTACCCTGCATGAGGTCTGGAATAGAAATATAATGAAAGTATGTGGTTGCAGCTTTGCCATTACATTGATTAGATGCAGAGCCTTTTAGTGGAAAATGGAGACATTCTGGACCACCCTGTGTGTGACTGGAGAAAATATGAGGCTGGCATCAGCAGAGTGGTTGGCAAAAGACCCATGTATGGGAACTATGGCACCTATTTGGCTTTCAGGCTGCTGCACAGCCTCTCCGCTTCTTGTTGTCCCATGTTTTCCAGCCCAGGCCACATGTTTAGGGGTCATAGTGCCACAGTTTCTGTTTGGAGATTTGATCAATGGCATGAATGCCTAAGTATTTTTAACTTGACCATGGTGGAAGACCAGTTTATTAAGAAGAGTGTGCACACAAAACATTGTGCCTGAAATTCTTATTATTTATATTCAGCCGAAACAAAATGTCACCCAATTATTTCATTCTGTGGGGATGTTGCTGCCTAAATGTGTAGCTGCAAAAAAGGGACTCAAATGGAAGAGTTCGTTTTGCAGATATCAACTGCTTCAAGTAGTACCCTCATAAATGTGAGGGAAACATTATGGATACTTATTGACAAAATCATCATTCTTGCCTGGAAATTCAGCTGCAAACAGATTTGACCAATATGCATGTCCGCCGTATGTAAATGTTCAATATCTAAGATTTTCCTGTTGTTCGTATAAATGGTCAATAAAATGCAGAATTTGGGGTAACCTGATACAAATTAAAACTATTTGACTGAAACAGTCACACAATGCAGCAGTCCAATGGGCTAAGCTGCTTATTTAAACCTACCTCATAGTGGCAGCATGACAGTGCATAACATTTCATGTATATTATCCGCAGTTTTACTCCAGACGCAAACAATGTGTTTTTAGTATGCAGTGTTATTATTTATTTTTTATTGACAAAAGAAAGACTGAATCTGGTGAATGTAATTCAATACAATATAATATGTACATAAATTGTAATTTTGGTTTTCATTTTACAGTGTCTTATTTCAGTGTATTAACTCAGTCCACCCAAATGATGCTTTTTCCCGCCAATATCTAAATGTTGTCTGCTAATTGTATTTTACTAATTTAGGGATTATTTTTTCAAAATTTTGGATGAAACTTGCATGGAAGATCATTCCAAATTATGTGTCCATGGTCAACAGCTTTTCTTGGTGCGCTCTGGGCACACTGTGCCCATATTGTACCAAGGAAAGCTGTTGAATCGGTCTTCTGTCTGGGTGGAATGAGTTAAGGGAGTTTTTATAAAGTGTGAGTTCAGACAAAATAACGTGCATTATGCATGTTATGTGCTTGAGGCATTTGTGAAAACAAATCTGTGCAAATTTGCTGTAATTCGCACTTGTTAAAGCTAGTCAACTTTTTACTCAAACTTTTGAATTGCACTATTGTCTTGCATAATAGCCTTCCATTTTGTTATACCCATGCAGGCTTAAATGTTGGCTAATAGGGGTCTATCAGTTTTTCAATCATAGTTTCCAAAACAGAGATACAACAGGCTACTCAGACAAGATGTTTGCATTCAGTTCATGATCTATGTAATTATGCATGAGGAAGCCATGCCCCAGACTATGTACATGGCTAAATGGTAGCTTACTCTGCTTTTTGCAGCTGAATCCTGACTGTCTTCAAATCTCAAATAGAAAGATATCTATCAGTCAAGAGCTTTTCTTGTCATGTTAATAGTGCCATGTTAGAGGTGGCTCAAACCCAAAGTGGTCAGTTGGGACACAGATTATAAAACTGGTCCATTTGGTATAGAATCTAACTTGATGAATAGGGAGTTTATGGTCAGAATGTAGAAATGGCTGCACTCTGTGTCTGTTGAAATGAGCAGTAAGTCATTACAGTGGTCCCCCTCTTATAAGACCACCCCAAATGCAACCAAAAAGTGGCCTCATAAGAGGGCTGGCCTCTCTTGAGGGGGGATGGAATATACTGGAAATGCCATACTTTCTGCACAAGAATGCTGGCCTTTCAAAAGGGGTGACCAGTCTGGTGAGAGGGGCCTTATAAGTGGGAGACCACTGTATTGCAAACATGCAGCGAACTGCCAATCTCTTCAAGAAGACCATGAACTCCAAATTGGCAACATTCAATACTACAACTACTTTTTTGAGTCCTATTACTGCACATTGTGATAAGTCTTGCGCTTTATGTGGACATAAAGCATGACCCATAAAGAGGCAGCTTCCTATACACTGTGCTTGTTATGCTAAAGACTGTACCACATAGTTACCCCAAATGTAGATATATTGGGATAGGACTAAACTGCTGTATGTAATGACAAGGGGGATAAGTGTAACCTTCTACATAGCAAATATAGGAAGTGACAGGTTTGGGCTTTGTGCCAGGTACCATTGTCTTTAAAGATTGTTGCATACATGTGGTGTATAGTGGCTGGGCGATTTATTTCTGTTTAGTGTAACTAGATTATTCCATAATTCAAGTAAACTTATCCATTCACACACAACACAAAAAAACCAGATAATTCTCTTTTGGATCTGAAAAGAGAAATTTGCTTAAGTCATCTTATAGTCCGACAGAGTTGTTTATCCTTGGGTGTGCCTAGATCATATATCCTGACATGTATAATGCAGTCTGACATGTGCAAACAGGATGGGAGGCAGTTTCAAGGAAAAATTGAATATTCCCTCTGGATGGATCGCTATGAGCTCTGCACAACTATTACTATACATTAATAGGAATAAAAGATACAACATCAATTCTTGATGCTTGACACCCAAGGTGTGTAATATCAAACCCCCAGAGTACAGAATGATAAACCCACTGCCCCTGATGTCTCACGAGAAGTGACAGTAAGGTCATGGATGGAATGACTCTTACAGATTCATCAATAGATTACAGATGCATGTGTTTATCCTGCTTGCAGAAGTTATCTATGGTTAGTGTTACAGTTCCAGCTCTTTGTGTTGTTCTACATCATATCCCGGGCCCCTGGTATATAGATAATATTTCTTATGAATTCAAGGCAGGAAGAGGATCTGAAAGTAAATATTATCACAGGCCAGACTTCTTGCTGATAACAGTATGTTGTTTGCTTGGTCTCACTGGGCAACCCAAACTTTTCATTTGACTCATCAACTATCAGATGCTTCCATTCCCACTGGAACTGAAGCCAAGAATATTAATTCATGATTTTTAACAAAAAGAATCAATGCAAAGGCAAGAGAAAAAAGTGGTCAAACACTGTCTTTTCATGGAAAAGAAAAATTATTTTGAAAGGAATGGAAAGAGGAGTGATACGGGATTGAATCTAAAGACATATATGATTCAATTTCCAAGTGCCATAATATCAATTACTGTAAATTGCATTATTTTTCACGTTTAAATTTTAACTGTTTTCAAATTTTTGGCAGTGCACTGCAGTTTTCATTTCATTATTTTTGACATAATTCCTATTCAAACAGTGTTAAAATACTATTTCAGTTTGTTTTTATTTTTCACAGTTTTGTTCCATCTGTGAAATAAGCAAGAATATGAATACAGTGAAATAAAAGCAATTTATGGTATATAAGGGTGATATGCTGTTAGCTCAGCTGATTTGTCAGTTAGCTGAAATCATTGGAAAGTATTACATGTATCAATCATATTCATGGAAGCTTGAAGTTACAAAATGCAGTATGTTTAGTTGTGCTTGTGTAAGTTTACCTCACACCCTCTCAAATGGCCCCCAACTACCAGGTGTCTACAGGTATACTCAGGTGTGCAATTGCCCATTGACCATGCATGAAAGGACTTTGTGGCACAGTTGTTGAGACAAAGTTGGAAACAGGAATTTAACATTTAACAACTGAAAATCACTAAATGTCACAACGTATTGACTTAAAATGACACATGACAGTCATTGTGTGGCAACTATTGTTAAATGCAGACTGGATCAAGTTTACCAAGTTTCATTGAAGACAGTATGTGCGACTATGTTATGTCATTGGAGGTAGCCCTTTTAGTGGTAGTGATGGTTATCAGTCAGAAACAGGAACAAACTAATTGATGCACCTTTGCCTTGGCATTGCACATTCATTCCCCTTGCCAACTTGGAGTGAATAGACTGTAGACAAGTTGTTAGTTGTAACATGAAAGCTCCTTTCACAATGAATTTGAATGTGCTGTTTATTTTTCATTTTAATTTCAGCAAAATATGTGGGACGATCAATTGCTAGTATGGAACAAAATAATCACAAAATCGCTATGATGTCAAGCGTTCTGAGGCATTGGTTGCATCTTTGTCTAGTTTCATTTGCCCCGACTAATTTGGTGAGTCAATAAATGTGTGTTTGTGCCTTATTGGTTAAAAAAATAAACAAACAAACAAACAACAGGTATATAGAATTCAAGTCCCATGGAGACATCCTCGAACCTTTAAGAAATTCAGCAGTTGTCATGGCAACACAATTTGAAATTTTAGTATTGTGCAGAAAAGTAATGATGCGTGGAGGAGGCACTAAGGCAAAAAAAAAAAAAAAAAAGGTGGGTGAGGGGGTTAAAGGACTTTAAGCCAACAGAAACCAACCAACCAAAATATTTGAAGTAAAAGTGAAAATGACATGCCATTCATAGGAAATTGTGCCTCTTTTGCTTATTATTTCTCATAATGTTACAAACAGTATTTTTGTACAATCTACCAAAGCAAGAAAATTTTCCTTGAAGCTTGGACATGCGGCATGGTAGTCTCCCTCAATTGTGGTAACAAGTTCTATAGACTTATGTTTTCCACACTGCATACTGTACAAAAAAAAAACACCAATGAATACACATACAGTATTCATTCCAATTGTAGCACATCCCCCAATAGAATCACACCCCTTAGTTTTTAATCTTGTTTTTTTTTTTTGTAAAATGCATTATTTTTTAATGTTTAAAAAAATTTAATGCTTATGATGAAAGAAGAGGGGTCATTGTTCTTATTTTATGCCATATGGATTCCATAGTAAGTGTGATGGCCTGTGATATTGTAAATTAAGACATATTATTATCACAAAACTCTGTGAAAACCATGTCTGCACCAGGAAATCTTTGCATTAGCACAGCATGCTAATATTGGGATAAATATCATATTCAAAGGAAACTTGATAAAACTGCAGGGGCTCCACCTTAGTCACGATTATACTGTGTGCACCAGATAAAGGGGCCCACCTTTATAGTTATGATTATACTGTGTGCATCAAATTAAGGGGCTACACCTTAGTCATGATTACACTGTGTGCATCAGATAAAGGGGCCCACCTTAGTCATGATGATACTGTGTGCATCAGATAAAGGGGCTCCACCTTTATATTCATGATTATACTGTGTGCATCAAATAAAGTGGCTACACCTTAGTCATGATTATACTGTGTGCATCAGATAAAGGGACTCCACCTTAGTCATGATTATACTGTGTGCATCAGATAAAGGGGCCCACCTTTATAGTCATGATTATACTGTGTGCATCAGATAAAGGGGCTCTACCTTTATAGTGGCTACACCTTAGTCATGATTATACTGTGTGCATCAGATAAAGGGGCTCCACCTTTATAGTGGCTACACCTTAGTCATGATTATACTGTGTGCATCAGATAAAGGGGCTCCACCTTTATAGTGGCTACACCTTAGTCATGATTATACTGTGTGCATCAGATAAAGGGGCTCCACCTTAGTCATGATTATACTGTGTGCATCAGATAAAGGGGTCCACCTTTATAGTCATGATTATACTGTGTGCATCAGGGCTCCGCCTTTACAGTGGCTACACCTTAGTCATGATTATACTGTGTGCACCAGATAAAGGGGCCCACCTTTATAGTCATGATTATACTGTGTGCATCAGATAAAGGGGCTCCACCTTAGTCATGATTATACTGTGTGCATCAGATAAAGGGGCCCACCTTTATAGTCATGATTATACTATGTGCATCAGATAAAGGGGACCACCTTTATAGTCATGATTATACTGTGTGCATCAGATAAAGGGGCTCCACCTTAGTCATGATTATACTGTGTGCATCAGATAAAGGGGCCCACCTTTATAGTCATGATTATACTATGTGCATCAGATAAAGGGGACCACCTTTATAGTCATGATTATACTGTGTGCATCAGATAAAGGGGCCCATCTTTATAGTCATGATTATACTGTGTGCATCAGATAAAGGGGACCACCTTTATAGTCATGATTATACTGTGTGCATCAGATAAAGGGGCTCCACCTCAGTCATGATTATACTGTGTGCATCGGATAAAGTAGATTTATTTATCTACTTCAGAACACAGTTGTTGATAGAGATACTTATAATTCTTGTTAAGTGTCTTTTCAGTGATTTTGTACACATAAGTACTGAGCTTGTCTAACCAGAACTTTCCATTATACCAAAATCAAAATAGTGTAGAATTATGCAAGTACACCAAAAGCATATACTCATGGGTAACAGAACAGTAAAACAATTCAGTTTACCTGTTAAGAGCCAATAAATGTAAGACATTGCAAAGGAAAGTTGTTGTCTTGATTCTGCACGATCCACACTGTTTATACATGTAAGTGGATAAATCAATGTCAATCAACATGTGTAATTCAACTCTACTAAAATGATTCACACTTAAAAGATAATGATTTTTCAATGTTTCACTGAATAGCTGAACAAATTGAAGATACAAAAACATGGATATGTGGGTAATTTCAGCAGTACATTACAATATTATTGCAATAACTGTCCATTTAACAGCTTTAAGAGCTGCTTTAATACCCTCATAACACAGCTCTTCTACAGATAAATCACACCTGTTTATTATAATTTGATAAATATAGTTAATTAAGTCTCAATTTCAATTATCTAAGTACCCCAGAGATTATTAAAGTAATCTTTGTACCCCAGACACGTATAAATTCAGGATGATTGATACAGCAGTGTGTTAGTGTTACCCAGTTTATGACATTCCCAGGAACTCCCTGTATCTCCACAGAACTCCGTGGAAATTGCATTGAGCCCCAAGGATCTCCATATCAAAAATGCAGCAAGGGAAGAATTTCTGTATCTTTCCATGAAAAAGCTTTTTGTCAGTTGTAGGAATGTGTGAAGAAATACGTAGTGAAAGACTAGAAGCCCCCTGTGGAGTTCTTTTCCCCATAAATAAAGTAAAGAGGAATTTCCATTTACTTCTGTGGAGATTTTTTTCTGTGGAAACACCTGTGAAGAAGCCTGGAAATGCAATCACAGAGATTCATGGAGATGTATTTTGGTGATTTGTGAAGAAATCGCTGCAGATTTATGGGGGGAATTCATCAGTGGAAATCTTGGGGGAATTACTGGTACATGTACATAACACTTCCATGTGTATCCATGCATGGAAGAGAATGACTCGCAGGCATGTATAGAACTCTCTCTGTGCAGTACTGGAACTGAAACCTCATGGAAGTCTGAGGATAATTCTGGTTTGCAATGCTTGCAGACACACTTTCATGTAAAAATGTATGGAGGTGCCTAAAAGTACATGGACATCCCTGTGTGTGGGTTCTGCCAGTCCAATTTAAAAACAATTCTGCCTTTTTATCTGCAGTGGTCAATGTTGAGAAGATCAAGAGGAACAATGTTGACCATATGTAGATCATGTTAGAGTCGCCGACAAACACCATTGAGAGGGAAGTCCAAAATCCAAACAATTTCTCTCCATGTGGATGATGAATTTTGTTACTTTAGCAGATAAATCTATGGAAAGGCAAAAAGTTGACATCAGGAAGGCCTCAAGCTGCTTTTTGCAGCATATTTAGTTGTTGGCTCAGGATAATAAACCATTTCCTATTGTGGACTCAGCCACAATGAGTACAGTTCTGTCTGAAATAAATCACAATTTTCTTGAATAATGGGAAATAATTTGGCCGATAATATCACCTATTCGCACAAAATCCATCAGCCCTTCCTGTTGCCACACGACATCTCAACCGTGGGTTGCAGATTGTACACATATGTTTGCAGGCAGACCAGGCAGCACAATAGGATGGTTGTTTGTACAGCATGGACTCTGTTTGCTTTGACCATTCATTAGTCCTAAATAAAACAGTTTGTTTTTTTAGAGAGAATGGGGAAATGACACCGTGCTACTTATGGCTTATAGACTGATAGTGGCAAGGAAACTTGTCTCCACAAACACACACAAGTTGGGCTATTATGGAACTGATTTAGTCTAATGCTATATGGGTGTGGTGCTTTGATAACCCTTCATACATGATGCAGCATATTGGTTTTACAGAGTTCATTATCCATGATTTGGGCAAAAGAAGAAGAAAAAACCTATAAAGGTCTATAGATAGTCAATATGGGGTGCCTGTAATGTGTCTCTTTGCAAACCATGCAAAGAGTAGCTGCATGAATTTTGAACAATTGTCGAAATGCATTCTCTTGGTGGGCTTTCATAGAGTGTCGTGTGTGAATATCATTGATCTGATAATCATTCATCTTTGGTGAAGGCATCCCAGGGAACATTCTTTTGTCACATACATCATAGTGATGTATTTGTCATCACAAGCTTTATCTGGTAAGTTCTTAATGCAATAAAGGTGCCATGATGGACAACTGCACCATTCTTTAAACTGAAGTGGTCCCACTGTGATTTATTGCTCAGTTCAATATCAACAAGTAGATGTCATCTAGAATTGGTGGACAATTCCTATTACATAGAGGAATGCAATAATAGTTTTCCATGATCTTGTTTTCTTGCATTCTCTTTCTGTTTGAGACATTGCCTTATATATTGGGTCAAAAGTCATGACCTCTGCAAGATAAAAAGAGGTACCTCACTGAGGTTGCTTTTTGGGCAAATTTATATGGATGCCATAAATAGTGTGAAGCAATATCTTAAATATAATTAGTGCCAAGCTCATGTGAGACAATACATGCCCCTGGGAAGTGACATGCAGAATCAGAATGGGAAGATGTGTGCAATTTATAGCATGCTGGCCAGAAAGTCATCATACAATGGACAGCAGAGCTCAAACACTGAGTGTTGCTCTCCAGTGAGAGAGATGTGATTGCATCTGCTGAAATGGGTCGATAAAGAAGACAAGCTCCTCTAATTTCTTGCACTTTTTTCAATGGTTTGCATCTCTTTCAGTGCCTTAACTTTTTCACTACCAGTTTGGACAGAAGTTGCTGCACTCTCAATTAACATAACAATACTAGATACATATTTCTTGCAAACGGACCTTTCCTTCAAATACATGTATCAGCATGTCCACAGACCTTTACCATAAGAGAGCAGAGTCATACAAATTGTCCTGGGAAACAGCTTTCCTTGACAAGCTTTGCCTGCCAAGCAAAGCTGTGGACTCAGTAAAACTTTAGTACTCAAACAGTTAAAGCTATTTGTGTAACATGCTGGTTTGTTGAATGAATTGGCATCTGATTCACATGTCTCTTGTCAGGAATTTGCATATAGAGCCTGAAATTTTCCATTCAGGTCATTTCAACAAAAGTGTTGGGAAATGTGGCTGCATATGACAAGGGAAGGCAAGTACAAGGACTGTGAGCAAGCCATTGTCACATTTCACTTATGGTGTCACATATTGAGAAAGTTTGAAACCAATTTAAAGTAGAAATAGCTCATATCATACAGATGTGTGCAAGAGAATGCACAATAACTTGTTTGGATAGGAGAACACTTGTGTCACTGACTGCTTAAATTCATATTCTACTGTAGAAATGTCTACATTTGGTACCCTAACAGCAGCATTGTAAGGCCCTGAAAATTGCTATTTGGGCGGCAATGCACACAACAAATTTCTATACATTATGAAAATAGATACCCAGTCTTGAACATTACTATGTGTGAATGGGCCCTAGGCTGGACATGGTGGCCATAATGGCATATATTCGACCAGTGTCATGAAGGATTTTCCTGCACATGTCAGCTGGTCTTAAACAGGCTGCTCAGACAACACAAGTGTGCAGGTGCCAAGGTGTGGGTGATACTGTGCCACTCAAACTTGTAGAAATTCTACGAGTATCACTCTTGTATCACCACAGACACAAAAACCACATGATATGCCTAGACACAACCTATAAGCATGCTGCTTACAAGCCAGGGAACCAGCCTTTATGCCACAGCAAGTGAATAAGTTGTGCTTTGAATGTTATGTGTGCCAGAGCCACATAGGCCTGAAGAAAGAGCTTTGTGTCATTTTTGTTGTAGAAAAAAAGGGTTTAATTAGTGTTATGGTAGTTACAAATTTAAAAGCAGAGGATGGGAATAAAATTCTTAGTTCATCCTTGGTGGGCATAGGACTTCCTTACTGTGAAGTTCATACTGATTGTAAACTTGTGACCATAAGAAAGAAACATTTAAAAAGCAGAAGTCCCACAGCCAGCAACATGAATCTAAATCAGAGTTAGATTTTGTCACTTAGCTGTGTGTCTCATCTGCAGAATCTGTTGAACTTTTGCAGGTGGTGTCATACTAATGATAAAATCAAGAAACCTTCAGCCAAAATACCAACCTCTGGGCTTTGAGAAATTGACCTTTTGCAATCCACTATCACTCATTGATTGTGAGTTGTTCACCTAGTTATTCACAGCTATTTTGAAAGGCATGCCTCAACAGGTCAGTTCCCATATGCACTTCATCTGTGTTCTTTTATGGCTGCTTGTTATCTCAATACCTACTCCCTGAAGACTGCAATGCATCATGGGACCAGATATTAGAGAGTTTGTACTTTTCCATGTACAGTAATTGCTTTCGTGGGCATGAACAAGGGATTTTTAGGTCTCTCTCAGGGATATCTTTTTCAGCCTTTATCATTTTAGAAGCAGGATAAATGTTTTCATCACAATGGGTGATCAGACACAAGAACAGTGACTACAGAAAGTGGTAGACCTCGATCATGTACACCCAGGTTACTTTCTTCATAATCATGTTAATTGTGGTTGTGCAGACAAGAACAGAGGAACTAGAAAAGAAGATTTGCTTCAAAGCAAATCTGTGTGCCTTCAAAAGTTGTAAATATGGCTAGATGGAAGTTTCAAAGTCCAAAGTCCTTGACCTTTAGAGGTCACATGTTAATTACAAAAATGTACAGTGTTGCAATACCTGCAATTTGAGCCCCATGTGACTGCAATTGGATGTAAATTGACCAAGTTATGACTAGTTGAATATTTCAAAAGGCCAAATAACCTTGACCTTTGACCTTTATTGGTCAAATGTAAATTACAAAAAATGTGCAACGTTACAATATCTACAATATGAACCCAACATGATAAAAATCAGATAATAATTTGCCTGAGTTATGGCTAGAAGAACATTTAAAGTGGCAAAATGACCTTGACCTTTAACTTTGGGGGTCACATGTAAAATTACAAAAATGTGCAGTGCTCGAATACCAACAAATAGAGTCCAACATGATCAAAATTGGATGAAACTTGACCCAGTGATGGCTGGATGAAAATTACAAAGGTCCAAATGAGCTTGACCCTTGACGTTTAGAGGTCACATGTAAATTATAAAAACATGCAGTGTTGTAATACCTACAATTGGAGTCCAACATGGTTATAATTGGATGAAAATTGACAGAGTTATGGCTAGATGAAAATTTCAAGGGTTCAAATGACCTTGACCTTTGACCTTTAGAGGTCACATGTAAATTTAAAAAAAAAAATACATTCAAGGTTACAATATCTATGATTTGAGTCCAACATGATGAAAATTGGAATAAGAATTGACAAAGTTATGGCTAGAAGAAAATTCAAATTGCAAAATGACCTGAACATTTGACCTTTAGAGGTCACATGTAAATTATAAAAATGTGCATTGTTACAAACATATTAATTGAAGTTGGGTTGGTTACCTGTGCCTATAATAGTTTTGGAGATAATCAAGATTTAAATTTTCAAATGGTCATAATTTTCAAAATCGTCACCCCTCTTCATAAAACACATGACTATCATGGCAAGTTTGGAGTTTCCAAATGTAATGGTGTCTGAAAAAATTGTCAGACAAAATTGCTGGTGAAGAAGAAAGAAAAAACTAGAAAAGAAGATTTGCTTCACAGCAAATTCACCTGGGTGCTTTCAAAATGAAAACAGTTTGAAGTGCTACAGTTTACCATTGTTCAATATTATCTAAATTTTGTGTATTAGCCTAATTTGCATAAATTAAAATGCTACAAGTTTGGTTTTTGGTTCACTGGATGTGGCCATGTCACAAACTTATACACTGAAGTTTGAATGACACCACTATCTATAATAGTTTTGAAGCCATTCAAGATCTTTACTTTGTGTATTTCCCTAATTTGCATTAATTAAAAAACCTACAACTTTGGTTCATGGTTTATTGGATATAGTTATGTCACAAACCTACAAACTGAAGTGGAATGGTACCTCTATGTGTAATAGTTTTGAAGCTATTCAAGATTTAGATTTTCACCTTATTTGCATAAATTGAAAGCCTACAACTTTGGTTCATGGTTCATTGGATGCACCTATGTCACAAACCTATAAAGTAAAGTTTAAATGGCACCTCTATCTACAATAGTTTGAAGCTATTCAATATTTAAATTTTGCATATCCACCTAATTTGCATAAATTAGAATTCTACAACTTTGGTTCATTCTTGTAGTTCATTATATTAGATGCAGTTATGTCACAAACCTACAAATTGAACTTGGAATGGCACCTCTATGTATAATAGTTCTGAAGTTACTCAAGATTTAAATTTTGTGTATTCACCTTATTTACATAGATTACAATTTCACAACTTTGGTTTGATGAGTGTGGCCATATTACAAACCTACAAATTGAAATTGGAGTGAGACTTCTATGTGTAATAGTTTTGCAGCTATTCAAGATTTAGATTTTATGTATTCACCTATAATTTGCGTAAATTAAAAGCCTACAACTTTGGTTCATGGTTCATTGGATGCACTTATGTCACAAATCTTAAAGCAAAGTTGAAATGGCACCTCTATCTACAATAGTTTTGAAGCTATTCAAGATGTAAATTTTGCATATTCACCTTATTTGCATAATTGAAATTAAAATTCTACGACTTTAGATTATGGTTCATTGGATGCGGCTTTGTCAAAAACCCATAAATTGCAGTTGGAATGGCACCTCTATCTATAATAGTTTTGAAGCTATTCAAGATTTAAATTTTGCATATTCACCTAATTTGCATAAATTACAATCCCACAAGCTTGGTTCATGTTTCATTAGATGTGGCTTTGCCACAAAGCTATAAATTGATATTGGAATGGCATCTCTATTTATAATAGTTTTGGAGATATTCAACTTTTAAGCTTTTCAATGCCCCTAATTAGCATAATTTAAAATCCTACAACTTTCATTTACTGTCCACTATATTGGTAAGTGTCACAAACTTCGAAATTTTTGTTGTCTATCTGCAATAGTTTGGAAGATATGGAGCTTTTAAAATTTTAATTGCCCTAAACTTGCATTATTTTAAACATCATGACTATTCCAAACAAGATGCACAATTTCACTGGTAGGTCAATCACTATGGCAAATATGGTAGTTCTCGGACTAATAGTGTCTGAGAAAAACTCTGGACAAATTTGGGTGCCATGGAAAGAAATAAAGAATCTGAGGAAAAACAATATGTCTGGGTGGAAAGAAAGAAAGAAGGAAAGAAATAGAGAAACAACAAAAACAGAATGTGAGTGTTGGCACACACAGATAAGGACTTGTGAATCCATGGCTTGTATCAAATAAATTGAATAATTTGTGGTAGCATTAAACCAGGTTTCATTGTGAGAGCATGCACTGTTTGTCAGCTAGGCAAGTAAAAACCCAAGTCAACAGTGACACTATCATTTTCTGAGGAGAAAAGAAAGTGGTCAGCTTCCATCTTTATATCAGACTTAATCATGATCTGGTGACAGAATAATGTGATGACCACTTTCTCATAATTTTGCAGTGTGATGTGAGCATTAGTTGTATATTGTTCCAGAGTATATTTGACCTGTGCTAGCAGCATATGTTAAACTTAAGTGCACAGCATTATTTCACTTTTGCATCAGCATTATCTCAGCATATCTGGAAATAATGTGATATGAATGATGACATAAATGGCAAAGAATTTCAGAATATTTGGTTTTATTGGAATCGTTCAGAGTCAGCCTAGTATTGCTTTATTGTTGTTTTTTTATATGTCAAAAATGCTTATTAGGTTTGACCATAAATTATGCCAATAAAACTACATGTATATGCTGCCAAGTGCCTAAGTTTAGGATATGCTGGTGTCATGCTTTCATTCAACATACATGTGCTAAACCCATACTGAATATCAGTATTGTTTAAGTATTGTACCAATCTTGCACTTCAGTACACACACACACACACACACACACACACACACACACACACACACACACACACACACACACACACACACACACACACAGATATATAGCATTAGTCTAGCTCAAATTGAATTAGTGTGGCAATTTAGCCATGGTTCAGCATATTTATGCTGAACTACACATAATACCGAAAAGCACCAGTGTCCGACCATTGTCTGAGCATTAGTTCATCATGATACTGAATGTAGTATATGGTAGAAAATACTAAGGGTTCAAGGACATTGACAATTTAATGAAACCCAGTATATTATTCATGAACAAGTATTAGAAGCTAAGTAGCCACAACAGGTAGAGGTGATAATGTTCAACATGGTTGACCCCATGTGGATCTCCTCAGGGGCCATTGGGGAAGCTACAACCTTCATCCCTCTTACCCGCATGTAGCGAAAAGAAACATAAATGTCGTGCGTGTTACACATATCTGTGTTGGTGCTCATACTGAACTGTCTAGCCCATGTGGATGTGGTTAATATCATGCATGTAACCCATTTTTCCAAACTGCTGTTGGAGTTTAATTTCCCAAATCTGGAAACTGAAACAAGGCAGGTTATGGGTCAACAGTGCGTGCAGATGGGATAGTTTACCAGCTGAACCTGGTCTTTGTACCTGAATGCCCCCATTTTTTAGTTCAGAATTACACATAAGATGTGGCTCTGAACATTACTTCTGTAGTGTGGGCATGTAACAGAAAGGGTTCACAGTTTCTGCAAAGGTTTAAGTCTTTCTGGTTTCCCATTCATATTGTACAAAGGTATGTAAACACATAGGCGCTAGTTTAATATGGGAAAAATGAATTTTGATGCAAAATGATTAGCAGTAGACAGTGCACGTGACCTTATATTCCCATAATGTTCAGGCTTAAATAATGGCTTAGTGGAGTATAGTTGGTGAATCTAGACACACTCAAGTGTGGCCATTTGGTGCATTCAAAGACTGGATGTGTTACGGTGTATTCCAATGCTTGGACTTTCAAGTCAAGTCCTTTATGTCCTGGAAGACCAAATGTCATCCCAAGGGTTATGAGTACAGTTTGTTGCCTATGTACCAACAGTGTTTTGGTAATGTCTCATGGTGGGTGCCAGCACTGTTACACATGCTGTTCATGCTCCTTGAAGACAAATTTAGTTTGACCTCTCATGACAGATTTCATCAGGGACTATGTGTGATGTGGCTGTAAACATATGGCCTGTCCACTTGTATTCGGAGGAGTGCAGTATCTACACTTGTGGTGCTTACATGACTGTGTTGTTGTGTTTAGAACCACAGTTTCTTGGGTTTTGTTGTAAAACTTCCATGGTATCTGATCCTGGATCGGGCCAGTATACCTTTGGTGTTCTGTACATAAATAAAAGCTTCCTGTGTTACCTTGTAACATCCTTATTAATCAGGGAGCCTACATTCTTTGAGGCTGAAGGGTTTTCCAATTGTCTTGGATTATTTTCCTTGAGGGAGGATTACTAGAGATGGGGTGTAACATATGGGATCAGAAATGCATGTTGCTTGTCTTGATAATTCCTGGTATCAATTGATAGTTCCAATATATTGTGCCTTTAGATTCAGTTGTTTTCTCCACTAGCTGTGGATTGTATTGTTTATTTGCCACCAAATCCCTGGGTGTATTGCATATTTATTTGACATAAATGAGTTGGCTATACCCAGTCCTTCAACTATATAGTGATTTGGGCAAGCTGATGTGTTGTAAAAATACTACTAGTTATTCACTGATGTGCTGTGTAATATGGCAGGCATCTCTCACAGAATAAAACTATTGCCTGAGGTGATAGCCAAGGCTAATACATTCTACTCAGTGGGGGATGATTGGTGTACATGTTTTACACAGTATGCCTGTGAATAATGATTTTACACATTTATGATCCATGAGACCCTGCATCTTGCTATTTGTTGTTGACCTTACCTCTGTCTCCACCAGCCATAATGCCTGGAATGTCAGCTGCCAATAGCCAAGGACAAGAACAGAAGGTTCAAGAACTGCCTAAAAGAGGGCACTGCAGTCAGTGGAGGGCTAGGGTTGTGTATTCACATTATTTTACATTGTAATTAGCAGCTAAATAACTTGAAAACTACTGCACGTAGAAACACCAAATTTCAGACGGTAAATATAGATACATAACTAAATACCTCTCAAAAATCATATAGCCACAGCTGCAAAAGTGACTGGTTTATCTAAGGTTGCTTTAACATACAAACTGATGGGAATGCACAGCTCTAGCTGTCCAAGTGTTTGTGTGTTCAGTTGTGTATTGGGGCGAATACATACCTCAGAGCTAATTCTGACCTTTCCTATTGGCCAGAGGACTGTCCTGATGACATCCCATTTTGCCCAGCAGGGGGTTTAAAGACCTGTCCTTAGCAACTATGAAATACAAACAGCATTCAGTGCCTACTAACCATTCAGATGGCTAGAAATTGAACAGAAATGAGATAGATGTGTTTTTATTTTTTATGAAATTTCTAGGTGTCTGATTGGTAAATAGCTGCGAGGTGCTTGTTGCATTTAATGCAAATCATGGTATATTACTGTAGTAATACTAGGTGTGTGGAAATACGTCACCTCACCACCTAGTGACAGAGAATGGTATTACAAAGTAGGCAGCATATAGCAGACCACAGCTGCAAGTAAAATGGCACAAGGAAAAGAAAACACAGGTGAACGGGTAAAATCACAATAAATATGTTGTGTTGTAATTTAGTTAGTAGTGAAATTTTACAAAAATGGGATAAATTCATTACCCACTGGTTGACTGGGTAATACAGCGGTCATCTTCCACTCTGGAAATTGTTATTACTCTCGGTGTCTAACGCCTCAGGTAATACCAGTTCCCTTCATGGGAGATGCTCGCTGTATTACCTAGTCAGCTAGTGGGTAACTAATAGTATCTGTAGACAGAACATGGTATACATACTGTATCATGGTATATGGACTGTATATCAAATTGAATCATCCAGTTTGATAGTTGTGGCTCTTCCTTGGAATGGCGACAGGTAAACTTGATCACAGGGGTGGGAATGGGGGTGGAGGGTGGTAGGCGTTCAAATGAGAGAGAGTCTATCGATTTTTTTTTCTTGCCAAAGGTCCCAATGGAACAAGAGTCATCTATAAATTGCCAACAAACCAATTGGTTGCCGTGGATGTTTAAGGAGATGTCTCGGCCAGATGTGCTGTAAACAAATTAGCAAAAGAACAGGCAACTTGTATGTCCATGTTTGTGCAAGTGATTTGTTTGTAGTGTGCACTGTTGAACTCAAAATAGCTGTAATTGAGCACAAAACTCAAGAGACCTTATTAGATCATATGTGATCTGTTTGTAAAGTGGATCCCTGTTGTGGATCCGAATTCTGCACATGGGAGGCATTCTGGAGTTGGTAAATCAGATAGAGCGTACTGTGCATGTATATTCTGGAGTTGGTATATTAGTGTACAGTGACTGTACATTCTACTGTGTTGGT